>JAYESA010000007.1:12517661-12977661 GCA_036927795.1 Iris macrosiphon
AATACCTCTACTTTTAAACTAATTACACTGACTATTCCTTCCCTTAGAATTTTTTTTTAAATAGGAATAGTTAGTGTATAACTTTTCATTTTTATCTTAAAGTAGGGGTATCCCGTGTAATAAACATAAAATATAGGGGTGGTTAGTGTAATTAGTTTAAAAATAGAAATATTTTTTGTAATAAGTTCAAAATTTAGGAGTAAATAGTGTAAATAATCATTTCTTTTTCTTTTTTTAGTTCTTTGCATTTTTTTTCCTTCTTACGAAACAAAAATAGCTATTCTTAGAAGTAAATGGTATTAAAAAATATACTTATTATTAGTTTGAATTCAAATATATTAATTAACGGAAGGTATTAATTTGCAAATGGTCTGATAATTTTGAATATTTAGTTGCTAATAAAATAAATTCAGAACACTTAGTTACAAAAAGTAAAAAAATTCAGGATATGTAGATGCAAATAAGGCTTAAATAAAAAAAAATCAATATATCGATTCACTTAAGCGACGACGTGTTACATGTTTTTTTGGGGTCACTGTCCCCCAACTCTCATCATAAATGAAAAGAATAATACGTCCTCGTGGCTCGATCCAATGATCTTCCACCACCCAGTCAGAGTCTTATTCCTCTTCACGACGGGGACAAATCCAGGGGTGGCATGGTGTGGGCTCCAGTCCACCCCAATTTTTTTCTTCTTCTTCTTCTTCCTTCTTCTTCTTTTATATAATTTTTTAATTTTTAATTTTTTTTTAGGAGTTAATCCATATCTAGTCCACCGAAATCCACTCTAATCTACCCCGTTTTATATTTTTGGATCTGTTCATGCTTTCCGGTAACCACAATAGTCACTTGAGTTCGACGCGACGTATAAGATAGTTAATAGTAGATGCCATGACCAGAAATAAGAACTAAGTTACCACAAAAAAAAAATTTCAACGACTGTGTAAAGTTATAATCATAATCATATACTGATAATGGCTCATTAGAGCATCTCCAACCCTATTGTCTTGTTTTTTGTTGTGATTCCTACACAAGACAATGAGTTTTTTATGTGCCAAGATTATATTCACAAAAGATAATAAGATAGAAAAGTTTTTTCCAATGCAAAAGTATTGAGAAGACAATAAAAACTATTTTTTTCCAACTTCCAAAACAACTTTTTCACTTCTTCCTTTTTTTAATAAATTTTTTTATTCATAATTGATGACGTGGAATAAAGTCATTGTGAAGTCCATTGTCTAGATCTAGACAACCAACTTCACACTGTTCTTGTCATGTCATTGACATGTCAACTTCACAACCAACTTCACATTTGCATTGGAGGAGGATTTTTGAAAGAGTTAATTGTCAAAATTGTACATGAGGAATGTAGTGTTTGTCATTTTTGTGATCGAACTTTTTTTTTGTCGAAATGGCGCATTAACTTTGCATTTGTGCTCAATTAGTGCATGAACTAAATTTCGTTGTATTTTTGGATAAAAATCGATAAAAATGGACATGCGATGGTCACGTGCCCTATTTTTAATGGTTATTTTGTTAATTTTTTATTTATTTTGAACTACTATATTTAACAATTTTTAACTATTTTTATCAAAACAATTTTTTTTCGAACACCAATATTCTTCTGAAAATGATAGTCCAAAACCAAAAAGTTGACAAAAGAACCATTAAAAATAGGACACTTGACCATCACATGTCTATTTTTATCGATTTTCATAAAAAAAGACCAACAAATTTTACTCTAGACACTAATTGAGTAAAGATACAAAACTCATGTACCATTTCGGATAAAAAAAAATTCGATCATCAAAATAACAAACACTATAATTTTTTATGTACCATTACGATAATTTATTTATTTTTAAATAAGAAATTGTGATTCCTTTGTGACCACCAAATTTTTTTTTCTTTCAAAACTCACAAGAGGGTTGTTGATGCTCTTATTTAGTGTGCATGTTTTAGCTAATCCATCACTCTCCATTATCATGATTGCCCACTTTCTAGACGATATCTAATCGAACGGTCAAGATTCTCCGGTAGGGTCGACATGCGATCCATCGAACGGTCAAGATTCTCCGGTAGGGGCACTTGGGTTGAGAGACAAATTCCATCACAAAAAGTATGGCGAGCAATGCAGTATTAATTTATGAGTAGATCTTAATTAACATACAATATCACATGATAATGACAAATATGTCATTTAGCAAACAATAATTTCAAATTTAATGTGTTTCTAGTTATAGCTTAAAAAAGAAGAAGGAAGAAAAGTTATATGTTAAAAATCATTTAAGTACCTATGGTTCCGACTTACTTTTAAACAGTTATAATCAGGGACGGAACTAGCACTCCCGTTAGACGGAACCGAACACTCGAGTAAATTAAAAAATAATAATCACGGCATCATAAATGTTTGTTTTTCAACAAACTCAAGTACAACACATCCAAAGTTGAAAATTAAATATTGAGAGGCTGCAAGCCATTACTAGAGTCAAACAAACGGACTAACTTCACACTAAATTCAACACATAGTACTAATTTATTTAGGGACTAAAATAAGATAATGTGCCATTATTATTAAGTCCAAAATAACCAACTTTCACAATGCACAACAAATAAATTACTCGGTATTTAGAATATCACAACCAATTTCAGAACAATTAAAACTTAAGACAAACTTTCATGAAAATAAATTTAAAAAACTAGCATTTGTTGTCAGGAAAAATTGTATTTGTTTATAGAAAAAAGTAAAGAGTAGTAATCTAGCGTCAATAAAGAACAACAGTGTTGGCAACTAAAATAAATAAAAAAATACAAGTGATCCTCAAAAAACACAAATAACCAAATAATAATAAACAAATTAAATATGTGTGTGAGAATGTCCCGCATGCAAAGACCTAGTTAACAAGACTTGATGAACACATCAGCTTGCTAAAAAAAATTTAATTTTTTCAATTTTCGTGTGGGGTGCGGCCGGGGGGGGGGGGGGGGGGGGGTGGCGCATTTTGTCCCCGGTTTCAATTGGTGGCACTGCTACGTTGTCCATCCACGGACTGGTCCGTCCGTCACGGGTCGTCGCTCAATTGGAAGGTCAACCGGTGGCGGACCCAAGCGACTAGGGGGGCCAATGGGGTTTGGCCACGCGGCAGAAAGTTAGCATTTTCGTAAGAAGTATAAAGAAAATAAACAAAAACCTTTATTACAAAATTTTGGGATTTGCTAGAGATCTAGACTTGGAAATGACTTGAAATTGAACCGTCTAAATCGTTTATAAATCCTCCATTAATTATTAAAAAAACTAAAATAATTATTTAACTACATAATATGACCTAATTATAACTTATTATAACTAAGCACCTCTAACATAAGTAGTTAATGTGGGAGATATTTTTTTGTTGTTGTGTGGGTTCAATTTCACGGGACAACGATATCTACAATAAATTCATATTAATTTGTTTTACGTAATGGCACATACAATGCACGCAGGGACGGACTCACATACACTGCAATTGGGTGGGGTTGGGGTGGGGGGGGGGGGGGGGGGTGTTGGTTGGGCTCCTAGTGAATGTTTTTTTTATACAGAAAGTTTTGCTTCATAGAAAAATAACTATAATGCTATTTAATATATTGTGAGATGTAAGTATTCTTCTCAAAACACATAAGAAGGAGATTTTTAATAATAGATAATATGTATAGTATTCTTCTAAGACACAACATAAATAATAATATATGAAAACTAGTAGAGAACAATTGTGAGATGTAATAATTTATATAAATAGTACTATTTAATATAAAATTATATTATTATACAAAAAAATTTGGGGGACGTTGTTCCCAAACTCCCTTATAATTGTGTCCTTAGTGAATTAATGTAATCATGGATCAACCATTGAATGCACGTACATTGTACGTAGACATTACTAGTATTAATGAATCTTTCTATTTCATTTTGTTTTATCAAGGGATCTAGGATATACTAATATATTTATATTTATACTATAATTTTAGTCGTGGGTGGTTGTCACGTGTCTCACTAATAACTTTCTAACTATTCCGGTGGAGATTTTAGACTCGAACAACGGTTTATAAAATATAAATTTCTACGACGCTATAGCTACTTCGGATCATTTGAAATGGAAAACGTTATATTTCAAATGGTAAACGTCAAATGGTCTTCTCACATGCATTTAACATTTACGGTTCTCGATAAGTTTTGCAAAAAAAGAATAATAAAAACCTAACGAAAAAAAAAAATTTATATTTGCCGTTTCTGCTTAGATTGCGATGGAAACAACAATTATATACATAAGTTTATAATCATCTAAGTACAAAATATCATCCAATTATATGCATAAGTTTATATTTATTGAAATAACATAAATATATAACACTCATTCATCGTCAGAACTTTGACTAACCCCTACCAGTGAACTTAATATGGGATCAAGCAACTAAATTTCAAAGTCTCATCTTAACACTTATGTTAAGCAGACCTTTTGTTAAAAAAGACTAAAAAAATTTAAATAAATAAATAAATAATTCATCGCATGAATTCAGGTCTCACCCCATAAAATGGAACATCTAACCTATGGAACATATTATATTATATAATGTTTCATCCTTTCTCGTCACAAAACAAGAAAGTAAATTTAGGATTCAACTATTTGATTTATATATAACAAAACGAATGTCCTTACCTGAAAATAAAAAGACTAAAATTTGTTGCATCTTTAATTCAATATCTTAAAAATCGGACTGAAAATCGATTCGACCAAAATACTGGATCAGATCAAACTGGTTCAACCACTAGGTTAGTCTAAGTGACACTAGTTTAATTTCTTATGTATATTAATTTGATAAAAAAAATAATTCATTTATGGTAAAATTTTGAAAAACTGGTAGATTAATATTGAATTGGACCGAAAAAGTGACCGGTTCACGGATCAATCGGTTGAACTAACATGTCGGGTTCAATTTTTAAAACACTGCTTTAACCTAATGGTCTTATAAGATAACCGACGATCTCGAAGAACCCTAATAATTATAATAAAAATATAAAAGCATGATGGCTATTAGCCTCTGCTTACTACATGATGACAATCACTAAACCACAATTAAAAAGGGACAAAGAGATGAGCCGGTGATCAACAAGGACCCCCACCACAGCTTATGGTGATTCCAGCCCACTTTCAAGATCCGGGGCAGTTGGGAAGTCAGGGAAAAGCATGGGAAGTGAGGAGGAAGTCACTAGTTATGGGTGCTTAAAGTTGTATAGTACCAACTTTTTTGTTGTTGTTTGGATTGGGGAAAAGGTTGATGATTCTCAGCCTTCTGTAAAGTTTTTGTGTTATGATGGCTTTGTCCTTCCACAAGATCTCTCTCTCTCTCTCTCTCTCACACACACACACACACACACACACACACACACACACACACACACACATATATATATATATATATATATATATATATATATATATATATATATATATGTGAAATGCTAAGTTTACTATCGAATGCTTACAATCTACTTACAATTCTCTCTTTTCTTGCTATGTGGACCACATCCGGCTCCACATCTCCTTCAATAAATTTTCTTATCATAAAACAGAGAGAAACATCACAGTTGTAAGCCCCTGATTTTTTTCAAAAATATTAAAATTGAATTTTTCGCAATTTTCTGGAAATTTTCTGTAATTAAAATCAAGATTTTTTTAAATATTAAATGATTTTTAATAGATAATAAACGATATTAAAATATTATGAAAGTAATATTTTTTGGTGTAAAATGGAAAACTGGACTTAGGGTAATTTTTCTGGAATTTATCGGGCCCCGGACCTATTTTTAAATCACCTAAAACTAATTATTTATTTATTAATTTATTATTATTATTATTATTATTATTATTATTATTATTATTATTATTATTATTATTCAGCCCAGCCCGGCCCAACGGCCCACCGGCCCAACCCTCTCCCTAACGGGTCGGGTCGGGTCCACCCGAACCCGACCCGCCGTCCGGACCCGCTCCCCAGCCATCGTCCCCAGCCTGTCACGCCCCGATCTCCCGCAGGCAAATCGGCCGTTCCCGCTAGGCGGGAATCACCCTCGCCAGCGCTCCCGCGGAACGATCGCTTAACCTATCCGGGCGTGATGCCGCACGAGCGTGATCCACGCCGGTGCAAGGCCATGGTTTATTGGCTGGCGGCAAGAGTTCTAAGCCACAGAGTCGCACAGATTGTCCGAGTGCAGCGGAGTCATGAACGCATAGGCGATCGGTAACAGGTTCACTGAGTCGATAAATATAGCGGAAGCATCGAAACAAGTAAAGTAATCTCTTTATTGATATGAAACATGTATTACAGGCGGCGTATAGCCGAGATTACAAGTCGCTCAAGCCTCTCTCTCTGAAACAGTAAAAGCGTGCCAAGTGGCTACAACTGTGGAATGATTGTACAGGCGATGGTCAGGCGACGCTCCAACATTATGTCTTGTATATGCGCTTCAGTCCCGGACGCACCGTTGCAAGGCTTCAGAGGGAACTCCTGGCCTTAGCACGCACGAAGGAGGCATCCGCACCGAACGAGGTTCTCCCGCACCCTGCATATCAAACTGGTGGATTATCAGTACATTGAATGCACTGGTGGGGAAGCTACTCGCCCGCTCGACAAATCCAAACACGTAATACAGGTTCCGTGCACAACTATTAAGTTGTCTTTCTAGTTGCCTTAGGATCAGTTTCATGCAAACGTTGAATAGCCTAACGTGTCGGGCAGTGCGCCGTGCGATGTTTGAGGGAACACGGCGAGACTTACCAACTTACCATTTATCCTTCCCTGTCCAAGGCAAACATTGTTAATTTAAGCAGGGGCATGTATAAACATTCAGAAGGCATAGCATATGCAAACACGAGTACTTATTTCAAGATCGTTCAGGTGTTTAGTTGCTCTTGATGCGATACAGTGCCTCGCACGCGGATAGCCGCTAAGCGAGGATGAATTATTTATCTTTCGTTTACAAGCAAGCATGCAATAAGTTTATCACAAGGCGATCACTGGCGTATGCCATATGGACGGTATAGTCTAGACGAGATGGTTTGCAACAAGAACAAGAGGTGCTGCAAGCCATTCCGACGAACAAGAGACTATTTAGTCTAGACGAGAATGCTTTGCAACAAAGTACAAGAGGCGCTGCAAGCCATTCCGCCTGAACAAGAGACTAAGAACAATTGGTCTCGCCCGGACCAGGTCGATGCCAGTGCCCCAGCATCGCCCACGAGACCGTTACCCTGTGCACTGGTTGTCCATGATCGAATGGGGCCTTGGTTGGGGCAACAAGAGTACAAGACAAGAGGCAAGCTGTTGAGGCAACAATAGTACAAGACAAGATGCTTTGCCTGTTTCGTTGTTCAGTGACTATCTTTTGCGTTGATGCAATTCTCCTAGGGCGGAGATTGCCTTGGTGACCTAGCGGTCCCGAATACTTGCAGGTTCGTTCAGGCACGGAACGACTACGTAGTAGTCTCCCGGGGTTTGGATGAAAACACGGTAACAATCAAGCAGACAAGCATGCGTTTCTAAAGGAACATAAGCAGGCACGTTACTCGGGCCCGAAGGTAGTCCGAGAGATGAAACCGTTAAGGGACTTAGCATGCGAGGGTCTGAATATAAGCAGTATTTCCTTTTCCATGTTCTAGCAAGCAATATGAGTTGGGATTATTCCCTTAGCTAGGTGCGTTGGATTTATTAGCATGCAGGGGGTGATTCACCTAGCGACTAGCATAAATATTCCAGATTTTATGTGTGCTGGCTAAGCAAAGACAAGTTCACCGTAGCCACCCACCTTAGCGATGATTCGCCTCGGTAGAGCGATACGTCTGAGCGAGCCTCTGAAAGTCCAAGCCGGATTCCTGTAGGGACAAGTCTGGATATTCTTTGCTTCTCTTTTGAGACAAAGCGGGTAGGGACAGCTGCACGATTGCCGTTTGAGACGGCAGTCCGCTTGAGCGGAACGGGGTGTTACATCCTACCCAACTTAGAAAAAGTCTCGTCCTCGAGACTTACTAAGGGCAAGCAGTAATTTAGGGTTGAGGCAATCCTAGACAAGTCGTTTGTACTTGTTTCATTTGGATATTCACTTGCACAAGCTTCGAAATCAGCATATCACTTAGACTGGATCGTGCGCACTTTCGAAGGTACCCTCTAGCGTGAGCACGTCAACCAGCTCAGTGATAGCGAAGTCTTAGCACTCGAGTTTCACCTTTTTCTAAGTCTTGGATGGTGCACTAGTTCAAGGAGTCCCTCGAATAGATGCATTCAACCAAACTTAGGGTTAGTGAAAATCGGACAAGCTACTAGCGATACTCTCAGGGATTCGCACAGGTTGGCACAAAGGCCACTCGCAGCATACAACCAGACAAGCAATCATATCAATCAAAACGCATTTTGAAAGTATTTAGACTTATTATTGGAACATCCCATCGAGGCATTGAGAGAGAGCGTGCACATAACCCACGAACGAGCTTTCGAAACAGAGATATCGAATCGAAGTCCAAAGGCGTAGAAGCCAGGCTCTGATACCAACCTGTCACGCCCCGATCTCCCGCAGGCAAATCGGCCGTTCCCGCTAGGCGGGAATCACCCTCGCCAGCGCTCCCGCGGAACGATCGCTTAACCTATCCGGGCGTGATGCCGCACGAGCGTGATCCACGCCCGTGCAAGGCCATGGTTCATTGGCTGGCGGCAAGAGTTCTAAGCCACAGAGTCGCACAGATTGTCCGAGTGCAACGGAGTCATGAACGCATAGACGATCGGTAACAGGTTCACTGAGTCGACAAATATAGCGGAAGCATCGAAACAAGTAAAGTAATCTCTTTATTGATATGAAACATGTATTACAGGCGGCGTATAGCCAAGATTATAAGTCGTTCAAGCCTCTCTCTCTGAAACAGTAAAAGCGTGCCAAGTGGCTACAACTGTGGAATGATTGTACAGGCGATGGTCAGGCGACGCTCCAACATTATGTCTTGTATATGCGCTTCAGTCCCGGACGCACCGTTGCAAGGCTTCAGAGGGAACTCCTGGCCTTAGCACGCACGAAGGAGGCATCCGTACCGAACGAGGTTCTCCCGCACCCTGCATATCAAACTGGTGGATTATCAGTACATTGAATGCACTGGTGGGGAAGCTACTCGCCCGCTCGACAAATCCAAACACGTAATACAGGTTCCGTGCACAACTATTAAGTTGTCTTTCTAGTTGCCTTAGGATCAGTTTCATGCAAACGTTGAATAGCCTAACGTGTCGGGCAGTGCGCCGTGCGATGTTTGAGGGAACACGGCGAGACTTACCAACTTACCATTTATCCTTCCCTGTCCAAGGCAAACATTATTAATTTAAGCAGGGGCATGTATAAACATTCAGGAGGCATAGCATATGCAAACACGAGTACTTATTTTAAGATCGTTCAGGTGTTTAGTTGCTCTTGATGTGATACAGTGCCTCGCACGCGGATAGCCGCTAAGCGAGGATGAATTATTTATCTTTCGTTTACAAGCAAGCATGCAATAAGTTTATCACAAGGCGATCACTGGCGTATGCCATATGGACGGTATAGTCTAGACGAGATGGTTTGCAACAAGAACAAGAGGTGCTGCAAGCCATTCCGACGAACAAGAGACTATTTAGTCTAGACGAGAATGCTTTGCAATAAAGTACAAGAGGCGCTGCAAGCCATTCCGCCTGAACAAGAGACTAAGAACAATTGGTCTCGCCCGGACCGGGTCGATGCCAGTGCCCCAGCATCGCCCGCGAGACCGTTACCCTGTGCACTGGTTGTCCATGATCGAACGGGGCCTTGGTTGGGGCAACAAGAGTACAAGACAAGAGTACAAGACAAGAGGCAAGCTGTTGAGGCAACAATAGTACAAGACAAGATGCTTTGCCTGTTTCGTTGTTCAGTGACTGTCTTTTGCGTTGATGCAATTCTCCTAGGGCGGAGATTGCCTTGGTGACCTAGCGGTCCCGAATACTTGCAGGTTCGTTCAGGCACGGAACGACTACGTAGTAGTCTCCTGGGTTTTGGATGAAAATACGGTAACAATCAAGCAGACAAGCATGCGTTTCTAAAGGAACATAAGCAGGCACGTTACTCGGGCCCGAAGGTAGTCCGAGAGATGAAACCGTTAAGGGACTTAGCATGCGAGGGTCTGAATATAAGCAGTATTTCCTTTTCCATGTTCTAGCAAGCAATATGAGTTGGGATTATTCCCTTAGCTAGGTGCGTTGGATTTATTAGCATGCAGGGGGTGATTCACCTAGCGACTAGCATAAACATTCCAGATTTTATGTGTGCTGGCTAAGCAAAGACAAGTTCACCGTAGCCACCCACCTTAGCGATGATTCGCCTCGGTAGAGCGATACGTCTGAGCGAGCCTCTGAAAGTCCAAGCCGGATTCCTGTAGGGACAAGTCTGGATATTCTTTGCTTCTCTTTTGAGGCAAAGCGGGTAGGGACAGCTGCACGATTGCCGTTTGAGACGGCAGTCCGCTTGAGCGGAACGGGGTGTTACACAGCCCGCGTCCCCCGGCCGCCCGCGTCCCAAGCCGACCACCCCGCGCCCGGCGCTACACGCGGCCACGCGCCCCCGCCCCCGCGCTGGCCGCCGCGTTGCCCGGAGCCCCCTCGCCTCGCCACCCCTTTAAAACCCCCCTGGCCAAGAACCCCCCCGACCACCGCCGCTCCTCCGTTTCCCCGCCGCCGTGTCGCCTCCCTGCGCCACCTTCGTCTCCGGCTGCCCCGCTGCCAGCCGACCGTCGACGACGCCTCGCCCAGCGGCCCTTAGCCGCAAGCAGCAGCAGCACCCCCTCCCCTCGCCTGAGCCGCCTCCGGCGCCTGCCGCTCGCCGCCGACCAGCCAGCCGCAGTGCAGCCCCTGCCCGGCCCGACTCGCCGTCCTCCGGCGCCGCCCCGTCAGCAAACCCTAACCCTAACCCTAATTCAGTTGATTTGTGTCGACTCGTGTCGGACACGACACGGACACGATTTTTCCCGATTTTTCGGGTCCTGTTCAGGTACTCATATCTTTCTCCTCGCTGCCCCATTTTAAATTCCGTAAATTGCGTTGCGAAGCCTGTATGACCCTCTCGGTGTCCGGATAAACCGCTCAGGGAATCGCGTCCTGTGGTGATCGCACACCGCGATCCAAAAACAGGAAAAACCAGACCCTGTTTCACCCGGAACTGGGTACGTCCCGCCAAACGGGACGACTTGGTCGCGCGCGGTCTTCACAGATACGTGCGCAGCGTTGATATGGACGTGTGGAATTTCGCGGAAGTCGATTCGGGTGTGCGTGCACACCGGGATCAACGCGTATCCGCGGACACCGCCCCGTATCCGCCTTTTCTGTTTTACGTCCTAACTTCTTGTACACACGTCGGATCGAAACGAAACTTGTGCCATCGAACTCGTAGCGATACGCTGGTCCTGTGACCCAAGTTTGGTTCAATTCTGAGAACGTTGACGAAATCGCATGTCGTGGGCCCCACATGCTCCGCTCGACGGGCGATTTTGTGATCGGCTCATCGGAATCCAATTCTGGAAGTTCCGCTGGGTTCGTATCATCGTTCCTGACCTGTTGACACTAAGTTTGGTGAAATTGGAGACCTTTGACCCTGACACATTTTTTGGTGCAAAGTGGGCCCACATGCGGACCCCGCTTTGACCCGAAACTGTTGTTTTTGTCCTTGTCGTCAAATTGGACCCAAGGACAGGCGTTTCTAGCTATTTGATATCTTTTGAGCATGATGGTAATGTTTATTTCAGCATCTGGGCACATTTCTGGAAATTTTCCCGAGACACAAAACTGTAATCGGATCCAAACATCAGGCAAGTACCTGCACTTCAAGTTTAATCTTTATATTGTGATAATTAATTTCTTGCTTTACTAGTACCATTGATGATTTCATTTAGTGTTAGATTTTGGGGATTTCATGTCTTGCTTTTCGTGTCGGGTGGGAGAATACTAGGAGGCATGTAGTTTACCCTTCACCCTGTCGTGACTGCTAGCTGTTGGTACGCGACTGTACCATCTGCCTTATTCCTGATTATTCCTGACTGCTAGTCGTCTATGACGGCCTTATTAG
Source organism: Iris macrosiphon (assembly GCA_036927795.1). Taxonomy (NCBI): domain Eukaryota; kingdom Viridiplantae; phylum Streptophyta; class Magnoliopsida; order Asparagales; family Iridaceae; genus Iris; species Iris macrosiphon. The sequence continues at coordinate 12,529,801 of JAYESA010000007.1, forward strand.
CCTTATAAACCCCTACATGCCAACTATGTATTCTAAATACACAAGTTCACGCACATAGTTCTTGTCGTGTTGCAGTTCTTGTTGTCTTATTACAGTTACATTTCCTGTCACATTTTATTCCTGTTTTACTCATATTTTTGGTTTATGGCAATTAATCATATTTTACTTATAGTCCTGATTTACAGTATTATTTCTCAGTTAATTTCATTACTTACTTATGCATATTCCCAACATGATGCTCAGTCAGTTTCTTTTCTAATTGTCATAAATATTTAGTTTAACTCTTATTGTGCATTGTGTACTTTGCTCCTTTCCTGACTGGATCCGTTGTTTTAGGCGATGATGAGAACTTGACCCCCACCTATTATGGCCCCTATGAGGCAGCAGGTGATACAGTTGCGGAGCCGGTTCCCACACAGGAGACTACTCCTGTGGAGTAGCCAGCAGTAGTTATTTATTTTTTTCCTTTCATCTTAGTAATCGGGTTTGTCCCCGATTTAACTTCTGGTTCTGTAATAACTCTGGATCTGGTTGTCACATTTTGTTTATGAAATCTTAACATTCCTATTGCCTGTTATCATCCTTGCCTATTGTTACTGTGAATGAGCTAGATTTTATTAACTGTGAACATGACCTAGACAGCGTACTACCGCCGACACTGCGGCGTAGGCTGGACGTACCCACGTACTCGTGTCCGAATATCCGGGTGCTGGTCGTGACAACAGTAGAAGAAGTAGAAAAATCTACGAGTCTATCACAAAAGTTGGTGTATTGTTCATCGAGAAATTTGTCACGATTTGTATATATGGCTCGTAACCAAACCAAACAAAACTGAATCGATCAGAACTGTTCGATCTAATCCTCCTAATATGACAAATGAAAAATTATTGAAATTTTTTGACTTATCCCCACTTAATTTATCATAATTAAGAGTGTATTTAACAGTTTTTTCATAATGTAAAATATTCTTCACTTTTGACGGAATTCGTCTAGAATTGACGATCAATCCATTTGATCAATTTTTTTTGACGAAAATATTCCATTCCTTATTTTCTCTTCATCTTCTTATTCTTCCCTCCTCCTCCCCCCTCCCCGCCACCGCCGTCCGTCCCCGCCTCAGCTCCCCCTCTCCATGCCACCGCCGCCGCCTCCCCTCCCCACCCTCGCCTCCGTCCCTGCAGCAGCGCCGCAACAGCAACATTAGTAGCAGCAGCAGTTGTCGCGACGAGGTGAGCGACGACGAGCGCTCGACGAGCGGCGTCGCGACTGCTGTTGCTGCTGCGGCGCTGCTGCGGGGACGAGGAGCGGGGGGGGGGGGGTGGCGGTGGCAGAGGCAGGAACAGGCTGCGGTGACGAGGAGGAGAAGGGGAGGTGAGAGGGAAGAGTCTGAGGAAAATAAGGGAGGGACATTTTCGTCCAAATTTTTTGCTCAAATGGATTGACCGTCAATTCTAGACGAATATCGTCAAAAATAAAAATTCTCGTACATTATAAAAAAAAAAAAATTGTAGAGTGCACTATTAATTATGATAAATTAAGTGAGTGTAAGTCAAAATTTCACAAAATTATTTTTTTTCAGAAATTTCTCGCCTTTGGCCTTTTTACAGAATTGCTCCAACAACTCTCTAGCTAGCTCCTCCCTTGGTTCATATGCTCATCTGCAACTAAACATATATATAATTTAGTATTATACTGTGATTAGGTCATGAAGTCATGCAGCATTAAGGAATAAAGGGCAGGCTAATGCATGCATGCATTCCCCTGAAGATAATATTTCAAAAATCACAAAACCTAACCCCTCCTCTGTTGGTACAGCAGAACGGACACACATCACTCAACTCTCTCTCTCAATTTATATTACATAAAACATCTTCACTCACTAATGTATTAATTGCGTTCGTTGAGTGCAAACTTGGAGGAAGATTATTATTTGTAAATAATTGTGATTAGTACTTAACATGTGATTAAGTTAAGTTATCATTCCATGGATCCCTTACGTGTAAAGACAACAACAGTGGCATATATAATTTTAGTAAGAGATATTTAGACTATGGGTCTCATATAAGTTCTGAAATTTGTGTTTGGGTCTTCAAAATATATATAGTTAGTATTTTGGTCTCAAAAGTGTCATCAAAAATAATTAGTGATGCTTTTGAGATCCAAATACTAATTATGTATATTATGGAGACCCAAACACAAATTTTAAAATTTATCTGAGACTCAAACAAGAACTATGAATCTAAAATATATTCCCATGATTTCAAAACTTGTACCAAATGCTTCCTGGGTGTGTTCCACATATTGGTATCCTCCTAGTTTCCTTTGTGTAGGTCTGGGATCAGACCGACAGTGGAAGAGAAAGACATTAGTAAAGAAACGACACCCAATTTGATCTTCTAATGTATTTTGAAATGTTTATGTAATGTCTAATTGATTCGACACAGTTTAAAATTTTCGAATATACGTTCTTTCTGGCTAAAATTGTTATATATATATATATATATATATATATATATATATATATATATATATATATATACTACCGTGGATTCCTTGACGCATTGTCAAAAGCATTTTTGGCCAGTCTTTATCGACAAAAACATTAGGGAACAATTTAGATGATATCAGGTCAAATATGACATTCAGTGATGGACAAATTCAATAAATAGAATCACGTACGTATACCAATGATAGTTGTTACTGTCAGTATATATACATACATATCAGAACCCTGCAAATCTAGTGCTTGTTCAAAGAACATAAACTTAGTTTTCATATATATATATATATATATATATATATATACATACTTAAAAATAAACCGTAAAAATTGTATATACATATTATTATTTAAATAAATCAAAAAAAATAGTAAAAAGATAACTAAATAACTACCAAAATTCTTCACTAATTATTTTAAAAAAAACTTAACCAAATATTTAACTCCGATATATTTCTAACTAAATAATTCTAATTCAAATAATTAAAGTAAAAAAAATTTTTTTATTGCTTAAATTCAAATAATATTTTTATAATAAATTTATATTTATTTTTTCATAATATTTTTTTAAGCACGTGTGAACGTAACTAAACCAACAAAAGCACATACACTCGCCTCTGCTGATCACTGTGATTTATCCATCTATCCATACCACTACTACTCCTATATATATATATATATATATATATATATATACACACAAAGCAACAGTTTTTAAAAAAAAAATCTTCTATAGACTATAGGTACATAACAATTCATATTACATTTAATAAATAATTTGAATTAATAAATATAGATAAAAATATTTTTAAACAAAAACTTCAACAGCCAAAAATTTTGTTTTCATCGTATAAACATTTTTCATTATATAGTTATAGATTAAATTTAATGAACACATTTAATGAGTAAATATAGATTTTAAAATAAAAATTTCAACGGTGAAGCCTCTAAAATTTTCCATTATATAGTAGTAGAGATTATCTGCACATTCTCGGCTTCTCCAACCAGCTTGAGACTAAAGCCCACCAATTTTTTTTTCCCACGAGTTAACCTTGTGGTTCGAATTCTTGGTTCCACCCTTATCGTTCTATCACATTATCGAGCACGCGTTCGGATTCTCGTCGCTGAAAATTTGCGGCGCGTGCACCATCTCGACGTTGTAGCCACCGTTACCGTTGCCGTAACCGTAAGGCCCATAGTACTCCATCCTGTTCGCTTCCATCGCCACCGCCGGCATTGCCGCCGCCGCTGCGGCCGGCGGTTTCTGATCCCCGCCACCTTCCTTCGCCTTCTTCTTCTTGTTGCTGCCGCCATCGCCTATCCCCTTCTCCTCCTTCTCGTCACCGTCTCCGCCGCCCTTTTCCTTCTTTTCGCCGCCACCAGCACCAGCATTGCCCTTCTTCGCACCGGCACCGCCGCCGTCTTTCTTTGCGGGCACGGGCACGGGCACGGGCTCGACGCTCCTCTTGAGCTTGTCTTTCAAGTAAGGGGCGAGGGAGCTGACATCCATGGTCCCCATCACCGTCACCAGATCCTTCTGTGACTCCACAGTTACGCTCTCCACGCCTGCAATAGTACACATTGTTCAGCGACTTCTTTGCAAAAAATTAAATAAATCAAGTCTAACTAACGAACTAACTAACGGTTGGTACAATTCATTTTGCAAATAAACACCTTTATATCTCAAGATGGTTTTCCGGATCCGTTGTATGCATCCGTCGCAGTGCAACCGGATCTTCAGCACCACCGTGCTCGACGCCGGCTACAAAATGGGTAAATATGAACACTGTAAATAAAAAAAAGGACTTGTTTGCAAATAAAAAAGATTGGAGGGAGGGAGGTGGAAAATTACAGCTTTGGGTTTCTTTTCATCGGGTTTCTTCTTCTGGTCTTTCGCGCCCGCTTGGGGCTTCTTGTTGGGTTCCGGGTCCGCTTTGGGAGCGGGTTCTTTAATGGGCACGGCCGAGAGGAGATCCACCTTCTTGCGGGTTTTGGACTCTAGGCGCTCTCGGATCTTTAGCGGATCCAAATCGCCGACTACTGTGAGCTTGTTGCTAGCCATGTCAGTTGATACTGCTTCGACACCTGGACGAACAAAAAACGATAAATTCGGCGAATTTTACGGCGAATTCGAGGTAGGAGCGCGATAAGGACGAGGCTAAGGATAGACCCTCAAAAAAACTTGAATATTTTTTTTTTTCTCAATGAAAACGTATTTATTGAAATAAAAAAAAACTTTTTTTTTCCAAGGAAAATTCTAGCTGTTGTTGGAAAGAGGACAAATCGAAATTTAGACTTTTTCCGATGAAAAGGAAAGAAAGTGGACTAAGAAATTTAGGTGAAATTGACAATTTTTCGAAAAACTAACGAAAATTCCTTTCTGACGCGCAGAAAGTTCGTCTTTTTTTTACTACCGACAAAAAAAAAATTCGCGAGATCAGCAAAAATCCACAGAAATGGTGGAAATCATAAGTACAATTTACAGCGAGTGGAAGTAGAAAAGAGGAGGGAGAAGGAAGAAGCACTAGAAATTACTTAATTTTCTGTCTAAGAATGCAAAAGAGGTGGTTTTTTTTTAGGTATCCACGCGATGAAGAATGAAATCAACAAGCATTCGTAAAATTTGGACGAAATTGCAAAAAAATTACAGAGGCGGAAAGTAGAAACAGAACAACTTCAAAATTATAGTTTACTTATTTTCCTTAAGAAACTAGCAAATCAGCACCAAAAAAACATAGAATTGGTCGAAAATTGCAACAACAACAACAACAACAACAAAAATCTTTAAAGAGAGAAAGAAAGGGGAAATCCGGACCTGGGAAACCCTTGGCGGCCTTCTTGATCTTCAAGGCGCAGCCCTCGCAGTGCATGTCGACCTTCAGAACCACCGGAGTGGGCCCCAACGCCGCCGCCGCCTCCTTCTTCTTCTCTCCGCCGCCACCGCCGCCACCTCCTTCCTTCTTCTTCTTCTCCGCTCCTCCACCATCATTCTTCTTATTCTTCTTCTCTTCACCTCCTGCTGCTGCTTCTCCTCCTCCCTTGTTCTTCTTCTTCTTCTTCTCCTGCTCCTCTCCCATGGCGGTTACTTTCTCTCTTCGGCTATTTTTTTTCCTCTTTCCTTGGAAGCGGCGGAGCTCTCCGGACCCTATATATAGGGAGGGGTTACTTTCCTATTGGAGGTTCATATTTCCATATATGTACCTTGAACTTGGCTTATTATTACAAAGATCCTGCAAAGCTTTACTTAATTGCCATGTAGCCCCTCAACTTAATAATAATTGCATTGCTTGGTAGGGAATTCTATTGAGTTACACATATAAATTAGCTTCTCTTATTTTTGTTGACCTAATTTTTTTTTTTTTTTTTAGATGTCCGACTATACGTACGGGACTTTGTGCTTGCTGCGTTGCATGTAATTTGGACCCACTGTTCCCACACTTTTTTTGCAGTTTGATCCCGAGATCCCCGTCCAGTCAGAAAAATTATACCTCTTCTCACTGACCACAAGAGTCAGTTGGATTTGGTGTTGATCTAAAATCTTATATTTCACTTATAAATTTTTATAAATTGGAATCGGGTCTGAAAAAAGTTATTTTTCTTTAGTCAATACTTAAGACATCTAAAACTATTATTTAATTCAGAAAAAAAAATATTTATATTTTCAACAATAATGTAGATCATTCTAAATTTTCTAATTGATTACGTACTTACGATATATATTTGAATATTGTTCTATCTAAAATCGATAGATCATTCACACTTTTTATTAAAAAATAATTTTTTTTTTATTATAACTCACACACATCTACACGTCCTTACAGTTAGGGGGCTCGAACCCTTCCGGTCTCGTCTGGTGTCCGCGTTGTTATTCACTTGAGCTACAAGCGCTAGACAAAAATTAATATAAGAAAAAATAAAATACTTACTACATGTTAATTGGGTTACCGAGATGGTCCAACAATTGGAGCCAGAAAGGATAATTGGAGAGGTTTTGGTTCAAATCTAAACCTTATAAAAATATTAAAAATATAAATTGATTCTATTTTAGGTGTATTTATGTCTAAACCTAGAATTTCAGTTTTAACAATTCTAAAATAATTAGTCGGATTATCGATTACATTAACAATCCCAGTCCTAATAATTTTTTTTTTTGCACGAGGACAAGCACTTGAAACCTCTCTCTAATGACAATAGTATCTATAACACGATTGATTGATGAAAAAAGATTGAAAGAATCTAACAACTTAAATGTGGGAGTTTGGTGGATCACAAAAATGGAAAATACATGAATCATGCTTAAAAGTGCACATGAAAAAAGAATCCAAGTCGAGTCAATTAAAAATATATTTTTGGGGACTAAGATGAAAATGAGGTAATGTAAAGGCTTTATATGCAAAATAAAGCCCCTTCATGAAAATGTATGCATGTGGGGATGGGATAGTTTCAAACTTCAGACGAAGGACTCGGACCCGGAGAAGTGGGCCGTCAGTTTTGGGCCGGAAAGAACGGAGAGAGAGAGAGAGAGAGAGAGAGAGAGTCCAAAGCAGATGGCGTCACCTCAGACGGCCCGGGAGGGAGGGCAATCAAATGACAAAAATGCCCTTGGTTCCTATTATTTTATTTTATTTTATTTTATTTTATTAACTTGTTAATATTTTATATTTTATATTTTTTTTTTATATAACTTCTTAGGAGGCAAGAAACTGACGCTCTGTCAGTGGAATATGACTTTTGCTATAGAAGCATAACTATTAAATTGTTCAAAAAAATTGTGCATAGTCGAAGACATGTACATGACAAGTATAGGTTTTGAATAATTTTGGAAGTTTGAGATTGAACAACATTTTTGAATTGCTAGGCTTATTTTCCAAAATTTTAGAAGATAAAGAAGAAGGAGGAGGAGAGGATAAAGTCATAGTAATTTTTTTGTTTTCAAAACTATGTGGAAACAAATTCGAGACATAAATGTTAATAGTAACAGGATTAGAACAAAATCTTAGTCCTATCTAGTCAGTGAATTTCTAAATGTAAATTTTTATGTACGGTCGCATGACATGTTATATAAAAGGGTCCATGTTTTCTCATGAGATAGATCATTGTGCTCAAAAAAAAGATGTTAAATATCTACCAATATGTTAATGGAAATAAACAAAGAGAATTGATTGAACCTGATATATTCTTTGGTGCAATCTCTCGAAATTTTTAGGTTCTCTTTATATTTTTTTTTCTTGTTTACGAAATTGTAGCGATATTGTAAATTAAGCCTTGTATTAATAGTAATCTCGTTCTCTTCGGTGGTTTTTACTGGTTAGGGGTTTTCATTTGATTATTTTGTGTCTTTTCTTGAAGTTTGTATCTTTATTTTTCTGCATAAATCAAACACTGTGTTTGGGGTTGCGAGTGTTGGTTCGTCGTTTACGGTAATCTTGGAGAATAAGGTATGTTTTGATGACGATAAATTCAACGGGAATGCATGGACGATTCAAGGTTGAGAAGTTCAACAACAAAGGAAACTTCGGACTTTAGAAGACAATGGTTAAAAATGTTTTTGTGCAACTAGGGCTTAACAAAATCTTGTTGGGAAAAATAAAGAAGCCAAAGACAATAAAAGATAATGAGTGGGAGGACATAGAGATGAAGGCTACGAGTTTCATCTGGATGTGCTTGACCGACAATGTTCTATGCAACATCGTAGAGGAATAAACCGTAGTTGGGATTTGATAAAAGCTAAAAAAGGCTATACATGTCAAAGTCTATCACCACAAGGTTATATCTGAATTTTGGATGAAGGAATTTATGAAATCTACTGAAACACTTAAATGTGTTCAATGAACTTTTGAACCAGCTTCACGATGTTGGTAAAAATGTGGAAGAATAAGACAAGGCCCTATTACTTCTTATATTACTTTCCTCTTCGTACGAGCACATAATAACTACGCTTTTGTATGAAAAGAATACGGTGGAACTCAAGGAAGTGACCATATCACATTTATCTAATTAATTTTTGAAAAGTTGTGCACTTGAGGTTGAACAATTGGCAATGCTAGCAAACGAAAAAGAAAGGGATCTTGATGAGGGATCAAGAGTAACATTATCTCAATCGCCATCAAGGAAGAAGGGTAGTATGTGTTATCATTGCATGAAATTTAACCACATATGAAGGAACAGTTCGAGCCGCACGAAGAAGAAAAAAGATTCTGAAGATCCAACATTGGTATATATATATTTTTTGAAGGAAAAATTATATATATATATATATATATATATATATATATATATATATATATATATATATATATATATATATTAAGATGCATGATTACATGGTGCACATGTTTGGTGGGGTACGGTAGATGCACAAGAATCTCATATGGTTGAGAGTTTTGGACATTGCGGGTTGAATTTTTTCAGCGAGGGGTTGCATCGTTCTCATGAAGGGAGACAAGTACGATAATATTTATCGGATGGTAGGAAACACTGTTCAATGTGGTGCTTCTAATTTCTGCAGTGATAGGATTAGATATTCAATATGATTCGTTTGTAGTGTGGTCAACCTTTCATAGCTCAAGGAAAGCGAGCCAGATTATTTGATCAAGGCTTGACAACGATTATTTCGGAATGCGCTAATGGTATCAGTTCTCGCAAACGTTCGTCTTGGAGAATATTTTTCGTTCTTATTTTCAACATTTAAACATAATTTTTCTAATTTTTTTCGGAAATACTTAGTATTCTTGAAGTTATATGTCATCTTCATAATTTTCTAACAATCTCGAAATCTTTGATCTTGAGCAAAATACATGGTTTTAGCACCTCACCGGTCATGATCTCATTTTTTTTATGTACATTCCACCAGATTAGAAATTAAGTTTTCAAAGGAAGTATTCGAACCGTGTCCATTCCTACGAGTGCCTCCCATTGTAACCAACATGCCACGACCAGGACAATGTCTCAGAATCTCGATCACCTCTTAAGGAGTCCATCCCATCTTGGATTATGTTTTCTCCTGTAGGAGCTAAGACAAAGACAAGTAACAAATTTACACTTACATTCAAGCAAAAAAAAAGAAAAATTAAACAATGCTGGCAACCAAGTTCTATTTCCAGCACAAATGAATACAAAACATTTATTTATTTATTTATTTATTTTAACTTTTCGACATAACGTACGGGATCCGACATAACGTTTGGGACTTTTATGCACACTGCATTGCATACCTTTGGGTCCACTGCCTCCCAACTTTTACCATTTATAAATGAAATAAATATTACGTTCTCGTGGTTCGATCTACTGACCTTCTGCCACCTAGTCGAAATCTTAAACATTTTCTTGCTAATCACAATTATATAAAAATATACGCCATCTCATATGATAATACATCCTTTTATCTTTATCCAACTTGTTGTGAGTATCCCATAAATTTTCATATTGTTTGTTGCATATAAGATAGTTTATGCAATTATATTTATTCAAGAACGGGAGACTCGTTGAAAGTAATTATTGTAGCCAACTCTTTTAGTCCTAGTGTAATGAATTGACACATGTTTGTTTTCAACGTAGTTGTCCAATTTGTTTTAAAAAAAAATTATTTGTACTCCAAAGGATTTCACAAAACTATATGAGAAAATACAAAATACAAAGGGAACGCGAAAAAAAATATGAAAGAAGGAACACACAGAAAATAGGAAAAAAAAAACTTTTATTGAAATATTCATGTGATGGAGTTTCCGTTGCTTTCTTAGACGTTTTTATTCTTTCTAAAGAATCTCTATAATATAGTCTTTACATAGAAAAAAAAAAATGTAATGAAAATTTGTCTAACTCTACCTAGACGTGAGCATCGATTCGGTTCAAATCGAATCAACTTTATCAAAGCCGACGGAACCGAAAAACAAAAATTTCCAAACTTAAAATCGAACCGCATTACTAAAAAAGAACCAAAACAAACTGAATTAAAAAAATTCGATTTTCGGTCGGGTCGGGTCGGGTCAGCTCGGTTTTACGGACACAAGTGAAGCTGGAAAAAACAACAACGATCGAGTAATCGATTAAAATTAAACGTGCTCGAAATTCACAGATATTGGGATGCAAGAGAGCTCACCCGTCGGAAATTGCAGTCGTCGTCGTCGATGATCACTGCGACCTTATCCGAGATTGGATACCCGGATCCCGTCAGAGTTCGTTTGACCGGAAGTGTCGACTTCGCCGGAGCGATTGCGATCCCTGAACGAGGTCGACCGACTTCGCCGAGGAGTACATCGGAGAAGATGATCCATAAGTGATGAGAGAGCACACGCCGGAAGGGATCCAACATCTGCACTGTTGGAGACGGTCGAGTACTTCGCGATGATCTTCAATCGAGACTATCGGCGTTTGCCGGAAGGAACCTGCGTCGGAGCTTCGTCTCCTGGCCAAGGACCCCGAGCTAGGGTTAGGGTTTCGAGACCAAGAAAATGGTAGAAGAAGGAGATATGACAATAACCTATTTGGTTACTAGGGAAGGGTGTTTTTTATTTTGGATGGTTGAGAAGAAATTTGAAAGTGATGGAAGAGGGTCCTGGAATACATGGAAGAGTAAGGGTGAGAGAGTGGCTGTAAAAAAATGGGAGAGGAGAGAGAGCATTAGGGTTTAGTTTGTATATATTGAAGGACTAAAATTGTAATTGTACATTTTGTTTTTCGGTTCGGGTCGGCAATCGAAATCCAAACTCGAACACCGAACCAAATGTAAACCCCCTGATTTTTCAAAATTTTAAAAACTGGATTTTTCACAATTTTCTGGAATTTTCTGGAATTTTTTCTGTAATTTAAAAACATGGTTTTAATTATTCAATGATTTTTTAAATGATAATAAACAATATTAAAATATTATGGAAATAATATTTTTGGATGTAAAATAAAAAACTGGACTTAGGACAATTTTTCTGGAATTTATCGGACCCCAGACCTATTTTTAAACACCTAAAACTATTTATTTATTTATTTATTTATTTATTTATTTACTGATATTATTATTATTATTATTATTATTTTTATTTTTATAATAAACCCATTTACCCAGCGCCCAGCCCAACCCAATAGCCCCGGCCCATTGGGCTCAACCCAGCCCACCCGCCTATCGGGTCGGGTCGGGTCTGCCCGAACCCGACCCGCCGCTCGTACCCGGCCACCCTCTCCCCGACCCAGCCCCCAGCCCGCGTTTTCCGCCGCCTCCGCCGCGTCCTCCGCCCGCTCCGGCCGCCCACGCCTCCACGTCCACCCCACGCCCCGCCCGACCCGGCCACCCCTCCGCCCCTCTCGGCCTCCCCAACCGCCGCCACCCGCCTATAAAAACCCCCCGTTCCCCCTCTCGGCCTCGCTCCACCACCGCCATAACCACCACTCGCCGCCGCCATCTCCTCCCCCCCCCCCCCGCAGCACCGTCCCCAGCCACCCTAGCCACCACGCCCCCTCCGCCGCACGCCGCCGCAGCAGCAGCGAGGAACAGCAGCAGCCGCGGCAGTCGCCCACGCCTCCGGCCGCCCTCGACCGCCTCCGCCTCGCCGCCTTAGCCCCGGCCCCTCCGCCTCAGCCCAAGCCGCCGGAGCCACCAGCCACCGCCTGAGAGTCCAGAACCCTAACCCTAACCCTAATTCATTGTATCCGACACGTGTCGGACACGTGTCGGACACGGTGAACCCGGTTTCCGAGGACCCTGTTCAGGTACTCATAACTTCTTGCTCGTAGCTCGGTTTTCGATTCCGTAAATTGCGTTGTGAAGCCTGTATGACCCTCTCGGTGCCCGGATAAACCGTTCGGGACATCGCGTCCTGTGGTGATCGCACACCGCGATCCAAAAACAGGAAAAAATCAGACCTTGTTTCACCCCGGAACCGAGTTCGCCCCGCCAAACGGGACGACTTGGTCGCGCGCGGTCTTCACAGATACGTGCGCGTCATCGATACGGACGTGTGGGATTTCGCAGAAGTCGATTCGGGTGTGCGTGCACACCGAGATCAACGCGTATCCGCGGACATCGCCCCGTATCCGTACTTTCTGGAAAGTGCCCTAACTTTGTGTACACACGTCGGATCGAGACGAAACTTGCGCCATCGGACTCGTAGCAATACGCTGGTCCTGTGGGTCAAGTTTGGTTCGATTCTGAGAACGTTGACGAAATCGCGTGTCGTGGGCCCCACAGGCCCCGCTCGAGGGGCAATTTTGTGATCGGCTCATCGGAATCCAATTCTGGAAGTTCCGTTGGGTTCGTATCATCGTTCCTGACCTGTTGACACTAAGTTTGGTGAATTTGGAGACCGTTGACCTGGACGCGTTTTTCGGTGCAAAACGGACCCACTGGTGGACCCCGTTTTGGCCCGAAACTGCCGTTTTGTCCTTGTCTCCAAATTGGACCCAAGGACAGACGTTTCTAGCTGATTGATATTTTCTGGATCTGATGGTGATGTTTGTTTCAGCAACCGGAGTACCGCCTGCAATTCTCGTCGAAGTCATAACTGCAAACATAGCCGGAACCACAGGCAAGTGTACCTTGCCGAAACTTGCAGCTTTGCTACCTATTTCCTGGACTTAGTTATGCATCAGTGGGCAAGTAAAGCTTGCCAAACCCTGCAGCTTGCTATATATTTTCTTAGTTTAATCTAGCATCAGTAGGCAAGTAAAGTTTGCTAATTCTCAGATATTTCTGGTTATAGTGTTTTACTTGATTTATTGTAGATGCCTAAGTAAACTTGTTTAACTGCTCAACCCAGGACACCTGACACTATTCATGTGACGGAATTGCCTGAGATATACCTGGTGATTCCGTATAGGATACATTTTTATGTCATTTACAGTTTACATGCTTAGATTCTATCCTGACTCATTGCATTAGTTCAATCTTCCGTGACTTGTACCTGTGATATTCTGGAACTGTGACGTGAGATTACATGGGGTGGGGAGAGTAGTATCATATCAAGGCTGAATATAATATAAATAATATTATCTGGATGTGTCTTAGTCTCTGACACAGAGCTATGGCACCAGTTCTGGCCCTTCGAGAAAATACTGCTATGGTTTCTTCGACACTGATCATGTAGTAGTCTTAGCCTGAGTATGACTAAAACTCTCACTTGCATATCACTTAGCTGGTTTACATATTTACCCTGCTGTTTCATTATTGCTACACTGCATATATTTTGGCTGGTATTTTATGTACCTTGTTATGTCCCCTGAGGACCTGGAATGGACTATGTCCCCAGGTATAACTGAGGAGAACTACCCCGAGGTGTACGGTACAGGAGCACTTCTTGGAGCAGAACCCAGAATAGAGAACGAGATATTGGCCGAAGATTTCTCCTGAGCACCGGCTTCATCTACACAGTATTTCCATTTTCAGCATTTATTTTCTGTCTATTTTCCTCTGAATGTAACTGTCACGCCCCAGTCCCAAAATGACGAGGGACTGAGCACGTGAGCAATGGCCAGCAGCACGCACCGATGGACAACCCAATTTAATGGATCCATCAGGACATGCTTAAGCTGTAGTCTAACAGTAAGATGTTATAAGTCTCAGGTATTTCTAATCTCATCTACAGAATAAACACAGATTAATGCCAGAAATATTGCAATGGAATAAATACGCAATATTAAATAAGGTTATCTCGGAAAACAAATGCGAGAATTATTCTGTTACATTTAAGAAGAAAGACAGGAAATAAAATACTGAAATGGAAATACTGTGTATATGAAGCCGGTGCTCAGGAGAAGTCTTCTGCAACTATCTCGTCCTCGGTTCCGGGTTCTGCTCCAAGGAGTGCTCCTGTACCGTACACCTCGGGGTAGTTCTCCTCGGCTATACCTGGGGACATAGTCCATTCCAGGTCCTCAGGGGACATAACAAGGTACAGAAAATACAAGCCAAAACATATGCAGTGCAGCAATAATGAAACAGCAGGGTAAATATATAAACCAGCTAGTGATATGCAAGTGAGAGTTTTAGTCATACTCAGGCTGACTACTGCAGGATCAGTGTTGAAGAAACTATAGCAGTATTTTTTCGAAGAGCCAGTAAGGAACCAAAGCTCTGTATCAGAGTCTAAGGCACCGCCAGATAAAAGTATTTATATTATATTATATTCAGCCTTGATATGATAATACTCTCCCCACCCCATGTAATCTCATGTCACAGTTCCAGAAAATATCAGGTACAAGTCACGCAAGTTTGAACTAATGCAATGAGTCAGGCTAGAATCTAAGCATGTAAACTGGAAATGACATGAAAATGTATCCTATACGGAATCACCAGGTATATCTCAGGCAATTCCGTCACATGAATAGTGTCCGGTGTCCTGGGTTGAGCAGTTAAACAAGTTCACATATGAAGCTACAGAAATCAAGTAAAATACTATAACCAGAAATATCTGAGAATTGGCAAGCTTTACTTGCCCACTGATGTATAACTAAGTCCAGGAAATAAGTAGCAAAGCTGCAAGTTTTGGCAAGGTACACTTGCATGTGGTTCCGGCTCTGATTGCGGCTCTGACTTCGGTTGGATTTATAGGCGGTACTCCGGTTGCTGAAACAAACATCATCATCAGATCCAGAAAATATCAATCAGCTAGAAACGCCTGTCCTTGGGTCCAATTTGGAGACAAGGGCAAAAACGGCAGTTTCGGGTCAAAACGGGGTCCACCGGAGGGCCCGCTTTGCACCGAAAAACGCGTCAGGGTCAATGGTCTCCAAATTCACCAAACTTAGTGTCAACATGTCAGGAACGCTGATACGAACCCAACGGAACTTCCAGAATTAAATTTCGATGAGCCGATCACAAAATCGCCCGTCGAGCGGGGCCTGTGGGGCCCACGACACGCGATTTTGTCAACGTTCTCATAATCGAACCAAACTTGACCCACAGGACCAGCGTATCGCTACGAGTCAGATGGCGCAAGTTTCGTTTCAATCCGACATGTGTACACAAAGTTAGGGCGCGTTCCAGAAAGTACGGATACGGGGCGATGTCCGCGGATACGCGTCGATTTCGGTGTGCACGCACACCCGAATCGGCTTCTGCGAAATCCCACACGTCCGTACCGACGGTGCGTACGTATCTGTGAAGACCGCACGCGACCAAGTCGTCCCGTTTGGCGGGACGTACTCGGTTCCGGGGTAAAACATGGTCTGGTTTTTCCTGTTTTTGGATCGCGGTGTGCGATCACCACAGGACATGATGTCCCGAACAGTTTGTCCGGACACCGAGAGGGTCATACAGGCTTCGCAACGCAATTTGCGGAATTGAAAACAGAGTTACGAGGCGAAAGTTACACGCACCTGAAGGGGACCCGAAAACAGGATCGAATCGTGTCCGACTCGTGTCGGACACGCGGCGGCGTGGGCGGCTGAGCTGCGACGGAGGGGACCGGGGCAGCGCGGCGGCGGGCGGCGCGGTGGCTGGGGACTCGCCGGCGGCTGGAGACGGCGCTGCGGGCTGCTGCTGCTGGCTGCGACGGAGGAGGAGGGGAGGATCGAGGAGCTGCTGTAAACCCCCTGAATTTTTAAATTATTAAATCTTGGATTTTTCCCAATTTTCTGGAATTTTCTGGGAATTTTCTGTAATTAAAATCAAGCTTTTCAATTAATAAATGATTTTTTAATTAGCAATAAATAATATTAAAATATCATAAAAATAATATTTTTGGGTGTAAAATGGAAAATTGGACTTAGGATAATTTTTCTGGATTTTTCTGGGCCTCAGACATATTTTTAAATGCCTGAAAACTATTTAATTAATTATTTAATTAATTTTCTAAATTATTTACTTATTATTTATTATTTAGTATTTATTATATATTTTATTTGGCCCATTGGGCCGCGGCCCAGCCCGCTAACCAGCCCAGCCCAGCCGCCCTATCGGGTCGGGTCGGGTTCAGCCGAACCCGACCCGCCGTCAGCCGACCCGCCCGCACGACCCCGTCCCCCCCCACGACGCCCCGATTCCTCCCCCGCCCTCCGCGCGCAGCGCCGCCCTCCGCGCGCTGCGCCGCTCCCCGCGGCCACGTCGCCCCGCTCCGCCTTGGCCGGCTCCCCTAACCGCCTCGCCCCCCTATTTAATCCCCCGCCCCTTCGCCGTCTCCTCCACCACCCTCGCCCTAACCCTAACTCTCCGGCCACCCCTCTCCGCCTAGCTCCGCCCTGCCTCGCCGTCTGCCCAGCCACCGCCAGCGCCGCCTCCTCCCTCGGCGCACCTCCTCCCCTCCTCCGCTCCTCCTCCGGCGCCGCCGCCGACTCCAGCAACCGCAGCAGCAGCACGAGCAGCCCCCCACCGCCGCTGCCGGCCGCCCTGAGCCACCGCCGACCGCCAGCAGCTCCGCCTAGCCCCGGCGAACCGTCCCCCGCCCTCGCTGACGCCTCTCCGGCCGCCCTTCGCCGCCTACGGCCGACACACGTCGAAACCCTAACCCTAGCCCTAATTTGGATTCCGTGTCGGACACGACACGGACACGTCTCGACCCTGATTTTCGGGTCCCCTTCAGGTACGCGTAACTTTCGCCTCGTAGCTCCGTTTCCATTTTCGCAAATTGCGTTGCGAAGCCTGTATGACCCTCTCGGTGTCCGGACAAACTGTTCGGGACATCACGTCCTGTGGTGATCGCACACCGCGATCCAAAAACAGGAAAAACCAGACCCTGTTTCACCCCGGAACCGAGTACGTCCCGCCAAACGGGACGACTTGGTCGCGTGCGATCTTCACAGATACGTACGCACCGTCGATACGGACGTGTGAGATTTCGCGGAAGCTGATTCGGGTGTGCGTGCACACCGAAATCAACGCGTATCCGCGGACATCGCCCCGTATCCGGCTTTTCTACAATTCACCCTAATTTCGTGCACACACGTCGGATTGAGACGAAACTTGCGCCATCGGACTCGTAGCGATACGCTGGTCCTGTGGGTCAAGTTTGGTTCGATTCTGAGAACGTTGACGAAATCGCGTGTCGTGGGCCCCACAGGCCCCGCTCGACGGGCGATTTTGTGTTCGGCTCATCGAAATCCAAATCTGGAAGTTCCGTTGGGTTCGTATCAGCGTTCCTGACCTGTTGACACTAAGTTTGGTGAATTTGGAGACCTTTGACTCGGACGCATTTTTCGGTGCAAAGCGGGCCTACCGGCGGACCCCATTTTGACCCGAAACTGCCGTTTTTGCCCTTGTCTCCAAATTGAACCCAAGGACAGGCGTTTCTAGCTATTTGACATCTTCTGAGAGTGATGGTAATGTCTATTTCAGCTTTTGGACTCATCTCTGGACTTTTTCCCCAAGAACCAAATTAATCAGATCCAAACAACAGGCAAGTACCTGCACTTCAAGTTAATCTTTATATTGTGATAATTAAATTCCCTGCTCTACTAGTACCCTTGCTGATTACACATAGTGTTAGAATACTATATTTCATGTCTTGAATATTGGAATTCATGTCTTGTTTTTCATGTCGGGTGGGAGAATACCTAGAAGGCATGTAGTTTACCCTTCCCCTTGCCGTGTTTAATAGCTGTTGATACACGACTGTCCATCAGCCAGATTTCGATTATTCGTGTTTAATAGCCGTCCATGATGGTCGGATTAGCCTTATAAACCCCTACATGCCAACTAAGTATTCTAAAAACAAACACAAGTTTCATACCGATAATTTCTGGTCATGTTATATTTCTTGCTGACTGTTGTAGTTTCATTTCCTGCTCATTTACTTCGGTTTTCTCATATTCCTGTTTATAGTTGTGACTCTGAGATATTGACGTTCTTTTATGCAATTTCCTTAACATGATATTCAATATCTAATTGTCATAAATATTTAGTTTAACCTTGTTGTGCACTGTGTACTTTGCTCCTTTCCTGACTGGATCTGTTAATTTAGGCGTTGATGAGGACCTTGCCCCTACCTATTATGGTCCCTATGAGGGGACAGATGATACCTATGAAGAGCCAGAACCCACCCAGGAGACCCCTGCTGCAGAGTAGCTAGCAGTAGCTATCTTTTATTTTGTTTCTTATCTTATTTAATCGGGTTTGTCCCCGATTTCATTTGGAATTCCTGTATTAAACATTTGAATTGTTGTCACATTTATTTCAGTTGCAAATTTTAAGTTTCTATTCTCATTATTATCTTGCCTATGTTATTTGTGAATGAGTTAGACTAGTTTAGATGGATTGACCTAGACAGCGTACTACCGCCGACTCTGCGGCGTAGGCTGGACGTACCCACGTACTCGTGCCCGAACTTCCGGGTGCGGGTCGTGACACGTTTTTATGGTGGCCCATGCAGGTCCTATCCTAAAATAGGGTAATACCCTAGGACAGGGTATGGAATAAGATTGAGGATTCTAGGAAAAGCTCATTCACAGTATAGCGTCCTTATTTCAATTCTTGATATCATTACTGCTCAATTTTTCCTATCGCCTTTGATTTCCAAGTATTCTATTCTGATCTTCCTATCCCTTAATCTTTCAGAATGGTCCAGACCAGGAACACAGTAGGAGGCACATCAGAACCAGCTGAACAGAATGTGCCCGAGACTCTTGCACTCCCGCCGCCTCCATCTGTCCCGGCAGTTACTCTGGATGGGGCACAGCTACTTGGAGTGTTCCAGGGATTGGTGGAATCCCAGAAAGAACAGACTGCACTTCTGCGGACCAGCCTCTCAGAAGCTATTAAGTCCCAGGAGTCGCCACTCAAGAGGCCAGGAAGTGCCAAAGACTTCAAGAATCTTAGACCCCTGGAATTCTACGGAACTGAGGGCATTCTCTATGCCGATGAGTGGATAGAGAATGTCGAGAGACTCCTGAAGACTGCTCGGGTTCCCGATGATCTCAAAGTGGAGTCCGCAAGCCTGCAACTGTTCGACATTGCTCGAACCTGGTTCAGAGATGAACCCCAACTATCTGCTCCTGACCTCACCTGGGAGGACTTCAAGAGGCTATTCAAGGAGAAATTCTACCCCGAAGTGGCTAGGGAAGCTCTCGAAAGCCAATTCGAGAGACTGGAACAAGGTAACCTGTCTGTTGATGAATATACTGCTGAATTTAGCAGGTTAAGCCACTTTGCGGAGTACATGGTTCGTACCCCGGAGGACAGAGCCCGTAGATTCAAGAAAGGGCTGTCTCCGGATATTCGCCTTGCTGTAACCACCAGCCGAGCTCGTACCTATGAGAAAATCCTGAGCGTGGCACAAGGCGTAGAGAGAGATATGGGGCACAAACTGAAGCGAGAAAGAGATACCGGAAATGCGGGACCCAACAAACGCCCTTTTCAACAACCGTAACAACAACAACAACAGAGGACCCCGCAGCAAACTCAGCGTCCTCTCCCTCGAGCTCCAGCACCCCAACACCAGGCTCAGGGACAGAACCAGCGAGCTCCCCCTTGCAACTATTGCCAAAAACCAGGCCACACTTGGCAAGACTGTAGAAAGAGGCTAGGTGCCTGTCTCTATTGTGGCTCCCCAGCACATCAATTGAGGGACTGTCCTGCTGCTCAAGGACGCCCCGCTGCACCAAAGGCTCCAGTCCAGGCCAGGCCTCCAGCAGCACAACAGAGGGGACCCCCGCTTCCAACTCAACAACAACGCTTTGCTCAGCACCAACAGCAGCAACAGAGGGGTGCACCGCAACAAGGCCGTGCTTATGCAATGACTCTGGAAGAAGCTGAGGCCACAGCAGACGTAATCACAGGTTCTGTGCTTATAAATTCAATACCAGCTATTACTTTATTTGACTCTGGAGCTTCTCATTCATTCATGTCAGTAGATTTCCTTATGAAGCATAGCTTAACCACTAAACCCCTTAGGAATTGTTATAAGATCATTACCGGTGGAGGAATCATCCCGGTTAGTGATGCCTGTAACAATTGTCCTATTTCATTATGTGGAAGAGAACTGTATGCTAGATTACTTGTAATGCCAGTGCCCAGTTTTGACATTATACTGGGTATGGATTGGTTAAGTCAACATCATGCCACAATAGACTGTCACAGAGGTAGTGTAATCTTCAGGCCACCTGACAAGCCAGAATTTGAATTTGCTAGAGGTTCTAGAGAAATGGGTAATAACAAAATTTGTGGAGCCCTAGTAACAGAAGAAGTGCCACTACCTATCATCTCTGAATACCTTGATGTCTTCCCTGAGGATCTCCCAGGCTTACCCCCAGACCGAGAAGTTGAATTCTCCATTGACTTAGTGCCAGGAGCAGCACCAGTGTCCCAAAATCTCTACAGAATTAACAAGAAGGAGATAATAGAACTAAATGAGCAAATCAAAGAACTAGAAGACAAATGCTTCATTAGGTCTAGTGTCTCACCCTGGGGAGCTCCAGTATTATTTGTGCCCAAGAAGGACGGAACATCCCGAATGTGTATTGACTATAGGGCCTTGAATGCCTTAACAATTAAGAATAAGTATCCCCTGCCCAGGATAGATGACTTATTTGATCAGTTGAGTGGAGCTCGGGTCTTTTCCAAGATTGATTTAAGGTCTGGTTATCACCAAGTAAGGGTGAGAAAGGAAGACATCCCTAAAACTGCTTTCAATACCCGGAACGGACACTACGAATTCTTAGTAATGCCGTTCGGGTTGACGAATGCTCCAGCTGTTTTTTTGAACCTAATGAACAGAGTTTTCCAGCCATACCTAGACAAATTTGTAGTGGTCTTCATTGATGATATTTTGATCTACTCCAAGACCCCCGAAGAACATAAAGAACATTTGAGGTTAGCATTGGAGACTTTGAGGAAGGAAAAACTTTATGGAAAATTATCTAAATGTGCTTTCTTCCTAGTCAAAGTAGAATTCTTGGGACATGTTGTGACTGGAGATGGAATAGCAGTAGATCCTAAGAAGATAGCTGCAGTAGAATCCTGGCCCACTCCAGACTCTGTAGCAGAGATTAGAAGCTTCCTGGGACTAGCTGGCTACTATCGGAAGTTCGTGAAGGATTTTGCAAGAATTGCGGAGCCCATGACAAAATTAACAAGGAAGGATGAAGAGTTCACCTGGACTGATGAATGTCAGCATGCCTTTGAGGAATTGAAGAAAAGACTGACTTCTGCTCCTATTCTGACCTTACCTTCCGGAACCGGAGGTTTCGCTATTTATAGTGATGCTTCTGGAAAAGGTCTAGGTTGTGTACTGGAACAGAACAAGAAGGTAATAGCCTATGCCTCTAGACAGCTTCGACCCCATGAAAAGAATTATCCAACTCATGATTTAGAATTGGCAGCTGTCATTTTTGCTCTTAAACTTTGGAAGCATTATCTTTATGGAGAAAGGGTGGAAATATTTACAGACCATAAAGGTCTAAAATATATCTTCACCCAGAAATAGCTAAACATGAGGCAAAGAAGGTGGCTGGAACTAATGAAAGACTTTGATATCACTCTTCAATATCACCCTGGGAAGGCAAATGTAGTTGCTGATGCTCTAAGCAGGTATCCTATGGCGATGCACTTGACTATGGACAGACACCTGCTGGAGGACTTGGAAAGTTTAGGTATTGAAGTAATTATCCCAGGAAAAGAAGGCCAAATGATGAACTTGCAGATTCAGTCTACCTTAATGGACAAGATCAAGGAGACTCAATTTCAGGACGAAGGCCTGCGAAGCCTTCGAGGTCAAGTGCAAGCTGGACTAGTAGAAGAATTCAGAATTCATGAAGATGGATCACTGAGGCATGGCGATAGATTATGTGTACCTCAAGGAGACATAAGAGAAGAAATCATGCAAGAGGCGCACAGATCGCAATACTCTATACATCCAAGAGCCAACAAGATGTACAAGGACCTGAGGACGCATGTTTGGTGGCATGGCATGAAAAGAGAAGTAGCCAGGTTCGTATCTCGTTGTTTAGTGTGCCAGCAAGTCAAGGCAGAAAGACAAAGACCTGGAGGACTGCTTCAACCCCTTCCCATTCCGGAGTGAAAGTGGGAACATATCACAATGGATTTTGTTTCCGGACTTCCAAGGACACCTAGTGGTAAGGATGCAATCTGGGTGATAGTAGATAGACTGACCAAGTCTGCACATTTTCTACCTTTCAAAGTAGTGCTATCTACAGAGAAGCTGGCAGATTTATATATCAGACATATTGTTAGGCTGCATGGAGTTCCAGTAAGTATTGTCTCCGACAGAGATTCAAGATTCACCTCTCACTTCTGGAAGAGCTTACAAGCCAGTTTGGGGACTCAACTCAAATTCAGCACAGCTTATCATCCCCAAACCGATGGACAATCGGAACGTACAATCCAGACACTTGAAGATATGCTCCGTACATGTGTTCTGGATTTTGGAGGATCCTGGGAAGACTACCTACATCTTGTGGAGTTCTCTTATAATAACAGTTACCAAGCAAGTATTGAGATGACTCCATTTGAAGCTCTGTATGGACGAAGATGTCGTACCCCGCTATCATGGGACGACGTTGGAGAAAGAGCCCTGCTGGGACCAGAGATGGTGATCGATTCAGCTGAGAAGGTAAATCAAATAAGGGACAGACTTCGAGTGGCTCAAGACAGGCAACGACATTGGGCAAATAGCCACCGATGGCCCTTGGAGTTTGAGGTAATTAAATTTATGAAATTCAAGTCAATTTAAAACATTATGATTATGCAACTAAGGCTTGATTATGACTTTATTAAAGGTTGGAGAGCTGGTATTCTTAAAGATTTCCCCGACACGTGGCACCATTAGGTTCGGAAGGAGTGGAAAACTCAGCCCAAGATTTATTGGACCTTTTGGCATACAGGAGAAAATCGGAGAAGTGGCATACCGACTGGCATTGCCACCCTCTCTGGATGGAGTACATAACGTCTTCCACGTGTCGCAGCTGAGGAAGTACGTGTCAGACCCCAGCCACATTTTGGATCACTCAGAGCTCGAAGTAGGCCCAAGTTTGACTTACCAAGAGCAACCCGTGGAGATACTGGATCGCTCGAAGAAAGTTCTACGGAACCAGGTTATCTCCCTGGTTCGCGTAGCTTGGAAGCACCATTCTCCCGGCGAATTCACCTGGGAGCGAGAAGACGAGATTAGAGAGCGATATCCCTATCTTTTTGAACCCTGAGGTATATTTAATTTCCGGCCTTTCTTTTCGTCCCATTGTTATTCTTAAATTTCGAGGACAAAATTTTTGTAAGTTGGGTAGGTTGTAAACCCCCTGAATTTTCAAATTATTAAATCTTGGATTTTTTCCAATTTTCTGGAATTTTCTGAGAATTTTCTGTAATTAAAATCAAGCTTTTCAATTAATAAATAATTTTTTAATTAGCAATAAATAATATTAAAATATCATGAAAATAATATTTTTGGGTGTAAAATGGAAAATTGGACTTAGGGTAATTTTTCTGGATTTTTCTGGGCCTCAGACATATTTTTAAATGCCTGAAAACTATTTAATTAATTATTTAATTAATTTTCTAAATTATTTACTTATTATTTATTATTTATTATTTATTATTTATTTATTATTTATTTTATTTGGCCCATTGGGCCGCGGCCCAGCCCGCTAACCAGCCCAGCCCAGCCGCCCTATCGGGTCGGGTCGGGTTCAGCCGAACCCGACCCGCCGTCAGCCGACCCGCCCGCACGACCCCGTCCCCCCCCCACGACGCCCCGATTCCTCCGCCGCCCTCCGCGCGCAGCGCCGCCCTCCGCGCGCTGCGCCGCTCCCCGCGGCCACGTCGCCCCGCTCCGCCTTGGCCGGCTCCCCTAACCGCCTCGCCCCCCTATTTAATCCCCCGCCCCTTCGCCGTCTCCTCCACCACCCTCGCCCTAACCCTAACTCTCCGGCCACCCCTCTCCGCCTAGCTCCGTCCTGCCTCGTCGTCTGCCCAGCCACCGCCAGCGCCGCCTCCTCCCTCGGCGCACCTCCTCCCCTCCTCCGCTCCTCCTCCGGCGCCGCCGCCGACTCCAGCAACCGCAGCAGCAGCACGAGCAGCCCCCCACCGCCGCTGCCGGCCGCCCTGAGCCACCGCCGACCGCCAGCAGCTCCGCCTAGCCCCGGCGAACCGTCCCCCGCCCTCGCCGACGCCTCTCCGGCCGCCCTCCGTCGCCTACGGCCGACACACGTCGAAACCCTAACCCTAGCCCTAATTTGAATTCCGTGTCGGACACGACACGGACACGTCTCGACCTTGATTTTCGGGTCCCCTTCAGGTACGCGTAACTTTCGCCTCGTAGCTCCGTTTCCATTTCCGCAAATTGTGTTGCGAAGCCTGTATGACCCTCTCGGTGTCCGGACAAACTGTTCGGGACATCACGTCCTGTGGTGATCGCACACCGCGATCCAAAAACAGGAAAAACCAGACCCTGTTTCACCCCGGAACCGAGTACGTTCTGCCAAACGGGACGACTTGGTCGCGTGCGGTCTTCACAGATACGTACGCACCGTCGATACGGACGTGTGAGATTTCGCGGAAGCTGATTCGGGTGTGCGTGCACACCGGAATCAACGCGTATCCGCGGACATCGCCCCGTATCCGGCTTTTCTATAATTTACCCTAATTTCGTGCACACACGTCGGATCGAGACGAAACTTATGCCATCGGACTCGTAGCGATACGCTGGTCCTGTGGGTCAAGTTTGGTTCGATTCTGAGAACGTTGACGAAATCGCGTGTCGTGGGCCCCACAGGCCCCGCTCGACGGGCGATTTTGTGTTCGGCTCATCGGAATCCAAATCTGGAAGTTCCGTTGGGTTCGTATCAGCGTTCCTGACCTGTTGACACTAAGTTTGGTGAATTTGGAGACCTTTGACCCGGACGCATTTTTCGGTACAAAGCGGGCCCACCGGCGGACCCCGTTTTGACCCGAAACTGCCGTTTTTGCCCTTGTCTCCAAATTGGACCCAAGGACAGGCGTTTCTAGCTATTTGATATCTTCTGAGAGTGATGGTAATGTCTATTTCAGCTTTTGGACTCATCTCTGGACTTTTTCCCCAAGAACCAAATTAATCAGATCCAAACAACAGGCAAGTACCTGCACTTCAAGTTAATCTTTATATTGTGATAATTAAATTCCCTGCTCTACTAGTACCCTTGCTGATTACACGTAGTGTTAGAATACTATATTTCATGTCTTGAATATTGGAATTCATGTCTTGTTTTTCATGTCGGGTGGGAGAATACCTAGAAGGCATGTAGTTTACCCTTCCCCTTGCCGTGTTTAATAGCTGTTGATACACGACTGTCCATCAGCCGGATCTCAATTATTCGTGTTTAATAGCCGTCCATGACGGCCGGATTAGCCTTATAAACCCCTACATGCCAACTAAGTATTCTAAAAACAAACACAAGTTTCATACCGATAATTTCTGGTCATGTTATATTTCTTGCTGACTGTTGTAGTTTCATTTCCTGCTCATTTACTTCGGTTTTCTCATATTCCTGTTTATAGTTGTGACTCTGAGATATTGACGTTCTTTTATGCAATTTCCTTAACATGATATTCAATATCTAATTGTCATAAATATTTAGTTTAACCTTGTTGTGCACTGTGTACTTTGCTCCTTTCCTGACTGGATCTGTTGATTTAGGCGTTGATGAGGACCTTGCCCCTACCTATTATGGTCCCTATGAGGGGACAGATGATACCTATGAAGAGCCAGAACCCACCCAGGAGACCCCTGCTGCAGAGTAGCTAGCAGTAGCTATCTTTTATTTTGTTTCTTATCTTATTTAATCGGGTTTGTCCCCGATTTCATTTGGAATTCCTGTATTAAACATTTGAATTGTTGTCACATTTATTTCAGTTGCAAATTTTAAGTTTCTATTCTCATTATTATCTTGCCTATGTTATTTGTGAATGAGTTAGATTAGTTTAGATGGATTGACCTAGACAGCGTACTACCGCCGACTCTGCGGCGTAGGCTGGACGTAGCCACGTACTCGTGCCCGAACTTCCGGGTGCGGGTCGTGACAGCTGCGGGCGGCGGCGTCGAGGCGAAGGGGTGCTGCGGGTCCGGCGGAGGCGATGTGGTGGTCGGCGGCGGCGGCAGGGTGGCTGAGCAGCGGCGGAGGGCGGAGGTCGAGGGAGCTGGAGACGGCGAGGGGGGGTTTTAAAGGCGGCAGGACGGTGGTCGTGTCCGGAGAAGGCGGGGAGAGGGGAGGAGATGGCGGGGACGTGGGTGGCTGGCGGGGCGGCGCTGCGCCGGCGACGGAGGCGGCGGAAGAGTCGGGGAAGAGGGGGTCGTGGGAGAGAGGGTGGGGGCCGGGTCGGGTTTGAGGGTCGGGCGGCGGCGGATCCGACCCGACCCGCTAGGGGCTGGGCTCGGGTTGGGCTGGGCCGGGCCGGCCCAACGGGCCGCGGGCTGGGTATTAAAATAAAAAAAATAATAATATTAATAATAATAATTATTATCAGTAAATAATTAATAAATAAATAATTTAATTAAATAAATAAATACTTTTTAGGCATTTAAAAATAGGTCCGGGGTCCGATAAATTCCAGAAAAATTGCCCTAAATCCAGTTTTTCATTTTACATCCAAAAATATTATTTTCATAATATTTTATTATTGTTTAATATCAATTAAAAATTATTTAATAATTAAAATCATGTTTTTAAATTACAGAAAAATCCCAGAAAATTCCAGAAAATTGTGAAAAATCCAGATTTGAAAATTTTGAAAAATCAGGGGGTTTACAGTAACAGACTAATTCTCGGATTGTTTTCCGAGATAACCTTATTTGATATTGCATATTTATTTCTATGGCATTGTTCCTGGCAATTAATCTGAGTTTATTCTGTGGATGAGATTAGAAATACCTGAGACTTGTACATATTACTGCTAGACTACAGCTTAAGCATGCCCTGATGGAACCATTAAATTGGGTTGTCCATCGGTGCGTGCTGCTGGCCAGTGCCACGCATCTCTAGTCCCTAGGCATTTTGGGACTGGGGCGTGACACCAAAAAACCGAAATATTCATTACTCAAAATCAAAATCCAACTATTTTTTTTTAAAATCGACCCGAATGGTTAAATCGGGTCGGTTCGAATCGATTTCTGTTCCAAAACCAAAATCTGCTCACCCCTAGCTCTCTTGTGGGAAAAATATTTTTTTTAAATGTACTCTATAATGGGTTCTAGCCTTTGATAAAGTTCTTCTATATCTAGATAACATAAAAAAAAGTCACGGATAAATATTTACTTATATTATAAAAGATTATTTACGCTAACACTTTCTATGTTTTGTGTTTGTTACGCGGATATTCCTTAGTTTAAAAATAAATACACCGACACCCCTTATATTTTGTGTTAAATACACGGACCACCCCTAAGTTTATAATTTATGTAAAAAAAATTACACTTACCATCCATACTTAAAAAAAATTGTATAAATAACAGGATGTGTCAGTGCATTTATTTTTAAACTAAGGGAGGTCCGCTTAATAAACACAACATATGGGATGTCAGTATAAATAATCCTATTATAAATATAGATATCGAACATTAGAATTATATCTTTTATTGTTGGATTTTTCATATTGCCAGTGACATAAAGTCTTCTTAAAAATGATTGACTGGTAGCACAGAAAAAAAAAAAAAAAAAAAAAATTTCCAATTTCATTATTACTGCCAATAGGAAAAAGTTTTGGACACAAAAGTAAGTATTCATCCTGCATTGTATCCATTTCATAGTGCGACAAACAAAAGGACCAAACTTTATTCTTTTTTCTTTTTTCTTTTTTCTTGCATTTACTTTAAAACATGTCAAAGAAGAGTCTAGCAATGGTATGAGAGTGATATCCTAACAATAAAGAACACAAAATATACAATAACAGAAGCACCTAATCATATTGTTTTAAAATTATTGGCTCACTATATTTGTTTTCTTTTTTTACTAATTTGTTTTATTAAGTCTTAGAAAGCTTGAATTGTAAAGAGAGTAAAAGGTTTGAAGACAACAACAATAAAGACGTATTTAATTGCAAGATAAAAAATAAATTAATACAAATAAAATATTTTACTACAAATTTTTATTTTATAATTTTTTTTCCACAATTGATTGTCATTATTTTTTTGTGGAAAATTAAACACATTTTTATAAAAAAATTAATTTGGGTATTTTATTGTCATTATTTTTCACGAAAAATAATTATTTTTCATGAAAAGTAAAAAAATTCTATGACTTGTGCCAGTTTTTTTTCCAATGGTTTAGAGAAAAATATGAATATTAATAGTATTTTGGAAAATAATTTTATAGAAAATATTAGAGATCAAACACTACATATTGGTACAAAATTTGTGTTAAAAATATTTTCTATGAAATAAAACCAAATCAAATATCGCCTAAGGGATCGAACTCAACCGGTTCTTGTGATCAGTGAGGAGAGTTATAACCTTCATGGCTAGGCGGACGGTCTCATGATCAAAATACGGAAGCGGTATGGGACAGTTGGATCCAAATGACATGCAACACAGCGTGCATAAAGTTCTGTGTGTATCACCGGACATCTAAAAAAAAAAAAAATTACCGTCAAAGGGATATTGACATTGTCTATACATTTGTGGATGATATGTACTTGTCATTTAACTAGTAAACAGTGTTTTAAAAACCGGACCGTGTAATATTGACATTCTAAAAAAATTAAAAAATCGAACCGGACCGGACCAGCCGGTTAATCGGTGAGCTGGTAGTTTTTTCGGTCCGGGTCACTATTGACCCACTATTTTTTAAAAATTAATTGAAAATATATATTTTGTAAAAATCAGTATATAGAAGGGACCAGACTTGGACCACTTAGGTTAACCTAATGGTTGAACTGATTTGACCCAACCCAGTATTTTGTTCGAGTCGACCTCATGTCCGATTTTTAAAACACTGCTAGTGAACGCGTAAAATAGTAGTCTATAATGTGTGATCAAAAAAAAAAATTCGCATTATTTAAAGTCCATTTGTTTAGTTCAATTATTGTGAGTTTTTCAGTTGGGTGCAATATATAGGAAATAACTATTTTTCAATGATAAAAACTCCCAAGTTGGGCTGCAACTATCCTATGGGTCGAGGTTCACTACGACGACTTAGTCCTCGATTTAAGTATTAGGCCTCGGACTGCAAAATAAAATAAAATAAAATAATAAAAATAAAAAAGACTCAAAAGCCTATTCTTGTAGTAGCTACACAATTATTCTTCTTCCCTTTGGCCTTTCCAATTTCTATTTTTTTTTCTTCTCATTTTCTATTCTTCTCACGTTTCCTTAGCATCATAGCCCTATACAAATACTAAAAAAAAAAAAAAAAAAATCTTTTTTAACTACTATTAAAAGGGGTATTTTCTATCATTCTAAAGTGCAATTTCGATAAAATAGGAGGCCTAAATATAAAAATGAAGATTTTGCACTAGTAATCTATACCTATGTTAAGATTTTTGGGGCATTCGAATTTTTGGATCATGTACGATCGTACAAAACTTACACATGGTCAAAATCGATCTTGATTAAAGCTATTATTCTTGACTGTTCTTGATTACACCTCATTTATACTTGGAACGTGACGATCTATCCTCGTATATACAAACTAAAACTACAAGTTTCATCATCTTCGTAACATTAATCTACGACAACAAGATTAAGTTTCGTCATCTTTTTAATAATTGGTAATAAAAGTAATGTAGGAGCGAAGTCTCGTATTGTATTTTTTGTTTGCGAAAAATTAAGATTTCACTTAATACGAGAAAATTATAGTAGCGAAGCAAATTGGCTAAAAAAAAAAAAAATTTCAAATTAAGTCAAATAGATATGTAAAATAACTAAGTTGCTTGTAAGGATATTATTCATTTTTTTAAATAACCTTTCCACTGGAAATAAGTAATTTACATAAGATGATTATTTGTTTACATGTGCATTGAAAAATAGGGTTGAGAGTATGTAGAGATTCAGTGTTTTGACTAAAACGAACAAGACCGGATTGGGCTACTATAGTTCAAGCTGGTTTTGGTTGTCCTTTGACCCAGCCTCTTGTGAGGCGCTTGTTTATTTAGTGGAGGGTCACCTGCGACCATGACCTCTTATATGTCATGCTAGGCTTGGGAGGTTGCCCTAAGCTAATGGAGTTGTCTTAGTCCAAAGTCTTGTCGGGTTACCTCTAGATCAGCCTTGAAAATGATAGAATCCAACAATCTCATATTATATATTTTTTTAAATATCTTATTTGATTCAAGTTTAATTTGTTAGGTCATATTTTTTTATTTTATGTATAACTATCTTTTAGTCATTTCATATACAGTTGTGATTCTTAAACCCTAATATAATTTTCCAAAAGAAGATTGAGGTTAATAGGTTCCATATTGGCCCCAAAACATATTCTTGAAAATTCTTTCAATTTCTATTCCTCTACATCCGAACTTTTCTTCCACAACTATTATTTGATCAACCACTACTTGTGAATATAGAATCTAACGACAATTGTTTCGTTTATCGCTAACTCCTATTTGTATTACACCACCAACTCCAACTCTAATATTCAATTTGACGAACAACTCTAGAAAGCGGCCTCTCCCTTCTTACAAAAGTTTTTTTGAAAATTGAACCATCATATCAAAAGAAATTAGTAGAAGTAGTTGTTACTAAAAAAAATGTATTGTATCTTTCAAGAAATAAGTAGAAAAGAACAAACGATATTAAATTTGATCTAATTAACATGAACACGTGTTACTATTTAAAAACCACATGTTGATTATGGTGATCTTTTGGGCCATACATTATAGCGTGCCGGACCTAAAAATGGAAATTTTAGTCCAGTCCACCACGTGGCCCACGACATGATGTATTTTGGATCGGATCGGACCTGGACCAAATAAAATTACATCAACCAATATATAAAAATTTATTTTCCACTATAACTTTTCATTATATCTAGATGATTAATTAGTTTCTATCATTTAAATAACAGTTTTACTTGGAAATTAATTTTTTACTCTATCTAGATGATTAATAGACCAATATTAAAAATATAATTTTCAATATATATTAAGTTTAATGTGCTAATCTTTACTTCCGGAATCGGACCAGACTGGACCTCGGGTCCAGTCGAGCTGGGCCACTCTTATGGGCCGAGATATGAGGCCAGCATGTCCCGATATACTGAAGATTAACCGGGTCGGACAAGCACAATGGTATTTTTTTTGGGCTGGGCTCGTTCCATGCTGCCGGACCGGTCCGGTCCAACTGACGTGTGTAAAGGTAGGTGAACTATTTTTTATTTTAAATAAATAAATAAATAAATATGTACAGATGTCAGATAGTCCTAACTAAGTCAAGGACTACTGTTCCACCAGTTCACCAAAACAAAACCCAGTTCTATAGTCGGGACGCCTCCACTTCCACTAGGACTAGGGTTAACTACTCTCTCTCTCTCTCTCTCTCAAAAATGGTAACTGGCGGGAACCAGCGCGAGGAGGACGGGACGATATCTAGGGTTCCGGCGGGGAGGTTCTCTCGGAGCGCCCCCGCATTCTCCGGCGGCGCCCACTCCGCCTCCACCAGCGGCAGCGCCGGCGGCGGAGGATCCCCCTCCAGCCGCAGCGCCGCCAACGCCGCGGCCACCCCGGCCAGCGACAACACCTTCGTCCGCATCAACCACCTCGACATCAACGCCGACGACGACGACGACCGATCGCCCCAGGGGGCGGCCAGGTCATCCCCCCCTCTCCCTCTGCTCTAGACTAACGATGGAGTGGTGGATTGTTAAAATTGCTGTTAATAACCGTGTCGGGTCGAGGGGGCAATCCTAAAGTTGGTGTCGCTTCGTGTCGGACACTTGTCTTACACCCCGAAATACTGTTACAGTATGTGGACACCAAAACCGGCGTCGTGTCCATGCTGCAGTGTTCAAATCGCGTCGTGTCGTGTCGTATCCGTGTCCTCTAAGATACTACCTGAGACGGTTAGCTCATAGCTGTGCTGTAGAACCTTGCTTTAAAGTTTCGATGGTATATTGTGACCACAAAGCAATTCAAGAAGGACTCTTCCATTTCAATTGTCTTGATACAACATTTTAATGTAACTTAGGATTTTAAGTTAACTTCAACCAAATTAGGATTTCCAAAAAGTTTAGGTCAAAATAAATTACGCATACAAAAAAAATTCCAAATAGAAAACAATTAGGGTAAAATCTGCAAAGAAGTAAAAAATAATTCAAGCCCTATCAGATGGAGGAAGGGGCTCTTGCTTTGTGGAGAAAATGATATCCAAGCTCCTATTTTTGATAAATCTGCCAAAAATTAGCATTTTTCCTTGACAAAAGTAAGGAGGGCTCTGGATAGGAAGGAGGGATCTGGCGTCGAGAATTTGGGGGCTAGGGTTCGGGGTCAAATGAGAAGAGAAAGAGGAAGAATTGGGTTTCATTTGAGTTAATAGGTTAATGGATAGATTTTTAAAATACCCCATCTGTTAACATATAAAAAATTGATATGTGAAGAAACAAAAAAGGCGACCAATATTTCACTTTCTCATGTTGGTCGACATTCTGATTTATCCTGATACATTGGCCGATTGTAACCAAAACATTATAAAAAAATGCTGTTTGCTGTTTTGCGTAGGTTGCTAGTCAAATTTGATATGCGCTGACGTGTCCATGTTATGTTTGTCGAAAATTGGATTTGTTGGCAATAGAGGATATAATGGGAGAAAACTATTTACTTTTGTTGACAATTGCACGAATACTATGAATTTGAAGAAGAGATTGTGAAAATTGCTAGAGGTTTTTGTGTACCTACAATGGAAGTGAATGATTGCAAAACAAAATTTTGTCGTTGAATAGTACCTATTTAGGTTACAAGAAGAAGAATACGATATGGAAAATGCATTGATTTTGACGTGTCCTAGTGTATTTTGGACTGTATATTGTACCCAATATGTGTCTGAGATGGCGTGGCTCGACAAAGATTTTTGGAGTATTCGGTGCTTCATAGGTACCTACTAATAGGTTCTTTTACTGATAATAAGAAATATGGAGGAAATATATCTTCACTTTCTGCCACAATAGTCTTACATGATGGTCAGCTACCTTTTACACTGGTTATTGATGAATTTAGTAGGAAATTCAAGACGTCTGCTGATGATCATGTTTGTTCATGATAGCAAAATTGGTTAGCTTAGCTTTTATACAGAACTGAAAAGTTTTGGAATATAATAGAGTTAGAATTATTAGGCCGGTCCTGCGGGATAGGAAATATAACTTCAATAAAAGTTCAAGAAGAAATGAAAATCCGTATTGATTGGACAAGTTGCGTAAAAGTGATAGTACATGCTATTAGGACTGATCATTCATCATGATGCGGAGGTTGAGGAAGATACAGTTCACAGAATTAAAACGTGATGGCTGTTCCTTTAATTACTATTTATGTGCTTGTATTTAGTATGAGTTGTGTGTTAAAAAATGTACCAAATTGTTTCTTGGGTTCTTTTGTTTGAAGATTGTCAATGCACTCATTTTGCTTTGCTTGTAGTGGGGGTCATATGGAAGAATCATTTGGCAAAGAGTTTTGTGAGTTTAAAAAAGTGATGTATCCACCCCCCACCCCCCCTTCCTCCTACACACACACACACACACACACACAAATAATGCAGAAAAAACACACCCATGCACATGGATGTACCAATCATTAACACGTACATACAGCTCTCACACAGGTATTGGAGTCTCTTTGTTAGACGCTTTTGAACAGTCAGATCCTTGATAACCTAGTCCATGTTAAGGCTTCTAGATCTCAAAACACTCAGAGACATGAACACACCTTAGTACCCCTCCTGTTTCTTGGAGTTTGCCATGTTGGGCTTTTCAGAACATTCAAGACTCTTGACACCCGAGTCCATGCTCTGTTTCTTTGCGTTCTAAATCTTGACATCAAGTAAAGTGATTATAAAAATGTTTAGCTGCAAAATGTTAAGTGTCATGTGGCTGTAATGGTATCGTCTTATCTCAATAAGAAAAGATATAAGTACCTATTTATCAAAGAATGAGTGGTCTCAGAGAAAAAGAAAAAAAAAATCAAAGAACACGAGTGGAGGTACCAGAAAGATCATGGTGTTTTGCATTACGTTAGGTAGCAAAGGAATGCTTGTTCTTGAAAGCATGTCAAAGATGTGAGAAGGGTGGTGGGTGGGAGATTCTCTGTAGCAATAGGGTCTGCAAAAGAGAGCAATTTGCAAGGTTTCAGAGAGCGTGTGGGAGAGGTTGAAGGGTCATTGAAGTCTTGGTGTTTAGTTAAGTCTCACCTCATGCCCATTTTGGGACAGTTGTCCCTTATGCTTGCTTGAAGGGAAAATTTTCATCTCTTTCAAGATGCTGTAGTTCTAATGAGCAGCAGTGAAGATCCTTCACTTCCACCCTACCTTTGGTGTTTGTCTCTGCATGTGGGATTCAAACCCAGGTTTTTTGCATGTCAGGTCCTTCATTAGGATTAGTTAACTTATGAACATTCTGTTTTCCCTTTTTATTCATTCATTCATTCATTCATTCTTTCTAAATAGTATCTTCTCAAGGAAAAAGATTAATTACAAATTCGGCAGGAACATTGAGGGCTTTATACCCCCATATATAGATCTAAGAGAGTCGAGAACTTAGTTTTCTTGATTATTAGTAAATATCTCTAAATGCAACGCTTATGAGAGAGAGGATGTTAGCTAGAGGAGCTCCTCACACCAGGTAAACTTGTATTGGGGCTGTGAAGAAAGATATGGCTTTGCTAATGTTAGAGAGGGAGGCTCCCTAACAGAGCCGAATGGAAGATAAGAATTCAGGCAATCGGCTAGAAGAGTTTAAGATGAAGACTTTGTTGTTGTTATTGTACTACATGTAAACTTATGTAACTTATCCGGCTCAGTGTTAAACTTGTTGTTGAAGAACTTATTTATGATCTTCAAATTTACTTTAGGAAAGAGACTCATAACACCGGATCTTGTATGCTTTATATTTTATGATTGAGATTCTTGACATTTTCATTGGTAGTTTTGACAAGGTATGGTCTTTGTAACAGTAGCAAAAAGAAAAAGAGGGGAACACGACCAGTTGGAACAGATAAAACTGGCAGGGGCCTCCGACAATTCAGCATGAAAGGTAAATAAGAACTCTCCTACTATTTATCTGAGAAATAATGGACATACACGGCCAGCCTGCCTTCACCATTGCTGCTGCTTGTTCTCTCCAGTGTTAATGACATACTTTGTTTATGATGTTTGCATGTCTTTGCTGCGATGTGATCTTGTGTAGTCCGTGAGAAAGTGGAAAGCAAGGGTAGAACCACTTACAATGAGGTCAGAGTTATCGTGTTCATTTTTTCTTGTGTTTTTTTTCTTAATCTCACAAAATTTCACATCATTGCCTTGCACTCGAGCCTTCTGTACTCACTGTAAATTCTCTTACTTTTAGATTATATTGGTATGGTTAGCATATTCACACAATCACCATTACTTCTTTCCAAATTCCAATTTTCCATACAAGGCAAATACCAAGCGCCTCAGCATATTCACACAGCCACCATCACTTCTTTCCAAATTCCAATTTTCCATACAAGGCAAATACCAAGCGCCACCACACACTTGTTCTTGACTTCTTTCCATACCAAGGCAAATACCAAGCGACGTGCGATCAAGCTGAGGCGACGACGCCTCATTAATCATGCACAAATTATTGGGTTTTGTTAGAAAAAATGATTTTGCTTGAGTTTTGTCCGAGTCTGGTCTGGTCCACACGAACGAGCCTAACGGGCCGGACGCGAGCATGACCCAAAAATGTGGTGAGCCTGAACACAACAAGTCTTGTCCGAATTTAACCGAGCGGGGCTCGGGCCCGTCCGATTCTATTTTCGGCCCAAGCTTTAATCCGGGTCCGTCCGGTCCGGTTACAACCCTACTTAGATCTGCAATAGGGAATGTAGTCATTTCTGAGGCACTGTAAGACGAATGACCATATTGAAAAATGCGCATTCATCTTGATGGAGGCATGGATAACGGACTTAGTTGGTGGAGTGGTGAATTGAAGTCAGACAACCTTGTAAAATGGCTGGTTGAAACATGAATTGAAGTCTGATGGACAGCCATATTGAAACATGACGTCTATCAAACATACTTATGCATCAAAACATGAAATTAATTTAGTAACAATCGTCAACTAAGAATGACAGCAAGAATATTGTCTAGGAAGAAGGAATAAATTTCAAGTGAACTAAGAATGACAGCAGAAATATTGTCTAGGAAGATGGAATAGATTCTAAGAAGGGCTTCTTGCTGGCCCCAATTGCCTGATCCTGAAGAAAGACGGCGAATCTTGGTACTGGTTATTTCCTCTCTCCAGGCTTCCCAAAGAGCCCAAAAGAGGTTTCTCTCCCTTCCCCTCTTTCTAAAACCTAAGTTGTTGGATATTTTTGTCCTCAGGTCCCTATTGAATTACGCCACTTGCAAACCTGGCCATAGGCCAATAATTCAAAGTCGTTTAGGAAAATTGTAAAAAGTCCCAAAAAATGAGAGAATCAAAAGTCTCTAAAGGTCCAAAGTCTAATTCAAAGTGTAACTAGGTCAAAGGTTACAAAAGCCTATTTCACACACGGTTTGGAACCTGGCTAGCCTCAAGTCTTAACTCGGCTAAGCTAGTCTAGCCCTCTCCATAAAACCTATGACATGTGATCTGTCATATAAAAATATATAGCTACTATTAAAACTCTTCAGTGGTGGTCTCCTAAATCTAAATAAAGCTTCTGTTATGTACATTTGCCGGTAAAGAAATTTTGATAACCCTCACCGTTAGCTGACCTCTACATCTGCAGAGGGATTCTCTCTTTGGATATCTCCACCCATCCCTTTCTAATTCATACTTATTCTATCTAGGCTTCCCTTCTTTTGTGGATGATGTGTTCTATCATTATTTTTCTAGTCTAACCTATCATTGTAGTTAATTGAACGGGTGTTACTTGGACAGTTTAACTTTCAAAGTATCTGAGTGATGCGGGAAAATTTCCAAAACCTTGCCAATTAACATCAGTGTAGTCAAAGGCGCGCCTCAGGCGCGCCTTGCTCCTAGGCGCAGGGGCAGCGCCTCAGGGCACTCCAGGCGAGGCGCAATTCTTAAGGCGCACCTAAGGCGCGCCTAGGTGCGCCTTTTTCGAGCGCCTTGGAATAGCTAAGGCGCGTCTTGAAAATCTTGTGAAAAAATAACATGTTTAGACTATTTTTTTAACTGTTGTACTATTTTTAGACTATTTTTTGAACTGATGTACTTTTTTTTTTATTGTTTTCTCTCTCACTCACTCAATTCAAAGTGATTGCAACCTAGACATGGGAGAATTTGAAGCACACATGTTTATCAATGTAGAAATCCGATGTGAATATATATATATATATATATGTATATATATATATATATATAATTTTTGCGCCTCGTGTCGCTCGGGCGCGCGCCTTAAGTGCGCCTTGCGCCTCGGACGATTTGGACCCTTTGCGTCTTGAGTGCGCCTTGCGCCTTTGACTACCTTGATTAACATGTAAGATGGCTATATTTTGTGCTGTATGCTGTGTTAAACGAACGCGGGAAAATTGTGTCCATAGCTGTATTCTGTCCATACCCTTATCCATGCTGTAATTGCCAAAGACGGGTGACTATATTGTAGCTAACTGAAAATGTGCCCCATGCAATATAGGTGAGACTAATTGTACCTAACTGAAAATGTACGTATCCCGTATCATGTCCTTATATATATCTGTTTTGTATTTGTGCAACATAGGTTGCATGCAAGTGTGTGTGTGTTGAAACTGAACATTATACTTATATGTTAAGAGTTTGAAAACAATTTGACTTTGACCTTACGGGCTATCATCTAGAGAATTGACATCTTTAATGTGAAACCTCAAACATTGAGTGTCAAGTTGATATCCTCTTGATATGATGACTTGGCACGTGTTGGAGTGTCGTGATGTTTCCTTAATGTGTTCTACACTCCCAAAAACTGAAATCTGAAGTGTCCAGGTTACATAATCTAGGTTCAACCTTATAGCTTCTATCATGGTGCCAAATTCTTTACATCTTTGTCTGCTTACTATTGGTAAATCTTCTGGAGTTACGAGTTTATTTGGTTCTGATGTTGTTTTCTTATTCCTGTACTTAGGTTTTTAGATGATGGAAATTGGTTTGTAATGCTGGAAATTTAAATTCAGTTCTTATATTGCCCCTTTTCTTCTAATATTATTCGAATACACCCTAATTTACTTTGTTTTTACCTTTTCCTATTCTAAGTATATAACTAGGTTAAAAAGATTAGTTCGTCCTCATAACTCAAAAAGACAAATTTGGCAATGAGTAATAATTCAACTTCTTGCTCATCTTTTATGTTTTTTTTTTCAGGAACTCAAAACCAGCCCATCAACCTTAATTTTTTTTTCTGCACTATTGAGAAATCCAAACCTAGTAATTCACTAATTCTCTTGTGACCTAGAAGTTTAAGTGCCATGAGTATGGCATCAGAGTCATCTTTGAACTCAACCTTGCATTTTCGGCAGTTCAACTTTTGACTCCCTTAATTTAACTTGGACGGACTTTGTAGTTATTGTGCCTTCTTTCCATATATGAAGGCGGTCTGAAGTATTAAGACTGTACGAAATGTATGCATTGGGATTGATCATTGATTGTAGCCCAAAGGCGATGATTCACTTGCCCTCTTGTTGGTCTGGAGCTGTGGCATACCACAACGTGATAAGCGTACATACAATCCTTTCTCCCATTTGTTTGAACACTTTGTGGTCAACAGACAAAGAAGGGAAGGTGATGAACATGGTAGTGAAGGCTCGTCACTCCAGTGCATAAGTTCTGTGTTGCTTTCATGCAGTCGGGCATCATCTTCAGCAAGTTTCACGTCTATATGTATCTCGTTCTCTTTCAATGATCCTCATCAACAGGGACGGAGCTACTTCAACACACACACACACACACACACACACACACACACCACCACACCCACCCACCCACCACCAAAACACCAACCTCACCCCTCTATCCTGGTTCTGTCCCATGTTCATCAAGATAACTCCACCCTAACTCTTGTTATGTTGGTGGTTGAAATGTACAAGTCTTGGGTGATTGTGGTCTATTATGGTTTATTATATGCTGAAATTTCAGGATTTAAGCTACAAATTTGAATGCAATTACCGACGTGCTATCAAGTTTATGTTATTCTTTCCTTGTTTAGTTTTACTTAAGGGCCTGTTCGACAAGTGGAAACTATTTGAAAGTTAGAAAGTTTCTTGAGTTTCCAGAAACTAGAGAAAGTGGGTTTCCAAATGAGAAATGTTTGTTTGATAGAAACAAGCACGAGGAAACTAGAGCAACATGATGACATGTCACTATTAAAATAATATAAAAGTAGTCTCGTCACTCCAGTGCATAAGTTCTGTGCTGCTTTCATGCAGTCGGGCATCATCTTCAGCAAGTTTGACATCTATATGTATCTCTTTCTCTTTCAATGATCCTCATCAACAGGGATGGAGCTACTTTATGTTCTTGCCCCCTTCACCACTCAATCCTGGTTCCATCCCATGCTCATCAAGATAACTCCACCCTAACCCTTGTTATGTTGGTGGTTGAAATGTACAAGTCTTGGGGGATTGTGGTTTGTTATGATTTATTATGTACTGAAATTTCAGGATTTAAACTACAAATTTGAATGCAATTACCGACGGGCTATCAAGTTTTATTATTCTTTCCTTGTTTAGTTTTACTAAATGGCCTGTTAGACAGTGGAAACTATTTGAAAGTTAAAAACTTAGTTTCTTTTGAGTTTCCAGAAACTAGAGAAAGTAGGTTTCCTAATGAGAAAGCCAGAAAGGTTGGTTTGATATAAAATAGAATGAGAAAACTAGAGCAACATGTTGGCAATTTAATTAGTTTGGACCACTTTTGTAAATGAAAAATAATAACAAATGTTGTCCTCACTAGTTTCTTGAGTTTCCAACATTTTGGGTGTAAACTAGATGAGCCTTTAGTTTCCATTTGTGTTCATGTGGCGTGGCATGAAGTTTCGTAACTTAGTTTCCAACAACCAATAACACATCAAATGGAAACTAGGAGTACTTTCCTCCAGTTTCCTAGTTTCCATGCTACTTTCCGGTTGCCAAAATAGTCGGATTAGAGTTTAAAGGTACTGAAATTGCAATTTCAGATCTGATCTTTTCGTACGACTTCTCAGTTTTTGAGAAACATTATAATTTTGTTATGGCAGCTGCCTGTACCAATATATTTAGGTCCTTTTCTCCTTGGTATAGTTCTTTTAACGGGTTATACGTACAGGTGATACCCTGTCTTGCTGTCAAAAAGAGAGTTTTATTTCCAAACAAGAAATCTGCTTCTATGAAACATTTATATAAAATTTGAAACATAATCATTATAGAGAACTAAGTTGCAATTCATGTGTATTCTGAGGCCAAATTTGCATTTATTTTTAACCTTGAATCAAAGATGTTCATTGTTCATTAAATTGTTAGGGTTGTCCTAGCCAAGTTTCTCACTAATGATCCGTGCATAGTTAAGTGGATCCTATTTATGATAGAATAAAATCTTATTACCCAGACAAATCATATTCCTCAAGTGTTAACCTATTTGGTTGTCTGGTGCTAAACATTCTAATTTTGGTTGCCTCTAAGGTCTCTATGCCTTGATATCTGAGGTCTTATAACTTTCAGGTTGCAGACGAACTCGTTGCTGAATTTGGAGATCCTAGCAGTAACATAGGATCTCCAGATCAGGTAAGATTTGATTCCTCTATCCCATGAGTGAATGTTCATTTCGATTTCTACAATGATCACAGTTTGTGGAATATGTCTCATGTGCCTTGATACAAAGCAACAGTATGATGAGAAGAACATTCGACGGCGGGTGTATGATGCCCTCAATGTTCTCATGGCAATGGATATCATCTCGAAGGATAAAAAAGAGATACAATGGAAGGGTTTACCCCGGACTAGTCTTAATGATATTGAAGAATTAAAGGTTTATCCGTAAACCACGTTCAATATATTTGAAGATTAGAGTAGTTTATTATTATTATTATTATTATTATTATTATTATATATATATATATATATATATATATATATATATATATATATATATATATATATATATTAGTGTTTTGTGCATTATGTTTGATAAAACTGTTTTGAGTTCCTTATAAGTAGATCTTACTCTAGGTGTTATTGCAGGCAGAACATGTTGCACTGGAAAATAGAATTGACAAGAAAGCCACATATCTGCAAGAATTGGAAGATCAAGTAAAGTGCTTCTCTCATATTTATTTTCCAAGTTTTAATGGATCCTATTTACAAGTATGGAGGATATACAATTATGCACACAAAAAATTCACAGACATATTTGCACACATTTTAAATCTATGAGAGTAAACGATGCAAGTGCATAAAATAATTTTGAATTATGAAACATTAAATTAGCGTACTTTGAGTAAGTTCTTTGATGATGCTTACATAATGACTTGCGTAATAAAGACAGGGCATGCACACTACTAATGTACATAAAATTCTACAATCCTAATAAGTTCAGATTTACATTTAAGTGTATAACCCATTTCACACTTGATGCATTACGTCAATATGGTTAACATAACTCCTATGTCCTAAATTCTTTGCTTATTATTGTTCTATATTCTTGTTGGCAAAGTGGAATATATATATATATATATATATATATATATATATATATATATATATATGTGTGTGTGTGTGTGTGTGTGTGTGTGTGTGTGTGTGTGTGTGTGTGTGTGTGTTAAGGTTGAACTGCCTGTCTGCATTTATGGATATGGTTTGGGTGTATATTACTTTTTTTAGGACTGAACATTGATGTTAGAGAGAAGTTGGACCTTAAAATTGCACTGCCAGTAAGAATTTATCATTATGTTTCAATATATATTATTTGTTTAGGGTGAGGAGTTGGTGTTAGAGAGGAGATGGACCTTAAAAGTAAAATGGAAGAAAATGATTCATGTATCTGACCTCTAGAATGTGGGATAAAGGCTTTGTTTGACGCTAGACAAGGAGTTGATACTGAAAGTTGAAAATAATATATCCTATAGGTCTTTGATTATTGTCTACAGTTTTTTGCGATAAAGTGAAGTTTCTGACCGTTAGATTTTGCGATATTTTTGGATATATGCTATTTGTTTTGGCAGGAAATTGATAATACAAGTTTAAACTATACATAATGGTGCAATCTATCTTAACTTCATTTCGGTTTTATGTTATGATATATTTATCTGAGAAACTATGAAGACTCTAGCAGAACAAGTTATCGCTGAAGGCTTTTTGTGTAATTTTCATTATAAATGTGGTAGGTGTTTAAGTAGAATGATGCAATTTTTGTTTAATTAATACTGCGGAAAGGGATAATACTTGGATGGTTGGATTATTTCTCACATAAATTTTAATATGAAGTGTTCTTAATTGTTGTCATGGGTTTGGAAATATCTAATATGATGTTTATTGTTTTGGTCTCACATTTTCTTCTTTTCTGATAAAGTACATAGGTCTCCAAAACTTGGTACACCGCAATGAGCAGTTGTATGGATCAGGAAATGCTCCTTCTGGTGGAGTTGCTCTACCTTTTATCCTGGTCCAGGTATGCTCACTTTTCTCTTCAAATTTGGCATCACTTTACTCCTGCAGATGCATACTTTCTCTATTTGGAACCTTTATTAGAATCGACAGTGGAATTGCTCCCATGTGGTTACCGATTATAAGTTTATATATAGTAGCGATCCATTTGAAACTTCTTAATGGTGTTTTTTTTTTTTTGGCTTGAAGAGGTCTTCCTCGCAAGAGTCCCAAGGAACTTTAAGGTTCATTTCCCTTCAGTTTTGTTTGATTGAGAGAATATATATTTTTGCCATTTATGCTCCACTATCACTTATTTTCCTTGTTTCTGATTGAGGTCTAAGCTGTATATTGTAGTAGCGAACTTAATGTCTCATAACTTCCTTTTACTAGTTATAAGCTTTCGATCATAATTATAATGAAACTACCATCAAACTTTTTTTTGACACACTCATAAGTTCAAAGTATTTACATAAACATAGGCCAAGCCAAGTCAAAGTGAAGAATTGGCTTAAACCTATTAATAGCTTAAAAAAACTACCATAACACTCCATATATAATGCATGGAAGTTTTTGACGAATACTCATTATGAGGTTCCAATATTGTACAAACCTTTTGGATCTTGGTTCTTCCGTTGATCATTGGTGTAAATTAGACGCTGAAGCTGGTCAAAGTTGGAAGGTAGAGCAACCACTTGTTCAAACTTATACTTACTGCTTAGTTAGCTAATCTTTGGTTTTGTGCTTTTGAGAATTTTCATAGAAGATGAATAGTTATATGACTGAATTGTTGGATAATTTCCAAAGTCATGATCAAAGTACTCCCAAATGTTCACATGTGCGTAATCGAATTATTAGATATCAATTTCCACAAAAGATCAATGCTACCCTCCACCACAAATTTATCTGTTATGAAATTTTCCTATAAAATTCCTGCAAAAGTTGACGAATGACAGCTTAATATA
This sequence comes from Iris macrosiphon, assembly GCA_036927795.1. Lineage (NCBI taxonomy): Eukaryota > Viridiplantae > Streptophyta > Magnoliopsida > Asparagales > Iridaceae > Iris > Iris macrosiphon. The sequence goes on from JAYESA010000007.1 coordinate 12,573,861, forward strand.
CCAGCAAACTCGTTGAGGAAACCATAGGGAAGTGTGTATGCATGCAACATACATAATATAATACATTATTTTCACTTAATGCAGCATTGCAGACAAATGGATGTGTCACATGCCTTCTAGGGTTTTAGGATCTTAATGGAAGAGAACCTAGAAGTAGTGGAAGCCTGAAATTAATCTGGATTGGTGTAACATGAATAATTATTGCTAATGTTACAGAGAAATGGTCCAAAATAGAGTTGAATGAGCCTGAAAGGATTCCTCTTGTTGGTCACAGTGATTTTGATTTAAAGCTTTGTTGTTGCTGTTATTGCTGCTGCTGGTGCTCTTACTACTTAGTTCTGTCGTATCTATTAAAATAATTAGTTGGCTATGTAGTACTAACCTTTCCCTCTTTTTTCTTTCTTTCTTTCTGTGGTTAAACAGACTCGGCCACATGCAACAGTTGAGTTGGAGATTTCTGAAGACATGCAACTGGTTCATTTTGACTTCAATAGGTAATGAGTTGAGATGACCCTTGATTTCTCTATCATAATTAACAGTCGGTGAAGATTCGTTAACTTTGTAGCAATTGAGCATTTTCTTTATTAATGAACCTGCACGGTATATTGATTCATATCAATACATGATTTGCTCACCGTTAGAAATTCTCAGTTTACATATATAGGCTTGTAGTATCTTTTAACATCTGTCAGAGAGCCTCAACAGTAAAGAGCTATATACTCTTTTAAATAGGATCTTTTCTGAAGTACTTGCACTTTTCATCTGTTGGTTGTTGTAAATGGTCATCATATCAAAATGGGGAGATTCAATTAAATAGTTTGAACCAGTCAAGGAGTTCTGTGAGGATGACCATTTGCCAAATGCAGATATGTTTCAAAGTGAAATTTGCTGACAAGGTGAAAAAGTTGACATGTATCAGTATATGACAAACATGGTATATTACTCTTGTAGCTTTCCCCACTACACGTTTTGAGCTATCACTATTAAGCTACAACAAGAAAAGTGGTACATGTTTATAGGGCTTTTAGGCTTCATAGGTTGTTATCTCATAAACTGTTATTTTTGTCTAATCATTGATTGTTGTTTATTTGATTATTTTCCTATTTTCTGTCTTTTCTGGAACTGTTTTCTGTTATTACTAGTCTGAACATGATCCTGGAGAGTAACCCAAAATCTGTAACCTGAATTAAGGTTGTGGTTGGTTTCATGGAAAGTGGAGGAAAGGAAAATAGAAAAATAGAAATGAAAGAGCAAATATGTGTTTGGTTAGAGAGAAAATGAAAAAGGATAGTGAGAGAAAATAGCTAGTATGAATTTTCTCTTTCATTTCCCTCCCTCCTAAAATGGAAATGGTGTGAATTTATTTTCTCTCAACTTAGCAGCCCCCCCCCCCCCCCCCCCCCCCCCCTTTTTCACTCTCCACCCCTCTCTCTCTCTCCCACTCGCAATTTTCTCCCCATTTTGTTTTAAACTTTCCTGCCAACCTAACAAGCAATTTTTGTCCTTATTTTCTCTTTCCTTTTCCTTTTCCTTTTCTCTCTCTTTACCATTTTCTCACAAACCAAACACAGCCTAAATGTCTCATATATAAAATTACTGTACCTTGACAACAAGTCAAAACTCATATTTATGCCTTCTATCTGTGATGGATGGAATTATGACCAATACTTAACAATCATAGGCACTCCATATAAACCTGACAAGTGGGGATTAATAATGTTATGGCCTTAGATAACTGCTATGTTTATGTATGTTATGACCAATACTTAACAATCATAGGCACTCCATATAAACCTGACAAGTGGGGATTAATAATGTTATGGCCTTAGATAACTGCTATGTTTATGTATGTTTAATCATCTTTGCAAAATTCTTACATGCAGCACTCCTTTTGAGTTGCACGATGATTCCTATGTCCTCAAGGCGATGAGATTCAGTGGAAAAGAGCAGAACCAAGGTGCCCATGAGCCTAGTTCAAATGGAGGCGCGTCCTCCAGCACGCAGGGCATGTACCCACCTCAATTGCCACAACCTGCAAGGCCCAGTTCGTCGGACAGAGTGCCCTCTTCGCCTCCCATTCCTGGAATACTAAAAGCGCGGGTGAAGCATGAACACTAATATAGTAACATGCAGAGTTTAACCTATACCTGTTCTTCAAGCTTATATGCCATTTCTTCATTTTATTGCGGTTTTCCTTTTCTTTTATTGTATAGTGCAAGTAATTAGCAGGGAATTGGTGGTGAAGGCCCTCTTCCCTTCTAGCTTGTTAGATAGTTTGAAGTGTCGAGGGGGCATTAAATCATTGCTGTGTGTTCAGAAGTCACGTTCTGTAATATGTAATTTTTATTTTCTCATAAATAATAGCGATGACCGAAATATTCTTTTTCTATTGGAATTCTATGTTACTGTATGCTGGATTTGTGCTGATATTTGCAAATGCAACTTGTTCTATTGTTAGTCGGAAAATGACTGTTTGAGCCCCGAAATGGATGGAGTAGAATGCTTGTGGAGCGGCTAGCCCATTGCATTTGGACTCCAAATGGACCTTCGCATGAATTTGTGTTTGGTACTCTTGAGCTAACTTATTTAGGTTGAGAAAACCAGATTCAACTTGCAACCTTTTCTCTCAGAGCAGTAGATGAGAGAACTCTGCAACAATCTCGAAGTAATTTACAAAATTGAATCAATCAAACAGCAACAATTATTCACAAATCAATAGAATGGCATATTTATACAAATACAACAACAAATAAATTATAACAATGCAATGTGAAAATTAAAAGAATTATGCATATATGAGATTGATGTTACATAGGAGGTAAGTTTAAATCGGATCGGTTTCTGAAGACTAAAACCAGAATCCGAAAATTAATTTTTTTTTTTTTTTTTTTTTCAGCTCTCCAAAACCGAAAAAAGTATAACATTGAAAACCAAACCAAATTACTTATTCCGTTTTAGTTCCGAAAGATTTTTGCACCCAGATATGTTCACTCCGCAGAGCAGCATCCTCTACTTTCAGAAAACAGTCCAAGAAATAAACCAACTTCTCAGATGAAAGCAATCAAAAACAGCTTCTATGGAGTCAGGAGGCGGATCGACTCATGGCACGGGGAGGGCTGGAGACCACAAATTTTTTTTTTTTTTTTTTTTCCATATAATTTTTATTTGATTTTTTTTTTTTATATGAGTTAACCCACTCATAGTCCGCCCAAATTTATGGTAGCTCACCCAGCCACAGTTTCTTGATCAGCCAATGTATGAAACAGTTTTTGGATGTACCTGTACCAAACCCAGCCTCACTGGCTGGTTTTCTGTGGCTGACAGGAGGAGGAGGAGAGTAAAGTTGAGTGAGTTTCCACCAATAGTCCGTTAGTACCTACTTCCCTCTACATCTTCTCTAGCCACAGCCTACAGCTTATCATCATGGACTTATTTTCTCAACTTGAAAAAAACACATTAACTTTCAGCTGTTATTCGATCTCGACATTCCAATTTTATAAATTGCTCTTTTTAAACACTTTTGCCAATTTTGAAACACATCGAGACCACTTTAAAAATATATCTTATAGTAAAAATAATTAATTTAAATACTTGTATTATCACATATTCTTTTGAAGTGGTCCTAATGTGTTTCTAACTTGATGAAAAGTGATTCAAAAAGAACAATTTATAAAGTTGGGTGTCAAAATCGAGTAGTGAAAAGTTAACGTGTCAGAAATATCTGAATGCTGTAGTTGGACTGTGATTCTTATTCTTGTTTCTAGTTTTTTTTTTTCCATTGTGTTATATGCTTACTTAAAGCTTGTAATAAAGATCTCTCGTGGTTGTTTCAAAGTTCCGGTTACACCGTGTCTAGAGAGTAAAACAGCTCAAGAGCATTACAAGTTACAAGGTATTTAAATTGCTTCCAACTTTCATTCAGATTTCAATGGAGTTTCCTTTCGTAAAGAGCTTCTTCTTCTCCGGGTTTTGTTAACATGTGCCTGTTGGGAATATGTTAACTTATTGATAAATGTATAATTTATATTGGTATTCGTAGAAACACATTTATCAATGTATATTTTATATTTATTAATACATATTTTAAGTAGAAAATACATTGATAAATGTGTTGGTAGAAGTACCAATATATAATACACATTTATCAAGATATTATCATGTGTCCTTAGGACACATACGCTAACAAAATTCAGAAAAGTATGGTACGCGTTTCAATCCCGGTTTTACTAAGCAGCTGTTATGACCTCCTCCTCCTCTTTTTTTTTCTTTGTGTGTGCGTTTAATCTATTTTTATTTGGTTTGCAGTTAGAGCATCTCCAACCCTGATGTGAGTTTGGAAAGAATGATTGCCACATAGGAATCACAACTTTACAATGAAATGTATGTATTAGAACATTAAATTCTTGGGGATACTTATTGAGGGCATAAGGAATTAAAAGTTAGAGTGCTCATAGGTCTCGTTTGGTTCGCGGAATCATAAGTTTGGAAAAGGAAAGTGATTATTTTTTTATGTTTGGGAGCCAAAGGAATTCAGGAGGAAAGGAAAGGAAAGAAAATTAGAGAGAAAGTGGTTCCCTCCATCAAACAAATGATTCACTTTTCCACATTTAAGTAATCACTTTCTTTTTTAATTTTCTTGACATTTCCAAACACCTTAATTTTCTAAAAAATAAATAAAATAGAAATAAAAAATTAATTTTCTTTCCTTTCATTTTCTCAAACCAAACTAGACCACAGGGGTAACTTCAAGGAATGCGATACTGACAATGGATAATTTACATAAAAGAAACTGGATATGGAATGCTAAGTGTAAATTGTGCAATAGTCATGATAAAATGATAGAGATGCTATTGTCACATTGCTAATCTGTTAAATAAATATGGAAGCTATAGATGACTATTTTTAAGATTTATTTGGACAATAGAGGGAAGAAAGGGTAGAAAGGAAAGATGTATGGCTTTGAGACATCCTGGTGGCCATAATTTACTGGGCAACATGGAAAGAGAGAGACAATAGGGTTTTAACTTAAACAACAATGAGGAATTCAAGGACGAGAAAAAAAAAAAAAAACAGGCGACTATTTCAGAAGTGAGTGTAGACGGGAACAGTTCTGCTGTCCCAAGATAATTCTATTCCCTTCCAGTCCACTCCCTATTATATGTGGGTCCGGACAGAATATAGGAGTAGATATGGAATTAGTGGCCCACATGTAGTAGGGAGGGGACAATTTTTGAGACAGCAGATCTGCGATCAAGTATGAGCAAAAGCATTTTGGTCTCCCATACTTCGGCAGCATTTTGGATGCATACTACATTACACTTTGGGACATGTGAGAGATACAATGTACTTTCAATAAGTATAATAATTTTCAATATAGTGTACTTTCAAGTATGAGCAAAGTATTTTTTCTGAAACGGCGCGGGCTAGTCCGTCCGTCACGTGTCGACGCCCCATTGATAGGTCAACCGGTGGCAGAAAAAATACTGCTTCTACCGGACAGCTGCTTTAAAATAAGCAGAACAATCTAATGCTCTGAATGCATGTCTCGAAGCAAGTGCTGTTATGCATGTTTTGGAGACAGGAGAATGAATCTTGAGTCTCTAGTAGTCGGTCAATACTTCACAGAGACTCTTCATATTCTCTAGCCACAGGCTTTCTTGGCACAGAGAACAGAACTATATATATACATAGACACCTCCACCTCTTTCACATATATAAGCTGAAGCAGAACTCCAGAGAGAGGTATACATCTGCTCTCCTTAATTTTTTTTTTTCCCTTCTCTTTCTTCTGTGTCATTAATCATTGATTTTAATTAGTCTCCTTTCTTGTTTCTACTTTCTGTTCTGTTTGCAATATCAGTACTACTCTATTGTATTGTAGTTTCTAGAAGCTCAGAGTATAAATAGATATGTAGCCAATCTTGAGGTTCATTTACGAAACATTACTATTGTCGACTGTCTACGTATGTAGAGTCTCTTGATTTGAACTGAAGCCAATACAAATTTGTACATGATATTTAGGGACAAAAGTGGTAGGAATTCTGAATATTAGACACTCCATAGTTATCTCTTGATAGACTTTTCTTCTGCTAAAGAGATTTTTAAATGTAGGGCCTCAGCTTTGTTACATAGTTTTTATATTCTTCAAACTCTATGACATTCTCAATGATTGCAGTTTTAATTACAGTCTCTCCGACCATGCAAATATTTACATAACTTATATTTTTAGGTGTCTCTTCAGTTTCTTGATGAAGATTAATTTTATTTTTTTTATTTTTTTGGGAACAACTTTTTCTCCTTTTTTAGCAGGGAAAGCAACTAAGTAACATCTTTGGTGAGCTGGTTTAAGTCTGTTTGTAGAGGAAACATGGTACTGTTGATGATAGTTAGGACAAATGTTCTATAAACCTTTTTTTTTTTTATGTTATGCTGTTTTCCAATATCAATGGGAGAAAAATCTTCCTGAGGAAATATATATGATTTAGAATACAATTTCTTGTCGTAATATGATTGAACTGATATGTTTTACACTTGCTATGATCAAGGGAAATTACTGAGGAAATAGATTTTTTTTATTTTTTTTGAGGAATTGACATAAAATGAATGGATTCTTATACTTGTCACACTAAACTCTGTTGGGACGGGAACCCCGCAGAAACTGCTACTAGAGTTGAGGAACAATGTACAATATTGTACCAAAGAAGTGGTAAAATTTTCATGTGTGATGTAATTAGGTGTAATTTATCATGAACATATTGACCATTATTGTGTACATATGTTTCTTTCTCTCTTCATTAGACTTGCTCTGATGTGGAAGATGATCTAAATAGTTCTAGTATCATAGGTAAGAGGCTGTTTTATTGAACTTGACAATTTTGGTTATTTTATAAATATATGAAAGATCTCAATGTAAAAAAACAGGCTAATCAATCACAATTTAACATTCTAACAAATACCTTTTTTTTCCCCTCTTCTAGTGTAGTTTAGTCTCAATTTTATAGTACTTAAGATGGGAGATACGAAGTTTGGTGAACGTTTTTTTTGCCCATTGATGCCCGGTTTTTCGAAGAAACTTGTAAGTCTCTCTTACTCTTTACCTCTCTCAGACACCTCTTTCTTAATCTGTTTGTATTTTGATTGCAGTTAGTTCCCCAAGAAGTTGCGATAAATATTTTCGTTGACGATAGCAGAAAAACTGTAACTTTAGTGACTCGTAACGGTAAAATATGTCATCTTGAACTTCATAAAGAAATGCAAGATTACTACATAGGAGGAAAGGGTTGGGAGAATTTTGTCAAAGCACATGGCGTAAAAGACTATGACATGTTAGTCTTCCGATACCGTGGTAACATGGTATTCACTTTAAGGGTCTTTGACAAGCTGACATGTTGCGAAAAGATGTATAATTATAGTTCTAATACGGGTGTTAAAGAAAACATCTTTCTAGACGATGATGATGAAACCTCTAGTAAGTCCTTTGTTTCACTTTATGTCGATATTTCCTCCTGGTCGTGTTTGATTAGCCTCGATACCTTTTTTACCCAAGTATTTACTTTGTAACTCCAAACGTGCAGATGTTGCCCAGAAAAATCCAACTAAATCTCTTTGTAAGAAAAGAAAAGTCCAAGAATTGAGCTCTACTTCTGAGCACAGGATGGCATTGCGCTCTAAGGATCAAGTTCCAGCAAAGATGGAGGGAAGTTACTCAAGGAAAATTTCTTGTCAAGGAACTATTAGGGCTTCTGACATCGGTAGACGCATGGTGAGCATTACTGTTAGTTTCACATTCCCTCCCTTCAGCAACAAAGCACGATTTCTCTTAATCTTTATATCCTCGTTCTTTCTAATATATGGTGTAAACCATATGCAGTATATACCGTCTGCGTTTAAGAAGTCTGCTGGTCTTGACAAACTGAGCGAAGTAACTCTTATAGACCCAAAGGGTCGAAGTTGGACAGTTGGTGTCGTGCACTCCCACAAGCACAATTATACCTCGACGGACACCTATTTAACAAGGGGTTGGGGAAAATTTGCAATTAGCAATGACTTGCAAGTAGGAGACAAGTGCATCTTTGAGTTGCTGTCAGAGGAAAATAGTAATATTGTCATACGGGTTGACCAGCTCAAAAGTATTTGCATCTAGAGGTTATGCTTTAATTTTGTATAACCTATGTTGTTGTGTAGTAGTAATTTAAATATTTATGGATTCTCTGTTGGTGCATGTTTGCATCTAGAGGTTATGCTTTAGTTTTGGTTGAACTACTAATAGAGGTTATGCTTATCATGGATGCTTCTTGTTTGATTTTGTAGACCTATGTTGTGTAGTAGTAATTTAAAGTTTTATTGATTCTTTGTTGATGAATGTTTGCATCTAGAGGTTATGCTTTAGTTTTGGTTGAACTACTAATAGAGGTCATGCTTTTGAGTTTCGGAATTGTTGTGTAGTTATCATGAATGCTTCTTGTTTGTGATTGAGATTGGCTTCACAGAATCTTTGACAATTGGAATGCATTATTTTATCTATGAAAGTTTATATCGAAATGATTGTTCTAACTTGAACATATGTGGAGAGTTATGAATCTGGGCATGCCTGTGTGTCCTTTGGTTTTAAGACGCAGATTTCATATTCCCAATTTCATCTCAGATTTCTGTAGCAACTGGAGTGAGGTTGTTCCTGGCATATATGTGCTCTCGCTAATTTTTTTTTTTTTTTTTCCTTTTCTCTTTCATTCATGTCATTAACAACTGATTTTAGACTCCTTTCTCGTTTCTTCTTTCCCTTCGGTATGCTTTTGTTATGTTCTATGGTTACTCAAAGCTTCTAATTAAGTTATGATGCAATTTGTATGTTCTTCAATTTCCTGGATATAGTCTCAGTAACTGCAGTTTAGTTACACTCTTCGATTGCACAAGCAAGAGATGAAAGATTAGTATGGGTACACGTTTCTTTGGCCGGATTTTGCCCTGTTTTACTAAGATATTGGTAAGTCTCTCTCTCTGTGTGTGTGTGTGCGCGCGCTTAATCTATTTCCTGAAGAACTTGTTAAGAATAATACATTCCAATAGAAGTCAATGCAGTAGCTCATGAATTAGCCAACTTTTCTCTTCTAAAAATAATGTTACTGCTGAATGGTTGGAAGCACAACCTCCTATTTGTATCACACATGTGAATGCAAAAAATCCTAGAGTAACTCATGAGTTACTAATTTTTAGAACTCGGCGATGAAGAACCGTTGGATTAAATACATCTCATCTGTTAATTTTTTGAAGGATACAAAAATAGAAAATTTTCAAGGACCCAAACAGAAAAATAAACTCACGTGTCATGTCCATATTAGAAGTTCTTATTGTGAGTTCTTATTTGAGTTTCTGTAGTTGGAACTGATGTGACTGCTGATATTAGTGGTTGATGAATGAAATCGCCTAATGGCCTCACAAGAAAAAAGAACAAGAAGATGCTGAGAAAATCTTTAGACACATCGTCTTCATCATATTTTAATACATTAGTTTCACAAAGCTAAGGGAGGAGAAAAAATACAGATCTAGAAGACAGGACAAGGGCCGATCATGATGAACCCATTGGTGAGAGGAGGGAGAGATTATTTGTATATACCCATTGGATTGTTTTGAAGGACTAGTTTATAATGTAATCTAAATTTCATTATTTACTAATTAATGAGATATGGGAGAGGATTTAGCATCTCACCAACTTTCTAAAATATATATTTGTTACATTCAAAATGGTTACAAATACCACTTACGCTAACAAATGAGACAATATTTACACCATTTTCATTCATTATCTCTTCATTTTGTGTAATAAAATCACAATATTTATTTACCGAAACAAAAGTTGCAACCATGTTGCTATTTAGATCATTCTGAATAATGTATTTGTAAATCCCACAACATCATTTACATGCAACCAGATAATGGATTTGCAACACCACTTACAACAATAAATGCTACATGTAACAATCCTTTAATGGAATAATGTAGGCTCTCCGTTGACAAACTTATGCTACATCCAACCTCTTAATGACATAATGTAGGATTTCGATTGACAAATTTAGTTTGAAACTGAATAGGGATAATCTATGTACTTCATTGAATAACCTAACTATTCTATTCTTACTTAGTAACATATTCCTACTTTCAAAAATAATACAAAAAATAAACTAATTTATCTTATATATAATACGAAAACTTTTAGGCTTCACCATAAAACTTTTATGTTCCAAAAGTATCATTCTCCAACATTATATATGAGGAGGGATACAAATCCTCCATTAAGCATTCCCTCTAGCATATCCAGAATAACAACCGTCGGATCTTGTTTAAGTCATCTAATTTTAACCGTTGATTTGAATGGAGATGACTTAAAACATGATCCAACGCTTGTGATCATAGAGATGCTAGGGAGATGCTTAGGGGGGATCTGGATCCCTCCCTCCCTCTCTCTCTCTCTCTCTCTATATATATATATATATATATATATATATATATGTATATATATATATGTGTGTGTGTGTGTGTGTGTGTGTGTGCGCGCGCGCGCGCGCTTAACTTAACTACTAATCAAATATGTAAATTACACACTTTTCTACTAACATAATTATTAACCACTAATAATTATGCACTTCTAATTACCATAAATGTTTATCGTCTCAAAAATATATCTTTTTCAAAAGATTTTATATTATTTCAAAATGGATTTATCATGCAAAAGTATATATATTTAAAACATGCGAAAAAAATACACACAAAAAGACATGTACAACAAAACTTCACAACTCCTAGTAAGAAAACAAGAAGAAAAAAAAAACTGCTTCTAACTATTACGTCCCGATCTCTCGCGGTCCCGATCGCCCCCGCTGACGCGAGATCACCACGCCAGCGCTCCCGCGGGACGATTGTTCTCATCGGAACATGATGCCGTGCGAGCCTGGAGTTGCGATCACACAAGGCAACAACGTTAGTCGTCTTAGTTATCATCGAACTGATAGAGTTTGCAGCGGAGGAGCAGTGTTACGAACAACAATCATATCGTTCAATACATTATGTCCCTCTATACAAAAGCATCTCAAAATATCTCCATACATCTCAAGGCATCGACTTCTGATCTCCGACTCCTGACGACTCCTGAGGATGAGGAACTGTTATCACTTCTGCATATCCGGCACCTACAAAACGAACTGGTGGGGTGTCAGTACTTTGGAAAAAGCACTGGTGAGTATAAAAACAATGAACAGAAGCAACATTTACTAAAACCAACACTAAGTAAGCATGTGATAAAATATTACATTACTAGTGATCTTGCTACTTTTACCTATGTTCATTTCATGCAGTACATGATAGGAATCCGATTACGCTTCTTTGAAAACATCTTTGAAAGCCACAACTTATCATGCGAAGGGATGACCTATCTATATGATGGTCCCCAAGTACCTCAGGATTAGTAGTAGTGTTATCACGGCCCAACACTGCACTAATATTCGCTCATACTAGCTGCTTTGACACGTGATCCAACTAACTAATGACAGAACACCGCCTAATAACGGGGACATCTTTGCCTCAGGGTGTCCTAACTATATCTGGCTAATAGCAGTTGTGACTCATGGTTGCTCTGCACTAAAATACGCTCAAATTAGCAGCCGAGACTCACGGTTCAGCTCTTCACTAATAGCCATTGTCAGACCGATGTAATGCATGTTACTCTATCAGATAAACTCTATGATGCACATATTATTAACAAGCATACTATCTATCTCTTCTCTTCTATTCTCCGTGCGGACAAGCCGCCATCTCTTCTCTATGCGGACATGTCGCCATCTCTCTGATATCGTTCAAGCATTTCAAACAGTTATATCTTTAAAAGCGATAAAAAAATGCAAGCAATCTCTATTAAAACAGACATGGCACCGTTCTTCTATCTCTTTAACTAAGCATACAATTCTACTCTATCTTTAGCATACGATGGAAACATATGAACATTTTTTTACTCTTGTTTATTAGCATGACAACGGTTCGTTCAATAGCAGTGGCAGTATACTAAGCATGCAACATTCTTTTCTATACTAACATGACAATGGTTCTCTATTTAGACAAGCATACAAGTTTTCTAGTTAATCATGCAGGTTCTCGTTCTATCATTCTCATGTGAACATTATCTACTTAGCAAACAAGCATAAAACTCGGATTCATTGTTGAACTTCTGGTTCAACAAGTAGCTCTTCAGGAAGGTTTTCTTTTTGAGTCAGCAAACCTATATCTCTTGTACATAGTGCCAACGCAAAGCGGGGCACTACACTACCTGCCTTTTTAATAAGTACAAAAATTAAACTAACTTGTAAGAAGGGAAAACAGGAATTTTTTGACTTTAGTCCCACTTAATAATATAATTTTAGACTTACATTCCATAATTTTTTGTTTATTAGACTTACATTCCACTTTTTGTCATAAAAAATAGAAAAATTTTGACTTTCGTCTTAGTTAATAATATGATTTTAGATTTACATCCAACTTTTTGTATTCATTAGACTTAACTTTTTGTCACGAAAAATATTTATTTTGTCACGAAAAACTTTCGTCAAATATTTTTCGTGACAAAAAATGGGATGTAAGTCTAATAAACACAAAAAGTTGGATGTAAGTCTAAAATTATATTATTAAATGGGACGAAAGTCAAAAAATTCCTAAAAAATATTTAACGACAGTTTTTTGTGACAAAATAAATATTTTTAGTGACAAAAGGTTGGATGTAAGTCTAATAAACAAAAAAAAAACGTGGGATGTAAGTCTAAAATTATATTATTAAGTGGGACTAAAGTAAAAAATTCCCCCAAAAAAACTACTTTGTACCAAATAGTTTTTTTTTTTTAGTAAGTACCAAAGTAACTAATAAGGAGGAAAAAAATAAGAGAAAATACACACAAATAAGAGAAAATACACACAAATTCTGCTGCTTTTTTCTTTCAAAAAATATGATTATTTTGTATAAGGGTACCAGGTTTAGAACCTAATTAGATTTTTGGTATTAGGTTTGTCCGTTTTAGATTTTGAATATTCGAACTTTTTATTGCCACATTTGAGTGACGAACATCCGTCACTAAAACTCATTTCGTCACTGAAAGTCCAATTTCGTCACTAAAATGTGTCACTAAAAAAATTCGAGTGTCCAAAGTCTAAAACGGACAAACCCAGTACCCAAAGTCTAACTAGGTAACCCTTGTACAAAATAATCCAAAAAATTAAGCAGAAGCAACCAAATCTGAGCTTAATTCGAGTAGTCAGTAATTACTTGCAAAGACACTGCATCTTCTCTGGCCTGTCTCATGTGAGTCTTTACTTAAGCGACTCTGCATCTTCTCTAGACACAACCTTCTGTTACTTTTAGACTCTACATCTTCTTTTCTATATATATATATATATATATATATATATATATATATATATATATATACTAGTATATACGCACGTGCGTTGCACGTATTTCATATTACTTGGAAAAAAAATAGTTTATTAAAAGAGCAGACGACAATTTCTTAATTTTATTATAGGTGGAAATATAATAGGCAGAAGCATGAAAGTTGGGAGAAATTAAATGACGGGAATAGGAAAGGTTTCTCTTATCTCTTGGGTTCATGTGCCTACTTTGCATGCATTCTTTATTAACTTTTGTTTTATTCTCCAAACTACCTACTTTGCATACATCCATATCTTTGTTTTATTAACTATCATTCCCCAAGTTGCCTCATGCATGCATACATACATTTAATACGTACTAGTATATATGCACGTGCTTTGCACGTATCTTGGAGTGGATGGTGTTCATGAGTTGATTTAACTTTGTTGTTTTTAATTATATAGGTAAAGAATTCAACCCTTCAAATTCCGTGGGAACATCTTAGAAGATTTAGCAAGTAGTATGAACCCTTCGATTTTCGTAATACATTAATGAATCTCTTAAATGGTTATTAGTGGAATTTATTGTAGGTTTTCTTTTAATTAGTAAATATATTGAAGGGCATTTTTGGGAAGAAAACTTCCACGGTGAAGCCTACTTTGGCATTATATAGTAGAATAGATTTAATTACTGTTTTAAATTACTTAGATATCCTTATCAATGTTAATACATATTGAAATGTAATGAAGGGTATTTTTGGAACGAAAAATTTTCACGGTGAAGCCTAGTTTTGGCATTATATAGTAGAATAGATATATATATATACACACATGCGCTGCTCTTCTAACATCATCAGCTGAAACATAAGAGAGAGAGAGAGAGAGAGAGAGAGAGAGAGAGGTATATATCTGCTCTCCTTAATTTTTTTAAGTCTTTCGTCTGTGTCATTAATCATTGATTTTAATTAGTCTCCTTTCTTGTTTCTATATACTTTGTGTTTTGTTTGCAATATTAGAGCTCTTTTGTACTTTGAGTCCATTTTTGTTCGTCCACCAAAATTATGTTTATGTTCATTCTTCTTATTCCTACGTGTCACTTTGAATTTTCACAAAACCACTTCCAAAGGAGAGCACATCTGCCATACCCTATTTATGTTCCATCTATTACATGTGGGCCCCTCTTTTTTAATACCGGCTGGGACCTTATGTAATAGGATATGATGTGAACAGAAATATGGGACATAATTAATAGGACAGCAGATCTGATCTGCTTCTAAAGTGGTTTTGGGCTGCATAAAAGTAACACGTGACAACACATGAGTTGAAGGTGAACATGCACCATAGTTTTGGTGGGTGAATAAATCGATATATAGCCAATCTTGAGGTTCATTTACCACACATTACTCATGTCTACTGTTTGATGGTGTTCATGTATTTTTGTTGACGTTTTTCATACTCAGAAGTTTAATATATATATATATATATATATATATATATATATATATATATATATATATTAGGAATAAATAATTATCAATTGTTTCATTCACTGAGTGAAGACTTAATAAAACAAAGTTGTAGCTAAGTAGTCATCAGCAGCTCCATAGAAGTCATAGGCAATATCTCCACCAATTTGATGGTCCATTTGCGTTCTAAGTTGTTCTTCACTGGTAATAATATATATAATGAATGGTTTTTTGCTAATATGGCTCCACCTCCTCCTCTAAGTGGCGCGCGCGGTCAGTAACCAACATTTGCATTAAATTTGTAAGATCTTGTTCACTTCTCTTCCAGCCATGTTAAAATATAATGTTAAATACCATATATTTGAACATCTTTTTGCATAAATAAAAAAAAACAAGGAATTGGGTTGGAGATGTGCTAATGATATAATAGTATACACTTAGTCTATTGATATCTTGATTAAGTATAGTATGGCTAAAGTTGTATTGTTTTAAGTGTTGCCTTGAAGATAAATAACATCAAGATCGAATGAATTTTATAGGGTCCTTAATCCTTACACATGAGAGCTGACCCACGATAGGTTTTCATGTCCATATTCATTTAAAGAAAGAAAATGTAAATACAGGACTACCATATCTGTTCATATTCCCCCATTTTGCACCCCCTTGCTCAGCTCCATGTTATAAGTTTTGGTGCTGCATTGCTGCCTTGCATTTTCTTTTGGTTACAATACAGCCGAAAAGCTGAAAGTGTTCCAGTTCATATGTATATTAATGTCCATTCTTATAACGAAGTTTCTCGAGTTCTACTTTCTGCTTGATTTATTTAACTCTCTTTAGTCTATACTACCTAAGTGATCCCCTAACTCCAAAATTTTACCTTAAGTTAGGTAATATCCAAGGTAGATCCGATTCTCTAAGGAGAGCAAAGAACATAAGTCCCCATTTTTGCAAAAAATTAGAAGGCGACATACACTAAATGTTTCAAAAAAATTTAAAAGTTGTACCAGAAATATATTTTGTTTTCTTTCCAAAGTTCCAGGATATATGTGAACTCTCATAGTTTCCTATCAAAATAAGAAGTATAATATGATATCCACATTATCCAGTAGCAGTAGCTTACTTGATTAACAGAACAACACCAAACAGTCACCATCTTAAAGTTAACTTGAAGAGAATTTTGTCATTCATGGACAATCAACTGATCAGTATGGATGAGCTCACGTAGAAATCATCATCACTTTATAGTCAATTGTTTTTCATGTGATGTAATTTGTAATAAAACAAGGATTATCATCACTAATGGTGGTTATAGTCTCTTTTTCTTCAAGCTTTAGTCTTCTTCTTTTTGCGCTAATCCCAGTGTGTTCTTAACAGATTGGTGAAATGGAAGATTTGGACTTTGTCATATACTGTTGACCATTTCAAAGAAGCTATGTCTAACTTTGCGGAAATGGTTGATCAATTGTTGGGAGATGCTACAATGACTACTGAAGTTGCTGATTTTGTGAAAAAGCTTCTATTCAAGACATCTGCTTTTACAGGCGTTGATGCTCTTAATTCATCAGCTGTTTGTGGCAATTTAGACGTAAACATTACATGTTTGGAATCAGCAGACGTTTTGAGAACTCTCGTGCTAATGATTAGTACTGTTAAGAAAACCAGAAGGAATAGAGTAAGGATTCATTCAGCATTGTCTCTTGAATTTATTTAGGAACTCCCCTTATTATAACAATGGCGTAACGAGTATTAAAATTAAAACTGGAGCTAGTGATATTACTGATGAGGCTGTTGAAATGGATATGATGCATGAATTCCAGTCTGAAACAGTTATCTCAAATGCTGATGTATCCAGATTTGCAGTATTTAACACTTTACGATGACCCCTTTAAAAGCAATGTTGAACAATCTCTTGTATCAGCACCTATTGAAGATGTGCCAGATGATGTGGAAGATGAAATCGAAGAGCCTGCACATTTGATTCCAGCATTAGAAGCTGGTTATACGGTGGTTGTTGGCACTCATGTTGTTAATAGGCATTTTGAAAAATATAGCGAAATGGTATACTTTCTGAAAGATTATGCTATTAGATTGAAGCCAAAGAAAGCGCCGAGGAAGTTTTCTTTTACATGCACATCATATTTGAATGCTTTTCAAGCTCTAGTTACTAAGTGCATTGATGATGTAGAAAAAGTTCCTGATTGCCTAAGGGACATGTATGGAGATACTAATGCTCTTCTATCTGTTCTTCTATCAGTCAGAATTCCATTAAGTGGCATTTGCCTAGCTGAATTGTATTTCTTGTAAATAACCGGATTAGTGATGCTTTCTGAATTGAATTGAATTGAATTGAATTTCAAGCTTTATAGTCAGTTCTCTCTTGTCTTCATATTTGATAGTTTATAGTGCTTTTAGTCCTTTGTTGCTGCTGCAAATTAAGTCATGGTAATAAAACTGAAAAAAAATCTACTCTGGCTGTCATTGTAATGGAGATGTTTAGTTTACGTCCTCTTTGCATGAAGACATTGAGGGTATTTCTTCGTTTCATGAAATGTAACTATCTACTCTGGCTGTCATTGTAAGTCTTGTGGTAAAGTTTTTCCCCCCCTTTATAGAACTACTTGAATATGAATTTGCCGTCAACATAAATAATTAACATAAATAATTAAGATTAGGTCGGCATCTGGGCATAAAAATTTTTATAGTCATATTTTAGTTAATTTTTCAATAAGGGTCAAAGGTCAACCAAAATTATCTCCGGCCGGTCACGATTGTCTCCATAGAGTCTTTTCATTGAACTTCCTTTGCTGAAGCCAATACATATATGTACATGATATTTAAGGACAAAAGTGGTAGCAATTCAGAATATCAGACCCTACATACTAACTCTTTCTTTTGCTAAAGAGTTTTTTTTTTCTCCCTTCAAAAAATAAAATAAAATAACAATACTATGAGAAAGAAGTACGTAAATGTAGGGCCTCATCTTCCTTACATAGTTTTTATCTTTCATTTTGCTGCCGTTTAATTTCAGTTTCTTTGACCATGCAGATATTTACACAGTTTATTTAAGGGGTCTCTTCAGTTTCTTGATGAAGAGTTTTTCCTTGGAAAAGACCCAATATTATATTTAAAGCTAACAACTTCTCCTTTTTTAGCAACTCAGTAACACCTCCAAGACCATCTCTGTAAGGTACGCATAACATCTCTCTATGTTTTTTTTTGTGTGTGTACTTTTAAGTCTGTTTGTAGAGAAAAAGATTGTACTGTAAATGATTAGTTAGGACAAATTGTCTATATGTTATGCTGTTTGCCAATATAAATGAGGGCAAAAATCATTCTTCTAAAGTCCACATAGTTTATGAGGAAATATATATGACTTAGAATGCAATTTCTTGTCGTAATATGATTTGAAGTGATATGTTTAACCCCTTATGTTCTCTGAATCTGAACTGCTATGACCAACTAAGGGAAATTACTGAGGAAATATTATTCTCTGTTCTTCTTTTTTCTATTTTGGAGGATTTGGCGTAAAATGAGTGGATTCTTATACTTATCAATTTAAACTCTGTTGAGGATCGATATGGTTCAAAAGTGAACTCCGTTTATTAAATCAAGTACTAATTGTAAAACATTTGATCCTAGATGCGAAAATAAACAAAAGGATCAAAATAACAATATTCCAATAAATCTAACCTCCATCCATTGTTGCTTCAACAGTGGATGAACTCTAGTACTCTCTTCTTTCTTCTTTCTCCTGAGTTTGGACTTCCAAACTATGAACACTCAATTTTGATGGTGTAATATTTAGAAGTGTGTATCTAGCTTGGGGACCAATACCCTTTATATAGAAAATTGAGCTTCCCATCATGCTCTTGTTCATAATGTTGCCACTTCACAAAAAAGTGGTAACTTCCACTTAGGAACACAAAGAGTTGGTAACTTCCCTTTAGGAATAAGAAGAGTTAGTAACTTCCCTTATGAATAAGAAGAGTTAGTAACTTCCCTTAGGAATAGGAAGAGTTGGAGCAAAAGCTATGAGCCATAAACTAACATTCTCCCACTTGGCCCATACTTTTAATCCAATGTATTATCTTAAAACCAACTATAATTCATATTAAGTAATAAACACATGAATCATGACGATAGGTCCTCTATATGATGAGTATTATCTTTCATGTATTACAATGCATTTATTTCTTAATATTATACTTTATGTGGCAACGTAACTTAATGAATAAACCATATTTTCATTCTTGGTCCAATGAATAAATTTTCTCAAATTAAATAAAGTGCACTTAAATATGAGAAAACATCATAATAAGAGTTTCATTAATAACTTTATTTGTACAATAGAAACTACATAAGAGAACCAAGTCCCATGTTCGCTACATGATCCTTGAATTTCAACGGTGGCATGCCCTTAGTCAAAGGATCAACAATCATCAATTCAGTGCTAATGTGCTCAATAACAACTTTCTTTTCCTTAACACATTCTCTTATGGCTAGATACTTAATGTCGATGTGTTTGCTTCGACTTCCGCTTTTGTTGTTCTTCGCCAAAAAGACAGCAGCTGAATTGTCACAATATATTCTCAATGGCCTAGAGATAGAATCCATAATTCTAAGTCCGGAAATGAAACTCCTAAGCCATACACCATGTAAAGTCGCCTCAAAACAAGCTACGAACTCTGCCTCCATAGTAGAAGTAGCAGTCAATGTCTGCTTAATGCTCCTCCAAGATATAGCTCCACCGGCCAACATAAAAATGTATCCCGATGTTGATTTACGTGAATCAACGCAGCCAGCAAAGTCTGAATCTGAGTAGCCTACAACTTCTAAATTGCTCGTCCGTTTGTATATAAGCTTGTAATCTTTGGTTCCTTGAAGATACCTCATCACTTTCTTTGCAGCTCTCCAGTGATCTATACTTGGGTTACTCTGATATCGTCCTAACATTCCAATAGCAAATGCAATGTCAAGCCTTGTGCAAACCTAAGCATACATCATGCTTCCTACAACAGAAGCATATGGATTGTTTTGCATTTGTTTCCTCTCAATATCGTTCTTCGGACATTGGTTCAGGTTGAACCTGTCACCCTTCACTATGGGAGAAACACTAGGTGAACAATCCTTCATCCGAAATCTCTCTAAAATTTTATTGATATATGTTTCTTGAGACAGACCCAAGATGCCTCAAAATCTGTCTCTATGGATCTTAATGCCAATGACATAAGATGCATCACCCATATCCTTCATGTCAAAATTTTCAGAGAGGAATTGTTTCACTTTATGAAGTAAATCCTTATCATTGGTTGCAAGTAAGATGTCATCCACGTATAAAACAAGAAAACAAATTTTACTCCCACTGATCTTAAGGTATATGCATTGATCCATAACGTTTTCTACGAAACCATATGAAGAAATTACATTATGGAATTTTAAATACCATTGGCGGGAAGCTTGTTTTAAATCGTATATGGATTTCTTGAGTTTGCAAACCAATTGCTCACCATTGCTAGAGGGGAATCCTTCAGGTTGTTTTATGTAAACCTCCTCCTCTAATTCTCCATTAAGAAATACAGTTTTCACATCCATTTGTTGCAACTCTAAATCAAAGTGAACTACTAATGCCAAAATAATGCGTAAGAAATCTTTTGTAGATATAGGAGAAAATATCTCCGTGTAATCGATTCCTTCTTTCTGAGTGAATCCTTTTGCAACAAGTCTGGCCTTATATCTCTCAATGTTGCCCAATGAATCTTTCTTTGTCTTGAAGACCCATTTACAACCAATGGCTTTTGCTCCATTAGGCAACTCAACAAGGTCCCAAACATCGTTGCAACTCATGGAATTCATCTCATCCTTCATGGCATTGTACCACAATTCTGATTCTTTACAACTCATGGCTTGTAAAAAAGATTCAGGATCATTTTCGACTCCTATATTATAGTCAGATTCTTGCAGATACACTAAATAATCACCAGAAATTGCTGATCTCTTAGTTCGAGTAGATCTCCTTAATGTTGCACCATCATCTTTCTGGGAAGTATGAAGTTCAACTCGCAGTTCAGAAGTGCCAGGCAACTCCTGATTGACTTAATCTACTGGAATGTTGTCAACAACTTGTGGAACTTCAATGACTGGTTGGACTTCAGTAATTGGTTGTTCTACACCCATTTGTTCTTGAGGGGTATTGTGAACAACAATCAATCTATCACTTGAAGTGTAAGGTTGAGACTCTGTATGATCAATATCAGAAACTATGTTCCTAATTTGATCGCTCCCACTGACCAAGTCATATTCAAGAAATTTAGCATTTCTTGATTCCACAATCCTAGTGCTATGAGATGGATAATAAAATATGTACCCCTTAGACATTTCAGCATATCCAATAAAATATACACTAATGGTCCTTGGGTCCAACTTCTTTTCTTGTGGATTATAAATTCTCACTTCAGACGGGCATCCCCAAACGCGCATATGTCGCAAACTCGGTTTCCAACCTTTCCATAACTCAAATGGCTTCTTTTGAACAGCCTTGGTTGGAACTCGATTTAATATATACACTGCCGTCTTAAGTGCTTCAGTCCACAAGGATCTAGAAAGTTTTGAGCTGCTAAGCATACTCCTCACCATGTCCAGCAATGTTCGGTTTCTTCTTTCTGCTACACCATTCTGGTCCGGGGAACCAGGCATGGTGTATTGGGCAACAATGCCATGCTCTTGAAGAAACTTTGCAAATGGCCCAGGTGCTTGTCCATCTTCTGTGTATCTACCATAATATTCTCCACCTCTATCTGATCTCACAATCTTAATTTGTTTACCACATTGTTTTTCTACTTCTGCCTTGAAAAGTTTAAAGGCATCTAATGCTTCATTTTTATTGTGAAGCATGTAGAGATACATGTATCGTGAGTAATCATCTATGAAAGAGATAAAATATTTCTGACCATGTGAGTCCATGTCTGGACTACAAATATCAGTGTGTATAATTTCTAATATGGCGGAACTCCTATTAGCACCTTTCTTTGATTTGTTGGTCTGTTTTCCCTTAATGCAGTCTACACAAGTCTCAAAATCAGTAAAATCTAGAGTACTAAGTACTCCATCAATTACTAACCTCTTAATTCTATCTATGGAGATATGACCTAATCTCCGGTGCCATAATGTAGAGGAATCCTCATTTAAAACACATCTCTTAATGCCAGCCTGGACATGCAATGAATTATAAGTGGTATCATTTTGTAAGAATATGCGATAAAGACCATCAGACAAGATACCATTCCCAACACAATCGGATTTATAATTTAAACTGAAGGATATTTCTGAAAAATGAAAGGAATATCCAAATGGCACAAGTCTAGAAATTAAAATTAAGTTTCGTGAGAAACTTGGTACATAAAAAGTCCTTTGCAATTCTAAAATGAAACCACTATCTAAAGTTAAAAAAAACATGTCCCTATGTCTTCCACATGAGAGCCTATCTTATTACTAGATAAGATACTTTGCTCACTTCCCACTGGCTTCCTGAGGTTTTGCATACCTTGCAAGGAATTTGAAATATGGATTGTAGATCCAGAGTCAATCCACCATGTATTCATATTTACATTAACCATATTTGATTCATAACACACAAATGAGGTAGGGTTACCTTTCTTCTCAAGCCAACTTTGGAATTTCAGACATTTTTTCTTCACATGTCCCTTCTTTTTACAGAAGAAACACTTATCGTCTTTCTTAATGTCAGTTTTGGGAGGAATTTGATGTTTTCCTTTCTGACTGGCTTGAGATTTTTCTTTCTTTTGCGTTACCAGCATGGCACTTTCTCCTTGCTCTATCGCCAACCTTCCTTCCTCTTGAACGTACATGGTCATCAGTTCATTGATGGTCCATTTATCCTTATGTGTGTTATAAAAGATTTTGAAAGGTCCATATTGATGCGGAAGAGTGTTGAGGATAAAGTGCACCAAGAAGGAATCGGACATTTCCACCTCGAGCTTCTTGAGTTAAGCCACTATGTCCCTCATTTGCATTATGTGTTCGCGTACACCTTTTATACCGGTGAGCTTTAAGGTTGTGAATTTCATAATTATGGTGCTTGCTAGGGCCTTATCCAAAATGACAAATTGCTCGCCAATAGCCTTTATCTGTTCACGGACATTCTCGTACTGCTCAATTGAACCACGTATACCAGCACTAACTTTAGTCTTAATGTACATTACGCTGAGACGATTGGATTTCTCCCAACGTTCATACAAAAGAACTTGAGCAGGTGTGCTGGTATCAGTGATATTAGGTGGTTCATCTTTCCTAATAACATAGTCTATGTCCATGCACCCTAATTGAAGGAGAACTCTCTCCTTTCAAATCTTAAAGTTATCTCCCCTAAGTTCGGAAACCTCACAGTGAATATCAGAGATATTGGGTAAAACTGCACAAAGATTACAAGTATTAATATTTGAGACTTTTAAAAGAATTCATGTTTTACCAATGTAAAACATGCATTAAAAAAATGAATCTAATTTTCATTAAAAATTGCTTGTGGACTAAATCTCTAATTCAATCAGATCATATTAATTTTACTTTATAATAAAACTATTAAATTAATTCTTCCTAATTCCTGTGGGTAAATTAAGAAGAACTAATTTTAATATTTTAATCCTAATTAATTATATAAATATAATAAAATCCCTGTGGGGTAATATCATTATATTCATATAATTAACTACAATTAATGTCCATTAAGTGATCCCAAACCACTTCATATATAACTTTAAATAATTAAAGATGCTGTGGCTACTCCCTAATTATTTAAAATTATATGGTTCACTAGACATTCAAATTCTTAATTTTTTTAGGCTCTACTAAATGCCTAAAACAATTATTTTAATTAAATGGTGAACATCTTAATGTGCCAAACAATTTTGACTGAAATTATTTGTTAAAATTATAATTGAGATTTATTTAGCACAATTTAGATAATATTGCATGCAAATAAAGCTATAAATTTGCACCAACATATTTAATTCTTACTGCTTATTAACAATTATATTGCATATTACATCTTAGAAATCAAAAACTTAATGATTTCTAATTATAATACACATAAGCAATAACTTTAAAATAAAATAAATAAATGGTGCAATCTTAAATAAAAATGCATCCCCTTTCCAGCAATACATTCTTTCAACAATGTTCCTTGACTATCTACCATACATTATATATTCATATGCTATAGCTAGACATCAAGAAAGGTACATGTAGTTAGAGAACTGAAGATACTTCAAATGCATTAAAACTACATGGCTTACGAACTACAATGAACATGCATGGATTGATTATGAAAGAACATATGATGGATAACAATACTCAAACCCATGATTGATATAAGCTAACAGTATTAAGAGTTAACTCAAAATTTAAATTAAATTTGTTTTTGACATATTCAGCCATGAAAAATATGTCAAAACAGAGAGCAATTTTCATGATTAAAAGCATCAAAGCAGAGGTATTTGATAGCTCTGATACCAAATGTAAAACATTTGATCCTAGATGCGGAAATAAACAAAAGGATCAAAATAACAATATTCCAATAAATCTAACTTCCAGCCATTGTTGCTTCAACAGTGGATGAACTCTAGTACTCTCTTCTTTCTTCTTTCTCCTGGGTTTGGACTTCCAAACTATGAACACTCAATTTTGATGGTGTAATCTTTAGAAGTGTGTATCTAGCTTGGGGACCAAAACCCTTTATATAGAAAATTGAGCTTCCCATCATGCTCTTGTTCATAATGTTGCCACTTCACAAAAAAATGGTAACTTCCACTTAGGAACACAAAGAGTTGGTAACTTCCCTTTAGGAATAAGAAGAGTTAGTAACTTCCCTTATGAATAAGAAGAGTTAGTAACTTCCCTTAGGAATAGGAAGAGTTGGAGCAAAAGCTATGGGCCATAAACTAACACTAATCTCATATATTAATACCACAATATGTCTATCCTATTCATTGTGGTGCTACTTTGCTCAAGCATTCTCCCATCCAAATGGATACGAGACACTCGACAAACTCATCAATGCTGTGTCCATCAGCATGTTGAACAAGATCATCCATTGAATACCTGTGGTGTAATTTACCATGAACATTTGGCCATTATTGATCTAGATAGTCCTAGTATCATAATTACTTATTTTAATTGAAAGAGGCTGTTTTATAGAACTTGATAATTTTTGTTTTATTATAAATATATGAAAGATATCAATGTAAAAAAAATAGATTAACCAATCACAATTTAACATTCTAACAATCACTTCTTCTTTTCTACTGCAGTTTAGTACTTGAGACAGGAGATCAGTTCGGTGAACATTTCTTTTGCCCGTTGTTGCCTGGTTTCTCTAAGAAACTTGTAAGTGTTTCTTACTCTTTACCTCTCTCTCTCTCTCTCTCTCACACACACACACACACACACACTTCTATTTATGTTAATCTATTTTTATTTTGATTGCAGTTAGTCCCCCAAGAATTTGCGAAGAATATTTTTGTTGACGAGAGCAGACTAACTGTAACCTTAGTGACGCCCAAAGGCAAAATATGCCATGTTGAACTGTATAAAGAAAAGCAAGATCACTACATAGGAGGAATGGGGTGGCAGAATTTTGTCAAAGCACATGTTTAGAAAATTATAACATGTTAGTATTTCGATACCGTGGTAATATGGTAATCACTTTTGAGGGTCTTTGACAATATGACATGTTGCGAAAAGACATATCTCAATATAGTCCTTGATTTCACTTTATGTCGAATTTCCTCTTGGTCTTTTTATTAGCAAGTCTACTCACACTATTTTTTTTTTCCAAGTTTCTTACTCTTTAACTCCAAATGTGCAGATGTTGTCCAGAAAAAAAACCAACTAAATCTTCATGTAACAAAAGAAAAGTCCCAAGAATTGAGCCATACTTCTGAGGACAGGATGACATTCCGCTCTCAGGATCAAGTTCCAGCAAAGATGGAGATCCAAAGGGTCGACCTTGGTCAGTCGGTGTCGCACACTTCAACAGTCATAATTATACAAGGACAGATACCTATTTAACAAGGGGTTGGCAACAAAAAATTGTTAACAATGACCTGCAAGAAGAAGACAAGTGCATTTACGAGCTGTTGTCAGAGGAAAAAAATATTGTCTTACGGGTTGATATTCTCAAAAGACGAAAATATCTCAAGTATATGATAGTGAATGTGGTTTTTCTTTTGTAGAACTGTTGCGTATCAATAATTTAAAGATTTTGATTTCTCTGTTATTGGATATTTGTATTCAGAGGTTATGTTTTAGTTTTTTGTTGAACTAATAGTAGTTGTGGTTGCTTGGTTTTTTGGTACACCTCATAATGTTTATGAAAGTTTCTATGAAAATGATGGTTCTTTCTTGAACACATTCTGAGCATGCTTTGTTCTTTGGTTTACTATGCAGACATTATATTCCCAAGTTTATCTCAGATTTCTCTGAACTTTTTCTTTGGAATAGAGCAGCAGTTAAAGCTGAAAAGTAGGCCCCAACAACAGATGAGCTATCTGTAGCAAGTGGAATGAGGTTGTTCCTGGCATATATGTGCTCTCACTAAATTCTTTTCCCCTTTTCTCTTTCATTCATGTCATTAACCACTGATTTTAGACTCCTTTCTCATTTCTTCTTTCCCTTCGGTTTGGTTTTATATATTATGTTCTATGGTTACTCAAAGCTTCTAATTAAGTTATGCATTTTGTATGTTCTTCAATTTCCTGTATAGTCTCAGTAACTGCAGTTTAGTTACTTACACTCTCTCTGATTGCACTACTGAAGGCCGGCCCGGAACATTTTAATGACCGAAATCCGAAATGCTACCTTAGATATATTGAAAACGATATCAATTTTTTAGGGGAAGATTTATAGTGTTTTATTATTATGAACACTCGCCCGTTCCCTCGAGGAAAAAGTATCCTAACAATTTAAGTACCATTTTTCATATAACTGAATAATCAATCACCACAATTAATTCTTAGTCGAGTTCGGCTAAGCAACATATAAAAACTAAATCAATCCAAACGCCAAAATGTCTTTTCCGTAATGGTTACTCAACAACGAAAATGGCATCTTTACAGTATACATTTTGATCTCGCATATGCCCCGAATTGAAATACCAAATCCAACAATTTTCAAATCAATCCACATAACGTTTTGCCCGCACAACAGCAACTGTTTCCATTTCGTTGCCCAACTCAAATTTCAGCCTGTTGGTATATCAGAATATTCTTGGTATATTTGTTGGAATATTAAAATATTCTACAAGGAGTTTTAATGAGTTATTAATGTAAGATGAAGGATTGTAAGGCTATAAATAATCAAGAGATTATCAATAAAAAATATAACAATTACTCCAAAATATTCTACATGGTATCAGAGCCCAAACCCTAGCCGCCACCTCCCAAACCCTAGCCGCCGCCACCGCTGCCGCGCCGCCCGCCGCCACCGCTGCCGCACCGCTCTTCCGCCACCACCGTCGCCGCTCGTCCGCCACCACCACAGCGAAGCCGCGACTCCCACGGAGCCTTCTGCCGCGGTTCCTGGCGTCTCTTGCGGGTCGTTCCAGACGTTGACATCATGGGACGGGTGTGAGGTGATCGGAGAAGAGCAGGATCGATGAAGGAGATCATCAAGGAGTTGGACTCTGCGAAGGTCGCAACGTTGATGAAGCTGATGAAATTGTCGACTGGTGAGAGCGCGACACGAACATTGACGAAGTTGCAGCTTCCATCCATCGATCTGAAGCTTGATGGACCGGCCACCTACCTGAGTTGGTCACGACGGGTGAGGAGAACCCTCGTAGGGAAGAACCTAGAGGGTTTCTTGTCAGGAGAGAAGATAGAGCCGAATGAGGGCTCGGCAGGACTCGACGAGTGAAAGTCCACTCATATGGTGGTATACATTTGGCTCCTCAATTCTTTAGTCCAGTCGATCGCTGCCACAGTGGATGGCCTTGAGATGATGAAAGACATGTGGGAGAAGTTGAGGAGAACCTACGATGGTGTAGGAAATAACTTGAGAGTTTTTCAGATTAAGGGGGAGATCGACGACACCGTACATGGAGAGAAGATGGTACAGGAGTATGCCGCAGAGTTGGAGCGTCTGTAGTTGGATTATGATCACTTCTCAGATCGGATGAGCTGCGAGGACCCGAAGTGTAAGGAGAGATATGTATGTCTGCAGGAGAGGACGATGAAGTTTCTTAAGGGGCTGGTCGCAGTGTTTGCTCAGAGGAAAACACTACTTCTAGCCCAACCGAAGATTCCTACACTTGAGGAGGCTATCTCGGCCATGATCCAGGAGGAGAATCGTATCAAGCCATAGGTAGGGACAGGTGATTCTCCTGAAGTAAAAATAATACTGGCGGTTGCCAATTCAGGCGGCACATGACCTAAGGAAGACCCCCGACAGTGTTACAACTGCGGAGAGGTGGGCCATCTGAGGTATGCGTGCACCAAACCACCCAAGGAGGGAGATTCAGGTGGCAGACATTGACAGTTTGGAGGACGTGGCCGTGGTCGTGGGAGTCGACGGGGTGGTCGAGGAGGTTATCGGACGAACCTGCTGGTAGCAGAAGGCGAGGAGGGAGCTAATGGTGCCTATACTGAGGAGAATCATGCACTACTGGGCATGCTTGAAGTACTCAGGAAAAAGCAGAGAGCGTCAAGCGATGAAAACATGAGGAGTGGGACTGAGGATGCGTCTACCTCAGTCTTCGCCAGAGGCAACACTGCTATTTATGTCCATCCATCGTAAGGTACTGATGACTCACTCGCCCTTGCATATATGTCTTCCCTTAGATCGTCGGACTGGATTGTCGATTCGGGTGCGTCTCGACATGTGACAGGGAATGCTAGTGAGTTCTCTTGCTACACTCACCTAGCATCTGCAGACAACATTCAAACAGCCGATGGTACTTTCCAGCCAGTGGTTGGTAAGGATACTGCCTATTGTACAGGTTCAGTAAGATTATCCAATGTTTTACATGCTCATTCTTTTCCAGTCAGTCTTTTGTCCATTAGTTCTATAATTCTCCAACTAAAATGCATTGTCTCTTTTGATATTCCTAATATGATCTTCCAGGAGAAGGAGACGGGACGAAGACTTGGGACTGGCACTTGGCATGATGGACTGTGGTACCTGGATCGGGAAGGACTGGATTCAGCATTGGTGTCTGTGGCATAAATGGCATGAATGAGAGGACCAAAGATGAGTGCTAAGGATACACTGATACTCCATCACAGTCGATTGTGGTACTCATCTTTTGGTATTTTGAGTAGTTTGTATCCATCTATTTATAAGAAGGCAATTAAGGAGAAACTAGTATGTGATGCATGTGATTTAGGCAAACTTACTAAGAGCTCATATATTGGTGGGGGCCGTAGGAGCTCTTCTGTTTTTGATATTATACATTCTGATGTCTGGGGGCCGTGCGCCACAACTACTATGAATGGTTACAAGTATTTTATCTCTTTTATTTATTGTTCCTCTCGCGTCACATGGTTGTATTTGATGAAGAATAAGAGTGAGGTCTTTTTCTGTTTTCGGAACTTTCATAAACATGTCCAGACTTAGTACAGAGCAGTGGTAAAGGTACTAAGGTCTGACAATGGAACAGAGTATACCAACAAAGCATTTGAGGAATACCTGTCAGCCCAAGGGATATAGCATCAGACCACCTGTGCATACACACCAGCATAGAATAAAGTGGCAGAAAAGAAGAACATATACCTTCTGGAGGTGACAAGGAGCATGATGATCGCCATGAATGTTCCACAGAGTCTGTGGGGGCATACAATATTGACAGCGGCTCGATTGATCAACATGATGTCCTCGAAGGTACTGGGATGGAAGTCTCCATGTGAGATATTGCAAGAAAATAATAGTGGGATACTCCCACTAAAGGTGTTTGGCTGCGTATATTTTGTGAAGGACAACAGATTGTCTGTTGGAAAACTTGACCACAGAGCAGTCAAGTGTGTATTCTTGGGCTATTCGATGGCTCAGAAGGGGTATGTATGCTGGAGCCCAGTAGAGAAGAAGAAGTTTGTGAGCATGTATGTTCACTTCAGGGAGTTTGAGCCATACTACCGTCAGGAGGGAACCTCATCCATGAGCAACTCAATTGATACTGAGAGTATGAGGCGAGAGAGGGAGATTGGTGAGAGTGTGGTGACCGATTTAGGAGTATGGCATGGAGGAACGTTTGAGGAGGAGCATAAGAGTGCAGAGGAACATGGGGGAGGCGATGAGAGATGTTAGGCCCATGGCTCAAGGGGAGTTACTTTCCTACAGCAGGAAAGGAAAGCAAACTGCAGGACCAGTACCTATAGTGCCAGTTCCAAGTCCCTTGCCTGCGTCCGTCTCAACTCCTGAGACACTTACACCACCACCACCAAATTTTTTTTCAGGTGATATCATTCTTCCTACTCTTTCCACACCATTATCAGTACGGAGGACCACTTGCAGCAATACGAAAAATCCTCCTGATAGATATGGTTGGGACCTTGCTCAGTTTGTTTCATATAATAATATCTCTTCTTCTCATAGATCATTCATTGCATCTTTGGATAGTATTACTGTACCTAACAATTGGCAGGTTGCTAAGAATGATCCAGAGTGGAAAGCGGCAATGCACGAGGAGTTAGGCGCTCTTGAGAAGAACCACACTTGAGAACTGGTAAAACTGCCAGAGGGAAAGAGGGCAGTCGGATGCAAGTGGATCTTTACTATGAAGCAGAACCCAGATGGAAAAGTAGAGCACTACAAGGCTCGACTGGTGGGAAAATGATACAGTCAGACGTACGACATTGACTACGATGAGACCTTTGCACCAGTGGCGAAGATGAGCACCGTCAGGACCCTGATTTCTTTGGCAGTGAATGGTTGATGGAAGCTACACCAACTGGATGGGAAGAATGCATTTTTTATGGGAATCTAGTGGAGAAAGTGTACATGGAAATACTACCAGGATTATGCACCGATAAGATAGTGGGCAAGGTCTGCAGGTTGAAGACGTCCCTCTATGGACTGAAGCAGTCTCCTCGAGCGTGGTTTGACAGATTCAGGAGGGCGATGATAGGGATGAGATATCAGCAGATTAATATTGATCATATTGTGTTCTTCCGTCGGAGTGGAGGCCACATCACCATGCTTGTGGTGTATGTGGACGATATGATTATCATAGGAGATGATGAGCATGAGATTGCCCGACTCCAGGGGAAGCTTGGCAAGGAGTTCGAGGTAAAGGACCTTGGCCTTCTTCGGTACTTCCTTGGGATTGAGATTGTTCGAGAAGCAGAGGGAATTATTCTTTATCAGAGAAAGTATACGCTGGACCTTCTCACAGAGACAAGGATATTGGGATGCAGACCTGCAGCGACGCCGATCAACCAGAGGTTCAAGCTGTGTGCTGAGGCTGGAGAACCAATTGACCGAGACAGATGACAAAGACTGGTGGACAAGTTGATCTATTTGAGCCACACACGTCCTGATATCTGCTTTGCAGTGAGTATGGTGAGCCGCTACATGCATGACCCAAGGAAGGGTCATATGGACATAATATACCAGATTCTGAGATACTTGAAGGGTGCCCCCATAAAGGGGTTGATATTCAGGAAGAATGATCACTTGAGCATCGAGGGTTACTGTGACTCTGACTGGGCTAGCTATACTGATGACAGGAGGTCTACCTCGGGCTATTGCATATTTGTATGAGGCAACTTGGTCTCTTGGAGGAGTAAGAAGCAGTCGGTGGTAGCCAGATCGACAGTTGAAGCGGAGTACAGAGCTATGGTCTTGGGATTTGCAGAGCTGTTATGGCTGAAGAGTATGCTGGTAGAGCTGAAGCTGGATCAATAAGCCAAGATGAAGCTGTGGTGTGACGACCAGTCAGCCATCAGTATCGCCAATAATCCAGTGCAACATGACAAGACCAAACACATCGAGATCGATAAGTTCTTCATTAAGGAGAAGTTGGACCGTGGACTACTGGAGCTAGGTCATGTTCCAACCAAAGAGCATGTAGCAGACAGTATGACCAAGGGACTTAGTTCTGCAGATATGATTAGAGGATGTGACAAGATGTAAATCCCCTCGACCAGATTCAAGCATTTTAGGATTATTTTTAGCAATTTAGGATTTTTGGCAATATTTTAATTTATTTTGCTTACATATCCTGTTGACTTGTGCACCTGTCCATCACCGAATTATTTGGAGCTTTACCTTGACTGTTATCCCCGAACGAAGTTCATATACCACTCCTAGACGTGACAGTCTACTATCTTGCACTTTGTGCAACTCCCAGATACTTTACTTTGAGCCTCGTTTGAGACGCACAATTATCGTTACAAACGTACATAATTAAATTCCTAGATCTGTACCCATCCTTGTTTCAATAGACATTAGAGGCCCAACCTGTACCTGTTTTGCCAGACAAAAATACGATAATATTCTACACTGAGTATACTATATTTAGTGTATTGACACCGCAAGAAAATTATGACCATACCTGCCTCTAAATAATTAGTGAACACCATGCGCAGTATTTATTAATTAATAAATATGATGGCCCGTATCACCCAAGAAAATCAGGCCCAGTCCCTGCCCAGACTCACCCCTACCCCTCAGGACCCTCACACAACAATTTCCTTCAGTTCTGTGCATTTTAGCAATTTCAGGAATCGGATGTTTTTCCCAGACAATTTCGTAATTGCGCAATTTCCCAAATTAGGATCTCTGCACAATTTATAAAATTTCAAGGACTTTTCTGCAAATTACAGTGCGAGGTGTCACCCCCTCATTGGCCGATGAACCTGCACCGTCCATTTGGAGACGGGACCCACCCGAAAATATCCTAAAATATCCCGAAAATATCCTGAAAATATCTACAAAATATCTTGTAAAATATCTCTAGATATTTTACTTATTAAAATAATAATTTTTTTCTATAAAAAGAAAACAAAAGAAAAATAAAATAAAAACCCAACCCCTGACCCTAGCCCGCAGCCACCCCCCCCGCCGGAGTTGCTCCGCCGCCCCTGGCCGAAGTCGACCCCCTCCCAGCCGCTGGCCCCGACCTTCTCTCCTCCTCCTCCTCCTCCTCTTCTTCTCCACCTCGACCCCCCCCTCCGCCAGCGTCGGCTGCCCCCCTGACCTCCGCCTCCCCTCACCGCGGCGAGCCGACCTCGACGGAGAGCTCCGCCGCCGGTCTAGACTTCCCGACAACCCCCCCAGCCGGCCTCGCCCACCTCCTCTCTCCTCAGCCTCCTTCTCCCCGAGCTCCCTTTCCCCTCCACCACCTCCACCATCTTACCACTTCCCCATGGCCGGAGCCAACCCCGACCTCGCCGGCGCAGCGCCGTGTCGACCTCATCCTCCCCCTCTTCCCCTCTCCCAACCCTCTTCCCCGAACGGAGCCCCATCTCCAACAACCCCTCGACAGCGCCTCCGGCCCTCGCCGCTGCCACCCTCTCCCCTGAGCCGCCGACCACCACCCGTGTCTCCCTCTCTCCTCCGTCTTCTCCGGCAGCATCTCGACGCCACCATCATCCCAGCACCGACCCGCCAGATCCCAGAAGCGGCTGCCCCCCGCCGCAAGCTTTTCCCAGCACCCTCCTCCGGTCATATCCGAACGCCGCCCGACTCCAGAACACCCCAGCAGCCCTGAGTCAGATACGACGAAGCTCCAACGAGTCTCCACTGGACTAAAATCGGACACAGCAGCATTTCAGAGCCCGGACACAGCCCGGACACGATCAGCGTCGTGTCGCACCTCTTCACGGACACAGAAAATTCATTCTGCAGAGCCCTGTTCAGGTAACCCGTTCTATCTTCTCGTAGTTCCGTTTTTAATTTCGTCAGTTATGACACGTAGGCTATGTGACCCTCTCTATGCCCGTGCAACCCGCTCGGTGCATCACGTCCTGTGGCGATCGTGACACGCAATCCAAATACAGGAAAAACAACGACCCGATTCACACCGGAACTGAGTACGCCCCGCCAAACGGGATGACTTGGTCGCACGCAATCTTTACCAAAACGTCCGCGCCGTTGATACGGACATGCGGGATTTCACAGAAGTTGATTTAGATGTGCGTGCACACCGGAATCAACGCGTATCCGCCGACAACGTCCCGTATCCGCCTGTTTTGGAACACGCTGCAACTTTGTGTACACACGTCGGATCGAAACGAAACTTGCGCCATCGGACTCATAGCAATACGCCGGTCC
Source organism: Iris macrosiphon (assembly GCA_036927795.1). Classification (NCBI taxonomy): domain Eukaryota; kingdom Viridiplantae; phylum Streptophyta; class Magnoliopsida; order Asparagales; family Iridaceae; genus Iris; species Iris macrosiphon. Next base: position 12,608,012 of record JAYESA010000007.1, read on the forward strand.
TGTGATCCAAGTTTGGTTCGATTATGAGAACGTTGACAAAATTCCGTATCGTGGGCCCATTTGACGGGCGATTTTGTGATCGGCACATCGGAATCCAATTCTGGACATTCCGTTGGGTTCGTATCGACGTTATGGACTTATTGACACTAAGTTTGGCGAATTTGGAGACCTTTGACCCTGACATATTTTTCGGTGCAAAGCGGCCCACATGTGGACCCCGCTTTGACCGAAAACTGTCATTTTTGTCCCTGTGTCCAAATTGGACTTAAGGACAGGCGTTTCTAGCTATTTGATATTTTTTGAGACTGTTAGTGATATTTATTTCAGCATCCGGAGACTTTCCTTCTGAGGCCATAGTTTCTGACTTCTTGGCATTTGACATCTGGACATTATATTTTGCAGCTCTTGCCAGGCAAGTATACCTTGCCTTGTTGTACTATTTAAATTCAGTTATTGTTAGTTACATGTTTATTTATTTTAAAAATATAAATGTGCACGTCCGAGAAAATTCGGGTGCAGTCAACGAAGGCATTGACGTTAGGACTTGTGTCTGACCTAGTGTCTAGTAGACCCACCTAAAAGTTGTGAAGTTATTGATATAACTTTCCAGGCCTTGACACGTATCATTACACGTCACAGAGTGAGTTCATGTAGGGACGCGTGCCTCATGCGCGACTGGCCATCAGTGTGAGCAACACGTGTAACGGTATTTAGCTTAGTTGATTATTTTATTGAGACTTGCATCATAGTAGGAGGTGTCCACATCATTTTTACGACTTGTACATCTATATTGGGCGGGGAAGATACTAGTAGACGTATGGGACACCCCCTCCTTGAGTCTTTTATCCTTCGTACCATGCTCCTCGGAGATGGTCGATTGCAGAGCTACCCGTGTGTCCGGGGACATATGACACATATACTAGCCGGTCATGACGATTGGTGAATTACGTCAGCATATGTCAAGCTTACACATTCCCATGCGTACTACCAGGTCTTTAAATTACATTCACTTAGATGGTTAGCACACCCCATTTATTTATTCAGTATTTACATACATGGCATGTTGTTTTTCTGTATCTTGTTATGTCCCTCTGAGGACCTGGTCCCTTTCCAGGTGTAGATGTTCATGAGTATTCGCAGGAGCACAGATCCGAACATATTACGTATATTTCGAGGAGGTCTTCTCTTCGAGTCTCATGATTGTCAGATGCTGTTCTTATATGGTGTGTACCTGGTTCCTTTTATATTCTATTTCGGCAGTAGATTTATTTCCATCCGACTGTCATTCTTTAGATACTTATTATTGAGATCTAGTTACATGGTTATTGGTTATTCATATTTGATTTCTGTGGATGAGATTTAGATATTACCCTGTGACTTGTGATTAGTTTTACCACTTATGAATTATTGTTCATTATACAGCGTACGCTCGTATATATGGTTTCCATATATTGGAGTTGCCATATATACAGGCGGCTGGCATATTTACGTGTCCTAGTCCTACGTATTTTGGGACTGGGGCGTGACATATTTTTAGTGGTGGCCCATGCAGGTCAGAGCATATTGTCTCGGTTACGTCACTGTACCGAGCAAGCCTGCACCTAGGATTAGAAGATAGGATCTTATCCATAATTAACTATGACTTATCTTCCTTCCAGTCTGTCCTACTTACAAAATTGCATCCTGCTTGATTCATGTGCTTCTCTGATAATTTCTTAAGTATAGCCCCTGCTAGAATATAGAAATCCCTGTTGATAGAATGACACTTAGGATAATATTCCTACTTAGAATACAACTCGGGCTTTAACGCACCCCTAAGTTTAGGATACCAAATGAACCCTAGTCTTCCATACTACCTAATGAACCCTAGCATCACTACCTATAAAATAACTTACCATTATCCCTTGACGTATTTTTGTATGACTTGAGAGTAGTATAAACACTACTAGGATTAGTTAGAGAATTGACCATAGTGTTAACCCTAGTCTTAAGGAACCAATAGAAATCCAAGGTTAAATACTAAGACTGAAACCTCATCCTATATTTGGATAAACCAAAGTTTTACGCCAGAGACCCTTTACCCTTATTGGCGTAAAACCTATTTTACCATTGTTGGCATAAGAACCAAACAACTGCCTAGTTGGCGTAAAAGCCAAATGATTTTCTTGTTGGCGCAAAAACCAAATTATGCAGAAGATTGTCTCCTTTACGTCGTAGTCATGCCAACTGCTACCCACGATCCCTTAGTCTTCCTTATCCTGCGTCATGCAAGCCACGTAGGTAACTGCCCTGTGTAAACCTGATGATTCATGAATAATAGATAACCAGCGTAGAGTAACCTGATTAGACGTAACATAAGGATAGGATGTGAGCGTATTTGTTACAGCCTTAGCTTTCCCCAGGCATGACCAAATTCCGTGTATTAAAGACAGAGATACACCTCGAGCCCTGTGCAAAAAGAAACAGCTTTTTGACGGGATATCTGATTTTGTCTCATCTCAAGCGTAAATGACTTGTATCCAATAAGTCACTAAACGATAACCTGGAACTCCGTGCAAAATCATCATCACAAACCGTCCACTCGATCGTTGTATAAGTACTTTTGTCAGATGTCAGGATTCACTAATTTGACTGACAAACTCATGAGTTTCTCGTACAACTTTACGCTGCAACGAATGCTAGACTTTACGCAGGAGATATTTACGCTCAGATTTCTACGCACAGACTTTTTACGCGGACAGCTCTGAAGCTCTACCTTACGCTTCTCTGTTTTACGCAGATAACTCTGAAGCCATGTGTTACGCCAAAATTATTTTTATCTCTGCTATACGCAGAGACAACCTCGAACCCCTACTTTACGCGGACTTTTTTGAAATCTCTGTTTTAGGCCAATAACCTATAGTTTATATTAAGATTATAGAACTTAGAAGGCCATACCTCTTTTTGGTCAACTAGCAGCTTAGACAAGGAATTAGAATAATAACTGTAGAGATTGTAGAGTCTTGTCTTTTTGTGAATTTGAATTATTTTGTACTTCTCACATCATAATCTAGCGTACTTATATTTATCGTACTACCTTGACTTATACTGCTACTATAGCCTAGTTTTGCAAGCGTATTCTTTATCAAGCTTGTTCATGATATATGTATTATTGGAGTACTACAATAATACATTTCAGAATCAGTGTATTACGGTCTGATCAACCATAGTGCACTTGGTTCGCCCTTCGCATAACTACCTTACTTGGATTAAGATACATAGTAACTAGTAGATAGATGTACTTGTCCACTAGATATGTCTGAGCATATCGTATCAGCTACATGACTGTACTAATACGGGCATGTGAATAGGAATTACCAAAATTTGATTTTAATCCACAACTGCCTTGACAATTCCCATTTGAATTCTTTAAACGCCTTGATCCCCACACTTCTAATCTATTACCTCCCCCTTGAACTCTTGATTATTGTTTTTCGTCTTCCCTTATTTCGGAAAGACGAAACCTCATGCTTAGTATAAATACGAAGTGTATTATTTCGGTAACCATTTCTGTTTGTTTCGTGGGTTATTACCAAACCCTATTGTTAGATTAGATTGCAGTTTAAAACTGTGCTACCCTTAGAAGGACCTTCACTACCTACTTACGTTCCTGATACGTGCATCACTGTGGCAGCATGAAATATTTATCTCGTACTTTGGTCAAAGTGTTGCAATGAAGAATATATCATTTTGCTATCAGGAATCTAAATGGATTTTACCCGGATGAACAATTGACTGACTCCTGAATGAATAGCAGCACCTATGACTAGGTTGACTTATAAAGAATTTTTATGGACTAACGAGTGTCAAGCCGCTTTCGAGGAATTGAAGAAGCAACTGACCACAACACCCGTATTGACTATTCCATCCGGATCAGGTGGTTGTGATCTACAGACGCATCAGGAAAAAGTTTGGGATGCGTATTAATACATGATGGCAAGATAATGTCATATGCATCTAAAACAATTATGAGTACATGAGAAGAATTTGGAACTTGCAACCGTCGTAATTACTCTGAAGCTATGGAGACATTACTAATAGGAGACAAATCCTAAGATTGCACGGCATACCAGTCAGCATTGTACCAGACAAGGATTCGCGTAACCAGAGTTGGTGGTCAACACCGTGGAGTCAATTACGAAAATACAAGGACACTGGCGAGCAGTACAGACAGAAGCAGTATGCAGACCGTCATCATCGTCCCTTGGAATTCACAGAGGACAATCATGTCTTCTTGAGGATATCACCTACTAAAGGCACCATTCGATTCGGAGGACGCAACAAGTTGATGCCAAGGTATATTGGACCATTGACGTGCTAGAAAGAGTGGGAGTAGTGGCATAATAACTTGCGCTACCACCTTCACTTAAGGGAATACTTGATGTATTCCACGTATCGTAACTCAGGCGATATGTGACTGACAGCAGTCATATTTTCAACCATTCGGAGATCACCATTAGGCCGAGCTTGTCGTATCAAGAGCAACCCGTGGGAATCCTTGATCATCGAGAAAATGTATTGAGAATCAGTCTATTCCCTTGGTCCGCATGACATGGAAGCATGGCGCGCCAGGAGAATCTACTTGGGACCGTGTGAACGACATGCGTAAACGTTTTTCAAACCTATTCGTAAACCAAGATATAAATTACTTTGTTACATTATATCTTATGCCGTCTTTGACTTCTATCCCGGCTTAGTTTTAATTTTGAGGACAAAATTTTTATAAGTTGGGTAGATTATAAACCCCCTCGACCAGATTCCAGCATTTTAGGATTATTTTTAGCAATTTAGGATTTTTGGCAATATTTTAATTTATTTTGCTTACATATCCTGTTGACTTGTGCACTTGTCCATCACCGAATTATTTGGAGCTTTACCTTGACTGTTATCCCCGAACGAAGTTCACATACCACTCCTAGACGTGACAGTCTACTATCCTGCACTTTGTGCAACTCCCAGATACTTTACTTTGAGCCTCGTTTGAGACGCACAATTATCGTTACAAACGTACATAATTAAATTCCTAGATCTGTACCCATCCTTGTTCCAACAGACATTAGAGGCCCAACCTGTACCTGTTTTGCCAGACAAAAATACGATAACATTCTACACTGAGTATACTATATTTAGTGTATTGACACCGCAAGAAAATTATGACCATACCTGCCTCTAAATAATTAGTGAACACCGTGCGCAGTATTTATTAATTAATAAATACGATGGCCCGTATCACCCAAGAAACCAGGCCCAGTCCCTGCCCAGACTCACCCCTACCCCCTCAGGACCCTCGCACAATAATTTCCTTCAGTTCTGTGTATTTTAGCAATTTCAAAAATCGGGTGTTTTTCCCAGACAATTTCGTAATTGCACAATTTCTCAAAATAGGATCTTTGTGCAATTTATGAAATTTTAAGAACTTTTCTGCAAATTATAGTGCGATGTGTCACCCCCTCATTGGCCGGTGAACCTGCACCGTCCATTTGGAGACGGGACCCACCCAAAAATATCCCGAAAATATCCTGAAAATATCTACAAAATATCTTGTAAAATATCTCTAGATATTTTACTTATTAAAATAATAATTTTTTTCTATATAAAGAAAACAAAAGAAAAAGAAAAAGAAAATAAAAACCCAACCCCTGACCCTAGCCCGCAGCCACTCCCCCCCGCCGGAGTTGCTCCGCCGCCCCTGGCCGGAGTCGACCCCCTCCCAGCCGCTGGCCCCGACCTTCTCTCCTCCTCCTCCTCCTCCTCCTCTTCTTCTCCACCTCGACCCCCCCTCCGCCAGCGTCGGCTGCCCCCCCGACCTCCGCCTCTCCTCACCGCGACGAGCCGACCTCGCCGGAGAGCTCCGCCGCCGGTCTAGACTTTCCGACAACCCCCCCAGCCGGCCTCGCCCACCTCCTCTCTCCTTAGCCTCCTTCTCCCCGAGCTCCCTTTCCCCTCCACCACCTCCACCATCTCACCACTTCCCCATGGCCGGAGCAGACCCCGACCTCGCCGGCGCAGCGTGGTGTCGACCTCATCCTCCCCCTCTTCCCCTCTCCCAGCCCTCTTCCCCGGACGGAGCCCCATCTCCAGCAACCCCTCGACAGCGCCTCCGGCCCTCGCCGCTGCCACCCTCTCCCCTGAGCCGCCGACCACCACCCGTGTCTCCCTCTCTCCTCCATCTTCTCCGGCAGCATCTCGACGCCACCATCATCCCAGCACCGACCCGCCAGCGCCCAGAAGCGGCTGCCCCCCGCCGCAAGCTTTTCCCAGCACCCTCCTCCGGTCATATCCGAACGCCGCCCGACTCCAGAACACCCCAACAGCCCTGAGTCGGATACGGCAAAGCTCCGACGAGTCTCCACTGGACTAAAACCGGACACAGTAGCATTTCAGAGCCCGGACACAGCCCGGACATGATCAGCGTCGTGTCGCACCTCTTCACGGACACAGAAAATTTATTCTGCGGAGCCCTGTTCAGGTAACCCGTTCTATCTCCTCGTAGTTCCGTTTTTAATTCCGTCAGTTATGACACGTAGGCTATGTGACCCTCTCGATGCCCGTGCAACCCGCTCGGTGCATCGCGTCCTGTGGTGATCGCGACACGCAATCCAAATACAGGAAAAACAACGACCCGATTCATACCGGAACTGAGTATGCCCCGCCAAACGGGACGACTTGGTCGCACGCGGTCTTTACCGAAACGTGCGCGCCGTTGATACGGACGTGCGAGATTTCACAGAAGTTGATTTGGATGTGCGTGCACACCGGAATCAACGCGTATCCGCCGACAACGTCCCGTATCCGCCTGTTCTGGAACATGCTGCAACTTTGTGTACACACGTCGGATCGAAACAAAACTTGTGCCATCGGACTCATAGCAATACGCTGGTCCTGTGATCCAAGTTTGGTTTGATTCTGAGAACGTTGACAAAATCTCGTATCGTGGGCCCCACAGGCTCCACTTGACGGGCGATTTTGTGATCGGCACATCGAAATCCAATTCTGGATATTCCGTTGGGTTCGTATCGACGTTCTGGACTTGTTGACACTAAGTTTGGCGAATTTGGAGACCTTTGATCCTGACACATTTTTCGGTGCAAAGCGGCTCACATGTGGACCCCGCTTTGACCGGAAACTGTCATTTTTGCCCCTGTGTCCAAATTGGACTTAAGAACAGGCGTTTCTAGCTATTTGATATTTTTTGAGACTGTTAGTGATGTTTATTTCAGCATCCGAAGACTTTCCTTCTGAGGCCATAGTTTCTGACTTCTTGGCATTTGACATCTGGACATTATATTTTGCAGCTCTTGTCAGGCAAGTATACCTTGCCTTGTTGTACTGTTTAAATTCAGTTATTGTTAGTTACATTTTTATTTATTTTAAAAATATAAATGTGCGCGTCCGAGAAAACTCGGGTGCAGTCAACGAAGGCGTTGACGTTATGACTTGTGTCTGACCTAGTGTCTAGTAGACCCACCTAAAAATTGTGAAGTTATTGATATAACTTCCCAGGCCTTGACACGTATCATTACACGTCACAGAGTGAGTTCATGTAGGGACGCGTGCCTCATGCGCGACTGGCCATCAGTGTGAGCAACATGTGTAACGGTATTTAGCTTAGTTGATTATTTTATTGAGACTTGCATCATAGTAGGAGGTGTCCACATCGTTTTTACGACTTGTACATCTATATTGGGCGGGGAAGATACTAGTAGACGTATGGGACACCCCCTCCTTGAGTCTTTTATCCTTCGTACCATGCTCCTCGGAGATGGTCGATTGCAGAGCTACCCGTGTGTCCGGGGGCATATGACACATATACTAGCCGGTCATGACGATTGGTGAATTACGTCAGCATATGTCAAGCTTACACATTCCCATGCGTACTACCAGGTCTTTAAATTGCATTCACTTAGATGGTTAGCACACCCCATTTATTTATTTATTCAGTATTTACATACATGGTATGTTGTTTTTCTGTATCTTGTTATGTCCCTCTGAGGACCTGGTCCATTTCCAGGTGTAGATGTTCATGAGTATTCGTAGGAGCGCAGATCCGGACATGTTACGTATATTCCGATGAGGTCTTCTCTTCGAGTCTCGTGATTGTCAGATGCTGTTCTTATATGGTGTGTACCTGGTTCCTTTTATGTTCTATTTTGGCAGTAGATTTGTTTCCATCCGACTATCATTCTTTAGATACTTATTATTGAGATCTAGTTACATGGTTATTGGTTATACATATTTGATTTCTGTGGGTGAGATTTAGATATTACCCTGTGACTTGTGATTAGTTTTACCACTTATGAATTATTGTTCATTATACAGCGTACGCTCGTATATATGGTTTCCATATATTGGAGTTGCCATATATACAGGCGGCTGGCATGTTTACGTGTCCTAGTCCTACGTATTTTGGGACTGGGGCGTGACACAAGATGTGATTATTGAATATCTTTCGTCCATCTCGAGAAAGAGTATTGGTAAATTAGAATATTCTTGGTATATTTATTGGTATATTAGAATATTCTTGGTATATTTGTTGGGATATTAGAATATTCTACAGGAGGTTTTAATGATGTATTAATGTCAGATGAAGGATTGTAAGGCTATAAATAGCCAAGAGATTATCAATAAAAAAATATAACAATTACTCCAAAATATTCTACACAGCCCAACACACCGCTTTCCCTCTATAATATCATCTTATCATGAATATTTGTAAACATCTACTACGTAATACAACATTCCATAGTATTATGCAAAAATTCCAAATTAATTTACTCAAAATTTAATAATTCATTAGTGTAAATCGATATCATTAAAATTATTGTCGCTATTAGCATCACAAGCACTCAAGTTTATCCTTAAAACTCGAATTTCAGACCAAACATTCGACTTCATTACCGAAGATCCTTCAACTGAAGTTGCGTCGTCGTTTCGGTGAGTTGTTGTTGGCTTAGTTGCAGCTGACACTAATTCAACGATCGTAAAATTCCAATTTTCAACTTGAGTTGGACGGATAGACAAGAGTTCGCAACCTTGGGCTAATGCACGATCGATCCTCCTCTTCTCTGTCTGCATATAATCTGTAATTCCTAGTAAAGGCTAACCTTCTATGGTCAATGGTATCTACCCCAACTTGCATTGCTCAAACTTGAAGATGAGCATGTTCGTCAAACGTTGAAAAAAAAAAAGATGAAAAAAAAAAAAAATTTGGGTCGAAAACCTGGACCCGAAGGACTAACGGATCCAGGTATCCAACCCGACCCAATAGCAACCTTACTTCTTTACCAAACGGTTAATAAGCTGGAAATGCCAAGCCAAAAAAGAAGGTGCATGCATAATCCACTTATTAGTTGGATTTGACACTTCTTGGAGTTGCTTCCTTCCAAATAGTCCCCAAATCCAAGAGCACTACTTCATTCAACACTACATCCATCTCTTCTCCAAAATTCTAGCTACTCTCTGTAACTTGAGCTAAATATTCCAGCAGAGGTCACTTCTACACATTTTCCTTTTCCCCATTTTCTCTATAGCTACTCTTTGGATGTCACATACATAAGAGAACTAAAGCTCAACTCTCTTTTGATCATTACTTCCATCAATTTCCATCCTGATCATATAACTCATCCACATTGTACTATTTCATCGTATTTTCTTACATAACCTGTGATTCTAGTCTCCTTTCTAAATTTGAATGTGTTATACTTTCTGTAAACATTTGCTTTTTGTTATGTTCTATGGTTATTTTATGAACACATTATGATGGTTGCTTGCAATCACTTTACTGTGATTTCTAAGATCTAATTTGTCTAAATCACAACTCAAGAGCATTATATTTATGGATGGCATGTAATCTTTTAAATACTCAAATTTGCTTGTATAGCCCAAAAATATTTCTTTATTTGAAAGTTTCTTTTTCTTTTGAGACTAAACAGTGGGAAAAAAAAAACCCGCGTCCCCTTAACAGGTTGCATAGACACGGAACGGATATGGGTACGGGATATGGTATTTTTTTTTTTTTTTTTTCAATTTTTGGGACATGGGTTTGGCAAGAAAACATTATTTTCTTTTATCTCAATTATGTTTGCCATGATCGCAAATATGTCAAAACTACTCTCAGCTATGTTTTTGGTCTCTTTGGAGCCTAGATATGGGTGAGACGTATCTAACAAAAGTGTCAAAGAAGTATCGTGCCCAATATGTGTCGGATACGGATATGGATACATGAATGAATATGGATACAGTTCTTCCGAGGAGTATCCGTGCAATATGTTGGTGTTTGTCACTTTGTTTTGGGAGTTTTAGTCCCACACTGGAAAACCACCAATATGTATATCTCAATATATAGCTTTGCTTAGTATTGGTATATGCACATGGGGTGGTGGTCCATGTGGGTTGACTTTCCTAGAGGAATTAAGTGTGAACTCCATTATGACAATATTTATTTTGTCACCACCTTTGGGAAGTTTCCCTTAGGAGCTAAGCCCCAAAGCGACTCGGGCTTAAGGGCGCAAAGTGGGGTTTGTTGGCGCACTTTGCACGTCAGCATAGTCGCATGGCGCTCGTGCGTTCCTTTTATGCTTGAGTTACATGCACGGTTGCTTGTTCGGACGCATGCTTCGTGGAGCCATGCGGCCAGGGGCCATGCGGTCAGGTGCGCATGCGGCCCGGTGCCCATGCGGCCAGGGGCGTATGCGGCCATGAGCGCATGCGGCCAGGTGCCCATCTGGCTAGGAGCGCATGCGTCCAGGGACCATGCAATCAGGGGCGCATGAGGCCAGGTGCGCATGCAGTGTCACGCCCCAGTCCCAAAATACATAAGACCAGGAATACGTGACACGCCAGCTACACATTCGACCAGACTCTGGTCTGACTCGAATACGTATAAGCTGTATAATATAAAGGGCACTATCTAGATATCCCATAAATGTAAACATCTATGTCTCAATCCACAATGAACAGAAAGTATACAAGAAAGAGTTACATGTGCTAAAGTCGGCCGCCCAATAACACACAAACTCGAATAGACTCGAGAAGAGATGAGTTTACAAAAACTAGGCTACAATAACAGATGAATAATCAATATGAATAGAGTAACCATAATGCCGGTAGAAATGAGATGAGTACCTGGTACAGTGCCCGCAAGACATGCAACTCCATCAACAACTCCAAATGCTCCGTAATCGTCTATGCTGCAAAACTGGCAGGGAACCAGGTCCTCAGAGGACGTAACAAGGTACAAACATACAACAATGCCAAGTATAACAGAAAGTACAAGTGCAACGACAAGGTAATCTATCCTAACCAAACAAGTGAGACACAGTTTAAAGACAATGTTCGACGCGTGGGCTGTCCAAAATAAAACCGTAGCTCCAAACACAGAGACACACGGGACTTACCGTAGCTCCGAGCACAGAGTCACACGGGTGATACAACTACACTAGAATACAAGATCACTACATATACATATATAAGCGCGTGCAGAGGAGCCCAAACATCTAGTAACTGTCTTCCCCTTTCCAAGCAGTCAACGATGGTGCGCTGAACCTGAACCTCTATCTAACAGTCTCATCACACAGAAATAACTCAACAGAGGCGACCCTAAGGTCGTTCCAGTCTCTGGTCATGATGTCAGTATCAGGATACAGGAATCTGGCACGAACACAGTGTATGAGTGTGTCCTGGGGTGTCGATATACTCAGGTACGTACATCGAGGTGTTACGAACATCTAACATTCATTCCAAGACGTTACGACGAACGTCTGCACCCGGTTGTGATCCGGACGCGAAGTATCGATCGTAAGAAAAATACGCGCACAATGTACATAATGAACAATAAAATATCTATAACTGAAATACAAGGTGGCAAGGTACACTTGTCTGCGTCCGGCTGCTGATGACGGGGATCCGGTACCTCATCCAAGTTCTCAGGTCCCGTAGTACCTAGAGATGAGATACAAACTCAATCAATAAACTATCACACGATAAACAGAGGTGTGACACACGTCTAAACATATACTACAATCTTAGTTACAAGACACATAGACACGACGCTAGAGGGTTGACCAAGGTTGACTATCGGTACATTACATTAAATCAAGCTAATCATCTATACAATATCATCAAACCAAATCCTCAATCTTACTTTATTCATCACTATGTTCAGTAGTTCAAGTATGTTTAATTCCTCCAATTTTTCCCTGGTCTTCACAGACGTTGCCATGTACATTTACTATCATCCTCAAAGTAAATAATTAATTTATTTATTTTAACCCTCAATTACATATAATCATCTATCATTTCATAATAAACTTCTCCTCAATTACATTCACTTATTGTTATTCATCCCTTAATAAATGTCCAACATTTAAGGATCACGACTAATACTCAATCAATAGATCAACAATGCATATATCATTATGTATAAAACCCTGAAAATCTCATGTGGCATTTAATCCTAACTTCATTATTTATGTCACAATTCCAACCATCATGTGTCCACGTCCTTAATTAATTTATTTTCAATCCTTAAATAATTAATTTAGCCTTTCACCAACCATGTATTATATGACCTATTTATTTCAATCCCAAAATAATTCCACATGCCTTAAATATTAATCTTGCATTTTCCACCCATGCATATAGTTCATAACCATTTCATGTAATCCCAACCCTAAACACTACATTAAACCCTAATCACACCTTATTAAAACACAAGATCAATTATACTACACTAAGATTTACACCAAACAATTATATAAATGTATAGAGAGGGGGGGATGTGTTTCACCTCGGCGATGCGTAGTGGTGGTGTTGGTCGGTTGTGTTGTTGACGACGGTGGTGAGTGAAGGTGGTGCTGGTGGGTGAAGTGGTGGTGCTGTTGGTGGAGGGTGGCCGGAGAAAAAGCCGTCACGGTGGTGGCATTGGTGTGTGGTGATGATGGCAATGGTGTGTGGTGTGGTTGGCAGCTGGGTGGATCACCGTCGGGTGGCCGACTCATGAGGTGGAGCTCAGCGGTGGATGGCCGACTGGAGGCTGGGGTCGAGGGAGTGCAATGGCGTGAAGGTGAAGCTCGGTGGTAACATTGGTGGATGGCGGAGTGAGGTAGAGATGGAGGAGGTTGTGGTCGAGATATGGAGGCCGGCGGTGGTGCTGGAGATGTGGGTGGAGCTCGGGCTCGCCGCGGCCGGGGAGGGCCGACGAGAGGAGGTCGAGCGTTCTCGTGGAGGTGGTGTCGACGGGGGGTTGGCCGGAGCGGGTGAGGAGTCGTGGCGGTGGTGTGTGGTGTTGGTGGCAGCAGCCGGTGGCCGGTCCTGGGGTGCAGTCGGAGTAGGGCAGCCCGGTGGTTGCAGCCCGCTGGAGGTTGTCGTCGAGGTACGTGGCGGCGTGGAGATGTGCCGTCATGTGGGATCTCAGCTGGGAAGTCGAGGCTATCCGCCGGAGTCGAGGGTCGGCCGGGCGGGGAAGAGGTCTGGTCAGGTGGGGTTGTGGTGAAGAAAGGAAGGAGAAGAAGAAGAAGAAGAAAAGAAAGGGAGAAAAGAATGGGAAGATGATTTCGGTTGGCTGTGAGTGTAGGGAGGGAGGAGAGAGAGAGAGGGGGTGAGGTTTACAAGGCTCCTTGGGATTAGGGCCTGCATTGGGAAGAGGGGAGAAAGAGACATTATATAGGGAGGGGTGTGAGGATTGGATGGTGGGGATTGACCCAATTCAAATGGGTGGTGGTGATTGCATATGAAGGAAATGTTTTCTTCATCCAAAAGAGAGGGAGAAGGGATGTTGACTTAGTCAAAGGAGAGGGGCTTCTCCATTTGGCCTAGACCAATGAGGTTGTGCCACATGTCACAATATTTGCAATTTAGTCCCTAAATTTTGGGTAATTGCACAAACACATGAAATGATGAAAAAATTGTGGGAGAATTGGTGTTTGGTGTTTTGTAGGGTGATGGGGTATTGTGTGCTTTGCATGGGCTTAATTAAATGGGCATTGGAATTAAATTGGGATTAAAATATGATTAGTCAAGTTGGTATCCTCAATTTAATTTGAATAAAATATGTCCCGCGCTTTTAAATTAAATGGGGGCACCTGGGGTCTCAATTTGGGAGTGACACAAGGGTCAAAAATGATGTAGGCTTGGTGTCAGTCTTGGACTCTTTAGTTGGTCCGGCTCAACGGGTTAAGTTGGTGTCTCAAAATTGATGGTAACGATACATGTGTCCGACACGGAATTAAATATGGGATTTGGATACGGAAAGTTGTGCAATTAATTTAGGGCACAACGGATTTGATTTTGAGTGACGAAAAAGTCCAGCGCCTAAATTGGCGGGTCAAGTCAAAAGTACAACAGTCTGTTGGAATTTATGGGCCGATGTTGGGATCCGAATAATTCAACAATGGTAGGGCACGCCAATGGTTTAATTTAAAATAAACAGACATCTGCAACCTTACTCTAAACCTCAATCAACTGCTGCTAAACCAAAATTTTCCATCCCACCACCACCGCCGGCCTCCATATCTCGACCACAACCTCCTCCATCTCGACCTCACTCCGCCATCTCGACCAAAAAACAACTATGGTTCAAAATTCAAGGCATAGTCCAAGGCATAGTCCATTCTTGTATCGTACTTTTGTTTGATCCATGCAGGAAGATTCAAGTCATGGCGACATCTATCATAATGCATGATGGATAATCATTGTGAGGAACGCTCGACCATATATCGTGATATATGTGGGGGATTGTTGATATTTTTTACTTTGCTTTGGGAGTTTTAGTCCCACATTGGAAAACCACCGATATATCTCAATATATAACTTTGCTTAGTAGTGGTATATGCACATGAGGTGGTGGCCCATGTGGGTTGACTTTCCTAGAGGGATTAAGTGTGAACCCCATTATGACAATCTTTATTTTGTCACCACCTTTGAGAAGTTTTTCTTAGTAGCTAAGCCCCAAAGGACTTAGCGACTCGGGCTCAAGGGTGCAAAAAAATGATGTTTCGACCTCCAAATTTTACTTTTGGTAAATTTTTTTTCACAAATATTTAATGTACCAATAATAAAATTACTATTTTAAATAACAAAATACTTTAACAAATTTTAAGGATAGAAATTTAGGATATTTTGAAATTTTGATACATATCGACAACTGAGTTAATTTATTTTAATTTTTTGTTAATTTTGAAATTTCGATACAGTAAATTTACTATTAATTTATTTTAATTTTATTTCGTTAAAATATATTTTCTTAAATAAAACATAAAATTAACAAAATAAATTGGCCCCCCCACCAATTAACAAAATAAATTAACAGAAAATAAATTTTAGGACTGTCAAAATTTTGACAGTCCTTCCTAAAAATCAACATATATGTCAAATTTTAACAGTTCTTCTATTTTTTTTCTTTTTTGGTTTCCTGTGTGCTGTTATTTTTCTTTGTCATTGTGTTATTATTCATGTCTTCCAGCGGCGGAGTGGAGGACCTGGTAGTAGCGACGGAGGAAGGAGGGGAGGGAGGAGCGGCGGACGGGTGCCGAGGTAGTCGAGCACCGAACGGGGGTACGAGACGGAGGAACGGGAGAGGAAGGAGGCGGCGGGAGGCGGGGGAGGAGGCAGAGATGTTGACGGCGACGGAAGGCGGCGGTGGAGGACGGGGGAGGAGGCGGAGGAGGAGGGCTCCGACAAGAAAGGAAGGAGGGAGGAGAACTCCGGTGGAGATTAGGGGGGTTTGGGCTAGTATGAGTAAACAAATGGGCTAGTATGAGTAAACAAATGGGCTATTGTGAGTAAACTTTGTTCATTAATGGACTAGCCCCAATTCTGGGTTAGTCCTGAGTAAACTTTGTAGTCCCTTATAAATTGCCAAATTAAATCACATACTATACCAAACGATGAGAGTGTAACATTTGGTATCCAAACATGATGATCAAGGAAATGACAGGCCAGAAAAAGGTGCATGCATAATCCACTTTGTTGGATTTGACAGTGATCATTCTTTCTGAATATCAACCCCTTTCCTGGGGCACCCTTCAAGTATCTCAGAATCTGAAACACTGCGTCCATATGACCCTTTCTTGGGTCATGCATGTAGCGGCTCACAACACTCACTGCAAAGCAGATATCAGGACGTGTGTGGCTCAAATAGATCACTTGTCCACCAGTCTCTGGTATCTGTCTCTGTCAACTGGTTCTCCAGCCTCAACACACAGCTTGAACCCCTGGTTGATCGGCGTTGCTGCAGGTCTGCATCCCAACATCCATGTCTCTGTGAGAAGATCCAGCGCATACTTCCTCTGAGAAAGAACAATCCTCTCTGCTTCTCGAGCAATCTCAATCCCTAGGAAGTACCGAAGAAGGCCAAGGTCCTTCACCTTGAACTCCTTGCCAAGCTTCCCCTTGAGTCGGACAATCTCCTGCTCATCATCTCCTGTGATAATCATATCGTCCACATACATCGTAAGCATGGTGATGTGGCCTCCACTCCGACGGAAGAACACAGTATGATCAACATTGATCTGCTGATATCCCATCCCTATCATCGCCCTCCTGAATCTGTCAAACCACGCTCGAGGAAACTGCTTCAGTCCATAGAGGGACTTCTTCAACCTGCAGACCTTGTCCACTGTCTTATCGATGCAGAATCCTGGTGGTATCTCCATGTACACTTCCTCCACTAGATCCCCATGAAGAAACTCATTCTTCACATCCAGTTGGTGTAGCTTCCATCCACCATTCGCTGCCAAAGAAATCAGGGTCCCGATGCTACTCATCTTCGCCACTGGTGCAAATGTCTCATCATAGTCAATGTCGTACGTCTGACTGTATCATTTTGCCACCAGTCGAGCCTTGTAGCGCTATACTTTTTCATTTGGGTTCCGCTTCACAGTAAATATCCACTTACATCCGACTGCCCTCTTCCCCTCTGGCAGTTTTACCAGTTTCCAAGTGTGGTTCTTCTCAAGAGCACCTAACTCCTTGTGCATCGCCGCTTTCTACTTTGGATCGTTCTTGGTAACCTGCCAATTGTTAGGTACAGTAATACTATCCAAAGATGTAATGAATGCTCCATGAAAAGAAGAAATGTTATTATATAAAACAAACTGAGCAAGGTTCCAACAATATCTATCAGGAGAATTTTTCGCATTGCTGCAAGTGGTCCTCCGTACTGATAATGGTGTGGGAGTAGTAGAAAGAATGATATTACCTGAAGGAGAATCTGGTGGTGGTGTGGGTGTCTCGGGAGTTGAGACGGACGCAGGCAAGGGACTTGGCACTGGCACTATAGGTACTGGTCGTGTAGTTTGCTTCCCTTTCCTGCTGTAGGTAAGTAAATCCCACTGAGCCGTGGGCCTAACATCTCTCATCGCCTCCTCCTGTTCCTCTTCACTCTCCTGCTCCTCCTCAAACGTTTCTCCATGCCATACTCCTAAATCGGTCACCACAGTCTCACCAATCTCCCTCTCTCGCATCACACTCTCTGTATCAGGTGAGTTGCTCATGGATGAGGTTCCCTCCTAACGGTAGTATGGCTCAAACTCCCTGAAGTGAACATCCATGCTCACAAACTTCTTCTCTACTGGGCTCCAGCACACATACCCCTTCTAAATCGCCGAATAGCCCACGAATACACACTTGTCTGCTCTGGGGTTAAATTTTCCAACAGACGGTCTGTTGTCCTTTACAAAACATACGCAGCCAAACACCTTTAGTGTGAGTATTCCACTATTATTTCCTTGCAATATCTCACATGGAGACTTCCTTACTGCCACTCCATTCTTTGCTGGTGTGTATGCACATGTGGTCTGATGCTGTATCCCTTGGACTGACAGGTATTCCTCAAGTACTTTGTTTGTATACTCTATTCCATTGTCATACCTTAGTACCTTCACCACTGCTCTGTACTGAGTTTGGACATGTTTATGAAAGTCCCGTAAACAGACAAAGATCTCATTCTTATTCTTCATCAAATATAGCCAGGTGACACGAGAGGAACAATCAATAAAAGAGACAAAATACTTGTAACCATTCATAGTACTTGTGGCGCACGGCCCCCAGACATCAGAATGTATAATATCAAAAACAGGAGCTCCTATGGCCCGCACCAACATATAAGCTCCTAGTAAGTTTGCCATCACATACTAGTTTCTCCTTATTTGCCTTCTCATAAGTAGATGAATACAACCTACTCAAAATACCAAAAGAGAAGTGCCCCAACCTACTGTGATGGAGTATTAGTGTATCCTTGACACTCATTTTTGGTTCTCCTATTCCTGCCCTATCTGCCACAGACACTAATGTCGACTCCAGTCCTTCCCGATCCAGGTACTACAGTCCATTATGCCAAGTGCCAGTCCCAAGTCTTCGTCCCGTCTCCTTCTCCTGGAAGATCACCTAAGGAATATCAAAAGAGACAATGCATTTTAGTTGGAGGATTATAGAACTAATGGACAAAAGACTGACTGGAAAAGAAGGAGCATGTAAAATATTGGATAATCTTACTGAACTTGTACAATCGACAGTACCCTTACCGACCACTGGCTGGAAAGTACCATCGGCTGTTTGAATGTTGTCTGTAGATGCTATGTGAGTGTAGGAAGAGAACTCCCTAGTATTCCCTGTCACGTGTCAAGACGCACCCGAATCGATAATCCAGTCCGACGATCTAAGGGAAGACATAGATGCAAGGGCGAGTGAGTCATCAGTACCTTCCGATGGATGGGCATACATGGCAGCGTTGTCTCTGGCAAAGACTGAGGTGGACGTCTCCTCAGTCCCACTCCTCCTGTCTCCATCGCTTGAAGCTCTCTGCTTTCTCTTGAGTACTTCCAGCATACCCAGTAGTGCCTGATTCTCCTCAGTATAGGCACCATTAGCTCCCTCATCTTCTGCTACCGGCAGGTTCGTCCGATAACCTCCTCGACCACCCCGTCGACCTCCACGATCACGGCCACTTCCTCCAAACTATCCATGTACGCCACCTGAATCTCCCTTCTTGGGTGGTTTGGTGCAAGCATACCTCAGATGGCCCACCTCTCGCAGTAGTAACATTGTCGGGGTCTCCCTTAGGTCCCGTGCCGTCTGAATTGGCAACCGTCAGTGCTGTCTTCACTTCAGGAGGACCATATGTCCCTGCCTGTAGCTTGATACGAGTCTCTTCCTGGATCATGGCCGAGATAGCCACCTCAAGTGTAGGAATCTTTGGTTGGGCTAGAAGTAGTGCTGTCCTCTGAGCAAACACTGCGGCCAGTCCCTTAAGAAACTTCATCGTCCTCTCCTGCAGACATACCTGTCTCTTCTTATACTTCGGGTCCTCGCAGCTCGTCCGATCTGATAAGTGATCATAATCCAACCACAGACGCTCCAACTCCGTGGCATACTCCTGTACCGTCTTCTCTCCATGTACGTTGTCGTCGATCTTCCCCTTGATATGAAAAACTCTCAAGTTATTTCCCACACCATCGAAGGTTCTCCTCTACTTCTCACACAAGTCTTTCACCATCTCAAGGCCATCCACTGTGGCGGCGATCGACTGGACTAAAGAATTGAGGAGCCAAACGTATACCACCATATGAGTGGGCTTCCGCTCGTCGCATCCTGCCGAGCCCTCATCCGGCTCTGTCTTCTCTCCTGACAAGAAACCCTCCAGGTTCTTCCCTGCGAGGGTTCTCCTCACCCGTCGTGACCAACTCAGGTAGGTGGCCGGTCCATCAAGCTTCAGATCGATGGATGGAAGCTCCAACTTCGCCAATGTTCGTGTCGAACTCCCACCAGCCGACAGTTTCATTAGCTTCATCAACTTTGCGACCTCCGCAGAGTCCAACTTCTTGATGATTTCCTCCATCGATCCTCCTCTTCTCCGATCACCTCACACCCGTCCCACGATTCACGCTCGTCCTCTTCGTCCTCTCTTAGACCCGATCATGTCTCTCCCCCATCAGATCTAGGCCTTCGATGTCACGTATGGAATGACCCACGGGAGACGCCAAGAACCATAGCAGAAGGCTCCGCGGGAGTCGCGGCTTCGCGGTGGTGGTGGCGGGCGAGCAAGCGGTGCGACAGCGGTGGTGGCGGGCGGTGTGGCAGCGGTCTCGGTGGTGGCGGATAGGGTTTGGGAGGTGGTGGCTAGGGTTTGGGCTCTTATACCATGTAAAATATTTTGGAGTAATTGTTATATTTTTTATTGATAATATTTTGGCTATTTATAGCCTTACAACCCTTCATCTTACATTAATACCCCATTAAAACCCCCTTAAGAATATTCTAATATCCCAACAAATATACCAAGAATATTGTAATATACCAACAAATATACCAAAAATATTCTAATATACCAACATATACCAACAAATATACCAAGAATATTCTAATATACCAACACATAGGTACCCTTGTTAGTATCTTATTTACATTTCTTGTATTTATCTAAGTTCTGAGATGTTGAGCTTACACTATATTTGATCAAGATGATCATGTACAAATGCTCACGCTTACTTTGAACAGGCTCATCCATGCAAGAAGAAATTATATTTAAGTTTATATCTAACTAGTGGTAGAGCTACGTTTAAAATTAGGGAGGGCTGAATTTTAGGTATAGCTTGAGCGACACGATGACACTAGCAGCGTACCGTCTAAAATATCAATTTTTTGAGAATTTATTTATCACTTAATTATTGCATACTTCAAATCCAAACAAAAGAATAAAACATAACTAAGAAAACATTAAAAAAAAAAAAACTGAAGTAAAAAATCCAAAAAATTGGACCGGACTACAGCCCAGCATGCCCATGTGGAGCTCCGCCTCTGTATCTGCGGTTAGAAGTTTGATTAGAAGGTTGATGATAAATTGATGGGATTATTGAGTTCTTGAGTACAATATTCATTGGCAAAATATGTCTGGTCAAATTTTACTCAATGTCCCCTTACATTTGAAGTTAACATATTCCACCGGTAAAAAAGTTTTATTTGATCGTGACTGAGTCTATTTACTGTCTGAAAGCAAGTTGTCATAAATTCTGACCGAAACAAAGGATTGAGAAGTAATCAATGATCATGATATGGAGCATGAAGCTATTTAGCTATATATGACCAAAACAAAAGAAACTAACATCAATTCCATAAATCACTAATTAGCTATGTTGCCCAAACGTGGAAAAATGGTGTATGTATCCTTATCATGTCAGTATCCGTATCCTTCTCCATATTCGTGCAACATAAGTGTCCTTGTAGCTATTTGAAAATATATGTATCTTATCTGTATCATGTCCTTATATCTATCTGTGTACGATTCTTAATACAAATGTCTGTGAAGTGAGCGGACATAATACCAGGGGATTTGCCTTGACTAATATTTACATGCTATGCTTGAAAGCTGAAGAATAAGGTAATCATCTTTTCCTCCATTGTAGCATTGTCAGGCTCAATATATGTCATTAATATTGCAATTAGGTAAGAGTCTCTTGATCAAGCATCATTTTCGAGAAGTTTGTTGCATTGTATCTTCAACTCTAGGACATTCTTACATTGGCTTCTCGTTTTCTTCTCATCTTCTACTGAATTTCTGCTTCTTTGACTGTCCTAGAGATGCAAGAGAAGTATGGTACACGTTTCTTTAGTCCACTATTCCCTGGTTTCAGCAAGAAGCTGGTAAGGTCTCTCTCTCTCTTCCCCTCCTCTTTCTCTCCCCCTGTTAATCTATTTCATTTGGTTTGCAGTTGATTCCGCAAGAACTTGGGACGAATATTTGCATGGACGAGAATAGAAAAACTTCAACTATAGTGATTTCTAGCAAAATATGGCATGTTGAATTTTATAAGGAAAGGGAAGATTACTACATAGGAGGAAAGGGCTGGGAGAATTTTGTCAAAGCACATGGCTTAAAAGATTACGACATGTTAGTTTTTCGATACCATGGCAACATGATATTCACTTTAAGGGTATTTGACAAAATCACATATTGCGAGAAGATTTCTTGTACGGGTGGTAAAGAGAATATGATCTTTTCAGACCATGATGATGATGATCAAAACTCCAGTAAGTCATTTGTTTCTGCTTTCTGTTTTTTCCTTTCCTCTTTGTAATCAATTCATATTATTAACAGATACATTGGATTCAACTTTGGATGCAAGGCCGTATACCTAAATCTTACGACATGAGCAAACATTCATAGTTAGGCTTCCTTGTCAAGGGGTTGCCTCCCCATTGTTAAACACACATAGTTTTCATTCTGCTGGCATAAATCCACAAACACATCATCACGATATTGTTTTTTATTATTATTAAGGGTTACCCTCTCTTTCAATATATCACGAAACACCCTCTCTTTCAAGTACTTACTACATAACTCCAAACATGCAGATATGGTCCAGAAATCATCTAAATCTCCTTGTAAGAAAATAAAAGTCGAAGAATCGACCCATACTCCAATTTCTGAAGACAGCATGACAGTGCACTCTCAGGATCATGTTCCAGCAGAGATGGAAAGAAATCGTTCTAGGAAATTATCTTTTGAGAAAACACTTAAGGATTATCACGTGGCTACACGCTTGGTGAGCATTACTGTTACTTTCACTGTCTCTTCATTTAAGAATCAAAGCATGATTAAATGGTATCTGCAGGGCATTCCATCTGAATTTATAGAATCTTCTGGCATATTATCAGAACATTGCGAGTTAATGCTTAATGATCCCAAGGGCCAGCCCTGGCCTGTTGGTCTTTCCAAGTGCAAACATTCAGGAACTGTCTACATATCGAAAGGATGGACCAAATTTGCTCGCGAGATTAATTTGAAGGAAGGCGACAGATGCATCTTTGAGTTTTTAGCATCGTCGCAGGGGAAGAAGAGGTCGATGAATGTCAGGATTCTCAACCGCACCCCATCTGGACAAATTGATGGAGAGATGCCGAAATCTTCATCTATGAATCTTAAAATGAATCCGGACCATAAGCTTTCTAAAGCTCCTGAACATCACAATACAATGAAAACTATGACAACTGGAGCACATTTTGAGATCACAATTTCGGTTTATCAAGTGACTACTAGTAATTCCTTGGTGAGACTCACCTCTTCTCTTTCTTTCAATATATGCTCATGATCTCCCCCTTGTCTCTCAAACACATGATTGTAAACTATATGCAGTATGTACCAATCTGGTTCATAAAGTCTAATGGTCTTGACAAACTGAGTGAAGTAACTCTTAAAGGCCCAGACGGTCAACGTTTGGCAGTTGGTCTTGTTCACAGCTACAAGGAGCGTGATAGGAAGATAGAGACCTATATGACCAGAAGTTGGCGACAGTTTGTTGTTAGCAACCACTTACAAGAAGGAGACAAGTGCGTCTTCGAGCTGCTGCCAGAGGAAAGCAGCAATAGCGTGCTACAAGTCCATATTCTCAAAAAATGAAGGGAACACCAAAATAAAAAAAAAATCATGGTTGATTTCCTAGTGCTACAATGGTGGTACTTCATATAATGTATCAGTATTAAGAGTTCACCAGCTAGATACCTCTGCTGCTACAACTACTGCATGTTTATTGTCATGTACTCTCTTTTTTGGGTTGAACTGATAGTTGTTGCTTTGCTTCTCTCAATCACAGTAAGCTTTTTTTTGGCTAATAGGAGTGCTATATTTGGTTGTGTTAGGCTTTTGCGCAGCACAACCTTAGATCTTCTGTCAGTATACAACAGATGTGCAGTCCATACCCGAATCTGATTTGATTGGTTCTAATCGTCTAACATCCGTCTGGGTCTTGGATTTTCTGTGCAGTTATCAATTTTTTCTCACTGGGTTTAATTTTGAGCTTAGGTTTTCCTTTTTTTGTTTCATTTTTCTCTGCACAGTGAAAATAATGTGATTTCCCACTGTTCTTTCAGGGACAGTTAAAATGTATCCGAGGACTGAAAAACCTGGGTTAGGAGAAGTCTACATTCAAACATGTTACATGCATAGTTTGCCGTATTGGCTGATACCGATCCGATGGCCATTACCAACACGGTTTGGCATGTACCGATCCGATACCGACATTGGGCATCCCAGGTTAATTCGACAAAAAAAATTGAACAAAACAGACCAACGAGCAAGGGTTGTAAAAAGGAAGAAGAAAACTTATCTATCCAATCGGCAATGGTGATTACTATTTTATTATATTTTAAAACTACTAAGAAACAACACATGAAATACTTCAACTTATGTCTAAATGTATAAAATATTTTTTTTCTAAAATTTTAATAATTATTTTCTTTCCGATACCAAAACGTCCGATACTCCGATTCGAAGCCGTCGATACTGCCGATACCGTCGATCTTGATCGTCGATCTTGATACTCATAGAAAGAGTCTGATACCGATACTGTAAACCTCGGTTACAAGTAGTGAAAGTATGTGTTTTCTGAAGATGGAAGAACACAGATGAAAGGTACGGTGTGCTAATAACTGGTGGGTAACACAGTTTAGACCTGGCCTAATGCACGATACACATTCTCTTCGTCCGCAGGTACCAGTAATTCCTTGTTTCTCCATGTAACTAAAGGTTAATGTTCTATCATCAATCGATCTACCCCGATTTGCATTGATAGTTGCTCAATTTGAAGATGAGTATGTGGTCAAACATAGACAGAAGTATTTATTTCCTTTAAAAGTAAACCCAATCCTCGAAATAGGTAGGGTCTGGTGCCCAAAAGTAAACCTAATCCTCAAAATGTTGGCTGGCTTTGTCCTCTTACCATGTGACATACTTGATCCAGATCGAATGCAGAATTCCATAAGTAAGTACAAAAGTTGCAAGATTTCGGTATAAATCTACATAGATTGTAGAAGTGAAATATACCCGCCAGATCCTACCCTTTATTTATTTTTCGATAGATGGTTAAGATATCGTCTTCTTGTAGACAAGGGAGGAGTTAGGATTTTAGTTTATCCCGACCTGAACTTAGAAGCTGCTGGCCAAGAACCTGGTGAGTTAATGCTTTGTGATCCCCAGGGCCAGACCTGGCATGTTAGTCTTTAAAAGTGCAAACTCTCCGGAGCTATCTATATATCGAAAGGGTGGCTCGAATTTTCTTGTGGAAACATGTTGAAGGAAGGTGATAGATGCATCATTGAGTTAGCATCGTCGCAGAGGAAAAATAGGGTGATGGATTTCAAGATCCTTAACCACACCCCAACTCGACAGATTGATCAAACTAAGGATGGTACAATAAGTTCTGACATTCAGCACCCTGAATCTCTAGAAAATCACAATAACTCGAAGACTATGCAGTGAGAGCTTTTCTTTTCTTAGCTGCATCCTCATGACCCGAGCCACAGAGAAAAAAGAGTACAACTAGTTCGAAGGCACCGGATCCTATTACTCCTCCTTCTTCATCCTCCTTCGAGGAAGTCTTTTCCTCCTCCTCTGCTGAAGACGTCCAGTTAGATGATGCTTCAGAACCTTCTCAACAGTCGCTCCAGCCAGATGATGGTTCAGGACCTTCTCAGCAGCCGGCAAGTCTAATTTTGACTCATCGAAAAGGTTGCTCTTTGTTGCCATCGTTCGACAACCATATTGCATACCAAATATGGAACGACCCGGTATTTACATTACATTATGAAAGTTTAAGTTTTGTTTTAGATTACTATATTTTATAATTTTAATTTCATACAATTGTTAACTTTTTAGGCGAGCTCTCGTATCTTAACGGTTTTCAATCATGGGAATAAACTGCCTACATCAACGACAATTGGAGGATGTACCATAATATCTGAAGATGGTAAGACCTACAATAGAAATATTGACAGTCATAATATTAGATAGTAAATAAAAGTAAACGACTGCAACATAAACGTACACAAGATTTGAATTTTCGACATGACTGTAGATAACATTGACAATCCAAATATTATAAAGGACCGTAACAAGTATCTACAGTCCTGTAAACAAACATGACTGTCACAATTATCTACAGTCATGTTTGTTTACAGGACTGTAGATAGTTGTGACAGTCATGTTTGTTTACATGACTGTAGATACTTGTTATAGTCCTGTTTGTTTACAGGGCTATGTTTTTTTTCACAGTCCAATGATGAAAAGTGACGAAAATATAACATCAAGTTGTTTACCAACGATGCTTCGGAAGAATCAAGATGTTCTTCAATCTAAGCAGAATGAGGATTTAACGTATTATATGTCCCGATTTCTTCGAGCATCATTTCTCCTACATTGAACACATAAATCAAAAATAGAGGAAAAGCCAAAATCTTGGAGACCTAAATCATCATATTTAATCGATGACATACCGAATAAATGATGAATATTCACTTGAGACCACAAATATTTTAGTGGGAGGCTTGGGACCACAAAAGATGGACTTTAGGGTTTAGGGATTGGGAATAACAAAAGAGTTGGGGAAGAAGACGAAGAGAAGAATGAATCTAAAATTTTCCTTCTTTTTGGCTTGGCCTTTATACTAAAGAGGTCGGCTGCCCTAAGCAAAAAAATTGGATGGCAAATTTGTAAAAAAGATGAAAATAAATTGGGTTGTCATGAGCACATATTGATGTGCCTTTAGAAATGACCTTTTATATGGATTGTAGTAGTAAAATATCCAAATCAGAACCAATTTTTTTTATGATAGAAGGCCCAAACCGAAGTTTATATTGATAGGATTTGGATCAAAAACCTGAACCCAGAGTAACGGATCCGAGGTACTACTGGATCCAACCCGACCCAATTGCAACCTTACTTCTATACCGAACAATGAGAGTACTTGTAACAAGTGTTTTAAAAACGGGATCGGATCAGTCGGTTCAACCGGTTGACCCGTGAACTAGTCACTTTTTTCGGTCTGGTTCAGTGTTGACCTATTATTTTTTCAAAATTTTATTGTAAATATATTTTTTTGTAAAAATCAATGTACAAAAGGGATTAAGTTTGGACCACTTAGATTAATCCAGTGGTTGAACCATTGATTGAACCAGTTTGACTTGATCCAGTTCCTTGGCCGGGTCGATCTCTGGTCCGATTTTGAAAACAGTGCTTGTAACCTTTGCTATCCAAACATGATCAAAGAAAGTGCTATGTTATGACTACAACCAAAAGCCTACAACCCTCTTACAACCGTCAGGTGGTGGCAACGTATCGGCCGTTCATTGGAGGAGGGAGGAGAGGTGGGACCTGATGGCTGTCCGGACGTCACGTGACAGAAACGTCACGTAGCAGCCGTTTATTGGAGGGAGAGGTGGAACTGGGTGTGGCCCACATGGCAGGAAGAAGAGAGGGGTGTAAGAAGGTCGTAAGCATTTGGTAGTAAACTTAACATTATTGTCAAAGAAATGCCAACGCAAAAAGAAAAAGGTGCATTAATGATCCACTGTAATAGACTAATAGATGGATTTGACACTTCTTGGAGTTGCTTCCTTCCAAATAGCCCCCAACTTCAACTCCAAGAGCACTACTTAACACTAATACTACAACCATCTCTTTCTCCAAACTCTACTCCCTGTAGTAACTTGAGCTAAATATTCCAGCAGGTCACTTCTCTACTCATTTTCTTCTTCCCCATTTTCTCCAGCTACTCTTTGCATGTCACATACATATATAAGAAAAATAAAGCTTAACTCTCTTTCTGATTACTTCCAACAATTTCCATCCTGACATAACCTGTGATTTCAATCCCCTTTCTTTGTTTTATACTTTCTGTACACATTAGCTTTTTGTTATGTTCTATGGTTGTTTTATGAACATATTGTGATGGTTGTTTGCAATCACTTTACTGCAATTTCTATATTCTAATTTGTCTAAATCACAACTCAAGAGCATTATATTTATGGATGGTATTTTACATGTAACCTTTTTAAAACTCAAATTTGCCTGTATAGCCCAAAAATATTTCATTATTGGAAGTTTTCTTTTTCTTTTTCTTTTTAGACTAAATAGTGGGAATAAACCCCGCCTCCCATTAACATGTTGCATAGACACAGAACGGATATGGATACAGGATATGGCATTTTTATTTTTATTTTTGGGATACGGGTATGGCATGGATATGGTAATATATGCACATGAAAACATATTTCTAGATATATTTTATATATGGGTAAAAGGGATATGGGCATAGTGTTGATATTCCTACATTAGCCGTGCAAATTGGACCAATAGAAATAGAGTGTACTAATGCACATGGGATGAAACACTCTATACCTATTGGTCACTCTATTCCTATTGGTCCACATGTGCATAGCTTATGGAGGAATATGAGCACTATGGCTCATATCCCTTTATATATTGCATCTTAATAATATCTATATATAAGCATATTTTGGATAGAAAGGGTTCAATGCAAGGAAACATTACTTTCTTTTATCTCAATTATGTTTTCTATGATCGCGAATATGTCAAAACTACTTGAGCTATGTTTTTGGTCTCTTTGGAGCCTAGACATGGGTGATACATCTCTCACAAAAGTGTCAAAGAATTATCGTGTCCAATATGTGTCGGATACGGATGTGGATACAGATACAGTTCTTCCGAGGAGTAACCGTGCAACATATACTATAAAAAAGACTATTACAAGATTTCAGAAACAATAAAAGAAAAAAAAATTACTCTGTTGTCATTGATATTGTCTTCGTCTTTGAGTTTCCTATTGCCGTCATCGGATTCCCTTCCCTTATTTGTCCTTCCTAGCACCCCTGCAGGTGTTGTACGTATCTCCTTTCTCATATCACCTGATACCCGATACCCTTTTCTTTGTCGACAAGTGATGCGAACACCCCATCGATATTGCAAACTTAAACAACCTCCGTGTCACCATATCTCCACCACTTCACCAGTGACCCTGTCACTCTATCCCTATCCCAATTGTCAGTGAGTGCCGACTCCGGTTATCCCCGTCACTCCCCTTCCCCATTGTCAACAATAGATACCATTCAGACTTCATTGAGCTCTTTATTACTGGATCATCTTCCCGGTCATTGTTGAGGAAAGATTTAAGATCATTTAACTTGTGTAGTTAAACTATTAATAATAACTTGGATCATGTAATCATATTCAATAATGTTTGAAAATACTATTTCTATCCATTTACAATCCTAATCTCGTACATTTGATCGATGTATATGATCTTAAACTGTATTTTATCAAGATGATGCACAAATCTTCACTCTACTCCGAAGAAAGTCACTCTATGCGCAAATTTTTAAGCTTACATGTGCAATCAGAAGCTTGATAGGGGTATATATGAAAAAATGCACATTTCGTAGGGCATGCATGTCCTAATTTTAGTTTGGAAGGAAAGGGTCTATATAAAGGTTTGAAGTATCATCCAATACCGATACGTAAGTTATTGTATCATTTTTGGCATGGCCGATCTGATACTAACCTTGTCGATACTGACCGACAATGGAATTGTGATTCTATTTTCCGATCAATTAAGCAACATAAAAGTTAAAAGAGAAGAGAGAAGAGAGAAATATGGCAAAAAAATGGCAGTTTGAAACTATATTACATAAATACGGTAGTTTTAAAATCGTTTTTTTGAAGCAATTCTTTTGATAAACTTTGGAACTACCCTATTGTAGTAATATTTTGCAAGACTAATTTTTAAGAATATTTTAAAAACCATATCCAAAAAAATCTCTTGTTGTTGTTGAAGAGGTTGCAGGTGGAGAGAGGAGGGAGAAACCTTTTTTTTTTCCTCTTATCATTGTCTTCTTTTATATTT
The DNA here is from genome assembly GCA_036927795.1 of Iris macrosiphon. Lineage (NCBI taxonomy): Eukaryota > Viridiplantae > Streptophyta > Magnoliopsida > Asparagales > Iridaceae > Iris > Iris macrosiphon. The sequence continues at coordinate 12,637,738 of JAYESA010000007.1, forward strand.
CCATTAAAAGTGTTACTCTAGGAAATCTGAAACGAAGTTTTAAGGTATTTAAGTGCTTCAAAATTTTGTACATGATATTTAAGTACAAAACTGCTAGAAATTCGAAATGTTTAAAGGAGTGCCTTGTTGTAAACAATGCAATGTTTATATTTCCCTAGTAATATGTAGGATATCTTGATCAAGTTTTTTTGCTAAAGAGTTTATTGATCTTTAGCTTCTTAACTCTAGGACATTCTTCCTCTTCTCTTCTACTGCAGGTTACGAACTAGCTCTTTGATTGTGCAGGAGATGGAAGAGAAGTATCATAAACGTTTCTTTATTCCGTTATTTCCTGGTTTCACTAAGAAGCTGGTAAGTCCTCTCTCTCTCTCTCTCTCTCTTTGAATCGAAAGTAAATATGAGTGATGGGTCTCAACTGTCCACCACCCTTACATCACACATGCAACATACTCTCATCCCCTTAGACAAGATTTCAATGCTTAAAGGAAACTGGTTTATATTTTTATGTATATAATTAATCTGCTTGCATTGGTTTGCAGTTGATTCCGCAAGAACTTGTGAAGAATATTTATATAGAGGAGAATAGAAAAGTTGCAACCATAGTGACTTCTGGCAAGATATGGCATGTTGAATTTTATAAAGAGATGCAAGATTTCTTCATAGGAGGAAAGGGGTGGAAGAATTTTGTGGAAGCACACGGCTTAAAAGATTATGACATGTTGGTCTTCTGCTATCGTGGCAATATGGTATTCACTTTGAGGGTCTTTGACAAGGTCAATTTTCGCGAGAAGATATATCATTATGGTTCTCATAGGAGGGTTAAAGATCATATGATCTTTACAGACCATTATGAGAATCAAAACCCTAGTAAGTCATCTTCTTCCACTTTATGTTACTCTTTTCTCTTGAGGTTAATTGGTATTGTTAAGAACTGAGACCTGGCGGATTTGGCTTTGATCATGCCAAGCTGGTCAACAGACCGACGTGCAAATGTTTTGGGTGTCTTGGAGGTTAAGTTGGGTTACACCTAAATCCTATTGAATACTATGGTGGGGATTAAGGGAATGAGGAATGCTCATTGCTTAGTTAGGTGTCCTTATAAAGGAATTGTCTCCGTTCTCGTTGTAAACAGACATCCTTTACGCCTTCATTGATAGAGAGAGAATTAGAAAAGTAGAAGAAGAGGTTCCCTTCTCATCGTGATCTCTATCGATTAGGGCTTCTTCTTCCTCTTCGGAAAAAAAAAATGGAATTGCACACTTTCTTCAAGTACTTATTCCATAACTCCAAATGTGTATGTAGGTATTGTCGGAAAGCCAACTAAATCTTCTTGTAAAACAAGAACGGGCAAAGAAAGGACTCATGCTGATCCAATTTCTGAGGACATTATGGCAGGGAGCTCTCAGGGTCAAGTTCCAGCAGAGATGGAGAGAAATTGTTCAAAGAAATTATCTTTCGAGAAAACTATTAAGCATTATTTCCTCCTTAAAGGCATGGTGAGCATTTGTCTTTCATTTGTCTCTCTGTTTCAGAATCAAAACATGACTAAATGTATCTGCAGGCTATTCCATCTGACTTCACACGATCTAATGGCCTCAAGCATTTGGATGAGTTGATGCTTAGCGATCCCAAGGGTCGGACATGGCTTGTTGGTCTTTCCAAGCGCAAACAAAGGCGAACTGTCTATGTATCGAAAGGGTGGAGGAAATTTGCTCGTGGAAACCACTTGAAGGAAGGTGATAGATGCATCTTTGAGTTGTTGGCATCCCCGCAGGGGAAGAAGAGGTTAATGAATGTCAAGATTCTCGACCACACCCCAACTTGCCAAATTGATCCAACTGGTGAAATGCCGAAATCTAAGAGTCCAGACTTTCAGCACTATGAATCTCCAGAAGATCACAATACACTGAAAACTACAACAACAGGAGCACATTTTGAGGTCACCATTTCGGCTTATCAATTGACTCATTCACATATGGTGAGACTTCACCTATCTCCTTCTCGTATCTTTATCCCTCCCATATCTCTCACATATATGTTGTAAACTAATATGCAGTATGTGCCAAAGAGATTCGGAGAGTCTACTAGTCTTGAAAAGCTGAGTGAAGTCATTCTTATAGACCCGAAGAATCAACATTGGATGGTCGGTCTCTATCACTTCCAAAGGCGCAGTAGGGGGATAGAGACATATTTAAGAAGTTTCTGGCGACAATTTGCTATTAGCAATCGCGTACAAGAAGGAGACAAATGCATCTTCGAGCTGCTGCCAGGGGAAGACAGTAGTAATGTGATCCGAGTTCAAATTCTCAAAAGATCATGAAAGCTAAACAAAAGAAGTCGAGACAAGTTTTCTTGTGGTGGTTAGTTATTTTGCGGTGGTGAATGCAGTTTTTATTTTCTCGACTTTTTTGGTATGTGGAACTTTTGTTATTGTTATATATCTGTGTTCAGAGGTTTTGTTCTAGTTATTTTGGTTGAAATGAAAGCTGTGGTGGTTTGGTTTGTCTCAGCTTATCATGATCTTAGTCAGCTTATTTGTCAGTTTCTTTTGGTTGAAATAAAAAAAATATGGTACACCTTTGTTACATGCAAATCAGAGAATAGCTTTAAATTTATGGGGGCTTATTTTTCCAAATCATTTTATTTTGCTAAAAAAAGGGGCTTCTGGGGTTCTAAAAATGGAATAGGAGGAGTTGATCCTCTTTCTTCTCCTCAATTGACAGCTCAACGATCTTTTGAATCTTGGATGTCATTTATTCTCTCCATTGCATACTAACAGAATCCTTTGAATTCCAAGCTTCTTAAAGTAGTTCTAAAAAATCTGTTCTTTAGAGTGATATTGTAGTACAAAACATCTTCCAAAAATATTGTTATTTGTTTTGTAGTTGTCATGGATGCATACTTCTTGTCTAGTGCATGCTATGGATATGAGCATGTTATATCTTTTGTTTTGACCGGACCCGCGTTGATAGCGTCCTTATAGAGCATCCACAGTGGTAGAAGTTTCGGTGCTATATTTTGACTTTAGTTAAATTTTGTAGCACTTGAAGGCTGCAGGGGGTATTTGTCCATACTTAAAAATTGCTAGAAAGTCACGAGATACTCCAGATTTGGAGCGTGGTCTAGCTCCACTACATTAATTCTTGGGCTCACCAAAATGAACCATTCTAACCAAACATGGAAGAAAAATAAAGAGTGAAAAGATGGAGAAAAAATCTTACAAAACAGAGAAGAAACATAAAAAGGAAAAGAAGGAAGGAGGTTAATTTGAAGTATTTGTTTGGAGTGTACCAGTGTGTGCCACTATTAAGAAGACACTCCAAAAGTAATATTTTGTACAATTTCTAATAATTTGGAGTATATGTTTGGAGTGTCTCTACTGTGGATACTCTTACCTTGGATAAAACTTTGATACAGATGGCTGTATCAAAAAATTGATATAGCCACTGTATGACAGGTGAACCCTCCCTTTATATATATATATATATATATATATATATATATATATATATATATATATATATGGAAAAAAGGAATATGAGCCATAGGCTCATATTCCTACATGATCCAATGCACATGTGGACCAATAGAAATGGAGTGTACTAGTGTACATGGGTGCACATGGGATATAGAAATCTATTCCTATTGGTCCACATGTGCATGGCTCATATATGAATATGAGCCTATGGCTCATATCTCGTTTACCCTATATATATATATATATATATATATATATATATATATATATATATATATATATATATACTTGTACGTTTTACGAAGAATACAGTAGCTGTATTAATTTTTTGATACAGCCATCCGTATCAAAATTTTACTCCCTTACCTTCTATACCAAACAAATAGTGTAACATTAGTTATTAAGACAAATATTAAAAGAACACCAAATCTAACCACATTTTGTTTATCACTGTGATATGGTAGCCTATATGTTAATCATGTATGCAACCACTGCATTAATACTATCAACATATAATGTTGTCAAACAACATATTTGGTTAGCTTTTGGTGTTCCCATTAGCATTATTGTGGTGACAACCCCAAAAAAGGTGCATGCATATTATACTCAGTTGGGTTTGACACTGTCACAATTCTCCCCCAATTCCAAACCACTACTTGCATGTCTCCAAACTTTACTCTCTTTGTGCTGGAAAACAGAGAGTAAAAGCTCCAACAAATTCCAGCAGGTAATAAGAGAACTGACTCCAACTCTTCTGCTTGCAAAACATTTTGCTGTTCCATTTTATTTTCTTACATAACCTCTGATCTTAGTCTCCTTTCTTTCTTCCTACTTTCTCTACACATTTGCTTTTTGTTCTGTTCTGTGGTTATTTATGAACATATAATTTTTTTTTCCTACTATGTTCCAGCATGTTGAACAAGATCATCCATTGAATACCTTCTTTTTTTTTTGCCATTGCTATACAAGGTAGTGAAGAAAGAAGTGGTAAAGTTTTCATGTGTAGTGTAATTAGGTGTAATTTACCATGAACATATTGACTGTTATTGTATACACATGTTTCTCTGTTCCCTCTCTCTTCATTAGAGTTGCTCTGAGTCACGTGGAATATGATCAATTTGTTCTAGTACCATAATTACTCAGTCATTACTTACAAAGACTCTTCATCTTCTCTGGCCAGTCTTGTGAGTCTCCACTAGTCATTCCTTCATCTTATATCTATTATATTATACTAGTATATATGCACATGCGATCACGTATTTCATATTACTTAAAAAAAAAAAAATATTAAAAGAACAAACGACAATTTCTTAATTTTATTATAGGTGGAAATATAATAGGCAGGAGCTTGAAAGTTGGGAGAAATTAAATGACGGGAAGAGGAAAGGTTTCTCTTATCTCTTGGACTCATGTGCCTACTTTGCATGCATGCTTTATTAACTTCTGCTTTATTCTCCAAACTACCTACTTTGCATGCATGCATGCATATCTTTGTTTTATTAACTATCATTCCCCAAGTTGCCTCCTTTGCATGCATGCATGCATGCATACATACATTTAATACGTATTTAATTACTGTTTTTAATTACTTAGATATCCTTATCAACGTTAATACATATTGAAATGTAGTGAAGGGTATTTTTGGAACAAAAAACTTTCACGGTGAAGCCTAGTTTTGACATTATATAGTAGAATAGATCATCGTTAATACATATTGAAATGTAGTGAAGGGTATTTTTGGAACGAAAAACTTTCACGGTGAAGCCTAGTTTTGGCATTATATAGTAGAATAGATTATATTATATCTCCTCTATCTCCTCTATCTCCATATATACTATACTATATAATGTCAAAAGTAGGCTTCTCCATGGAAATTTTCTTTCCAAAAATATCATTTATTATACTAGCATATATGCAAGTGCGTTGCACGTATTTATTATTAGGAAGATTAAAAGACACTTATAGTCAAAATTTATTCATTTTTCAATAAATGAATGATGCTAAACAAAGTCCATTTTTAATACCTATTTTTTAGATACTCAATGTATTTAATAACTGTTGTAATTAGGAATACCAAAGGACAACTATTGTATTTACCCAGATACCCCTATTGATTTTAATTTTTTTTTTAATTAGTAAATATAGTAAAGAGTATTTTTGGAAATAAAATTTTCAACGTGAAGCCTATTTTTGGCATTATATAGTAGAATAGAAATATAGTAAAGTGTATTTTTGGAAATAATTTTTTTACGGTGAAGTCTACTTTTGACATTATATAGTAGAATACATTTACTAATTAAAAACATTAATTAAAATTAATAATCTATCTATTCTACTATATAATGCCAAAAGTAGGTTTCACCGTAGAGATTTTCTTTCCAAAAATACCTTTTATTATATTTACTAATTAAAAAGATTAATTAAAATTAATAAATAGTATCTAGATAAATACACGGGTTGTCCTTTGGTATTCCTAATTACAACGGCTCTTAAATGCATTGTGTATCTAAAAAATAAGGCATTAAGAAATGGACTTTGTTTACCATCTTTCATTTATTAGAAAATGAACAAATTTTGACTACAAATGTCTTTTAATTTTTCTAGTAATAAATACGTACAACGCACTTGCATATTTGCTACTGCTAGTAGCCATATATACAATTAGTCTCCTTTCTTCTTGTTATATTATTGAAGCCGATACGTTTAACCCTTATTTTCTCTTAATCTGAACTGCTACCAACTTCAACTGAGGGAAATTACTGAGGAATTGGAATTTTTTTCTCTCTTTTTTTTTCTTTTTCTTTTTTTTACTATTTTGGAGGATTTGACATAAAATGAGTGGATTCTTATAATTATCACGCTATACAGAAGAATAAATCTGAACTTCCAGTAGTTAGTCATTACTTACAGAGACTGCATATTCATTAGCCACAGCCTCTTTAGTCACATAGAAGAGGACTATATATACACTTCTCCCCCTTCATATATATACAATTTTCTAACATGATCAGCTGAAATGAGAGAGAGAGAGAGAGAGAGAGAGAGAGAGAGAGAGAAGGAGGTATATGTCTGCTCTCATTAATATATTTTTCCCTTTCACTTGTGTCATTATAAATCATTGATTTTAGTTGGTCTCCTTTCTTGTTACTACTTTCTGTTCTGTTTGCAATATCAGTACTCTATTTTGGACTTGTTTTGCTGAAGATAACACAAATATGTACAAGATGTTTAAGAAGGACAAAAGTGGTAGGAATTCAGAATATCAGACACTACATAGCAACTCTTGATAGAGGTTCCTTTTGCTAAAGAGTTTTTTTTTTTTTTTTCTCCCTTCAAAAAATAAAACAAAAACAAAAACAAGACTGACATATGAGAAGTACTTAAATGTAGGAGCTCAGCTTTGTTACTTTGCTTTTATATTCTTCAATCTCTAGAGCATTCTCATCATTGAGTGCAGTTTTGATTACAGTCACTTTGATTGCACTAGCTAGAGATGGAAGAGAAGTATGGTACACGTTTCTTTAGTCCGCTCTTGCCCGGTTTTACTAAGAAACTGGTAAGGCCTCACCCCCACCACCCCCCCCCCCCCACCCCCCATGTGTGTGTGTGTGTGTGTGTGTGTGGTGTGTGTGTGTGTGTGTGTGTGTGTCGATTTGTTGTGTTTTTTAATCTATTTGTATTTTGTTTGAAGTTGGTTCCCCAAGAACTTATTAAGGATTATAATCTCATGGGCGAGGATAGAAAGACCGCAACTATAGTGACTTCCAATGGCAAGATATGGCACATCGATTTTTACACTGAATTGGGAGATACATAGAGGGACGGGATGGGTCGCTTCCGTGGCGACATGGTATTTGGTATCAGGATCTTTGACAAAATCACATGTTGCGAGAAAAAATATCCTTTTGATTCCCATACGGGTGTTGAGAAAAACGAGTCATTTTCAGAAAATGAGGATGATGGTACCTCTAGTAAGTCCTTGGTTTTACTTTTTGGCAATATTTCCTTGATTAGGGGCCCTACTCTCTCTCACACACACTCTTTCTTCAAGTACTTAGCTCCAAATATGCAGATGTTGTCCAGGAAAAACCAACTAAATCATCTTGTGAGAAAAGAAAAATCCAAGAAATGAGCCATACTTATGCTCATGATCAAGTTCCAGCAAAGGTGGAGAGAAGTTATTCAAGGAAATTTTCTTTTGAAGGAATTATTAGGGCTTCTGACAAGGGCACACACATGGTGAGCATTATTGTTACACATTGTCTCTCCCTTAAGCCCCAAAGCATGATTTGGGTTTTTTTAGGGCACTATACTTCTTACTCGGGACTGTCAAAAATTTTCTTTGGTAGGACTTGTCAAATTTGACAGTCATTTCTTAGACAGCTCCGAATAACTTTTGTAGTGCCCCTAAAATAATCTTTTAATTTTCTTTCTCAATTTATATACTCGTCTCTCTAATATACTATGCAAACAATATGCAGTATGTACCGTCTACATTTACAGAGTCTATTGGTCTTGACAAACTTAGTGAAGTAACTCTAATAGATCCAAAGGATCGGCGTTGGCCAGTCGGTGTCAGACACTTCCACAAGGGCAAGTATAACAAGATATCGAGGGGTTGGCGACAATTTGCTGTTAACAATGACTTGCAAGAAGGAGACAAGTGCATCTTCGAGGTGATCCCGGAGAAAAGCAGTACTGAGCTACAAGTTCACATTCTCAAAATATGAAGAGTCATTGTGATTTGCTGAAGTTCTTTTATTGTTCTTATGTTTAACAATTGTGCTTAGTTCTTCCAAAAAAAAAAACAATTGTGCTTAGTTTTGTTAGTTTAACCATAGTAAGCTTGTGTTTGAGCGGCTAATAGGAATGTTAGTAATTATATTTCGTTGTGTCAGGCTTTGAGCCATGATGTGTCCTTTTTCTTTTTTAGTTGGGAGTCTTGGATTTTGTTATCATGGATGTTACATTGTGATTGACTTAATTTCAACTTGATACCCTCAATTATTCGAAAATTTAAATTTGATATCATAAACTTTAATATCATATCAATTGCTACCCTCAACTATTGAATATTTTAAAATTGATACTCTACATCAATCAGAGATTTATTTTTTTTTATTTTAACATAAATAAATAATTATCTTTTGACCAAATTACTCATATTCTCTTCCTTGGGAGTATTTGAAGTAATCATGAACGAGGAGGGTTAATTTTTTTTAATATTAGAATATTAAGTTGTATAATTATAATTAATGTATTAAGTTGACTAATTTAAAGTTTAGTGTATCAAGCTGAAAAACTTGAATAGTTTAGTGTATAAATTTCAAATTTAGTCTTAATTATTGCATGTATCTTGGGTTTGTAGAAGCCACAAAATCAGTTGTGCCCAAAATATATAAGAAATTGAGAAAAAATGTCGTGCATAGAATTAAATTACTATATTTATCTACACACCTCGAATATCTTGTTCGGCAAGTAGGATCAAAGAGCAGTAAAATATTGTACATTTTCATGTATGCAACGTCATCAATTTTTTTTATTTTCTTACTTTTATATAGATAAAGGTCAGTCAAGTATGGCCGTTTTTAAAGAAAACAATATCGTTGAATAATTGATTTCTCAATATTCATATAATAAGATTATACATTTATACACATCTTCTTACATCTTATATCCACATATGTAGTCTAAGATTAAGCACAAATAAATAGAAAGCTAGTTAATTGACAATGAAGGACAAATTCAATACAAATAATTTGACAACTAAATGACAAAATCAATTTACAATTTTGGTGGGATCTTTTCCTTTAATAGTCTTGATCCTGCACTATTAGCACTAAGACCACTCATTTAATTATAACATAATTATAACACTAAAACTAGTATTTAGTGGGCATGCATATCCATGTAGTTCTGATTAATATTACGGAAAATTACAGTCAGAGCATTCAAATTTAAATTTATTACGTAAAATAGCATAAAGTTTGTAAAAAATATAGAAAGAGTATAAGATTGTCAAAATTTAGGACGTAAGTTTCATTTACGCCATAAAGAAGGACGTAACTCCCCTTTCCCCTTAACAAATGTTAATTTTTTTAATTACCTGCATAAATAAATGCTTAGTAAACTTACGCCCTAAACAAGGACGTAAGTTGGGAACTTACGTCCTAAATAAGGGAGCAAGTTGGTTGGCTGTGTATTTTTTTTTTCATTTACCACGAGATTTCAACGGTTAGGCTCTTTTTTTTAATACACAACGGCGTGGATTAATATTTTTTCTAATTATATTTTTAGTAACTTACGCCATAAAAAATGGCGTAAGTTTATAACTTACGTCCTAAAAAAGGACGTAACATGTCTATATAAAAAAATTTAACACATATCATCGTTTTTACGTCCTACTTTATGACGATCCTATGATGTAAACACAAATATCCTAAACTTTATGTCTTTTATGAAATAAACTTGAACTCGAATGCCTTTTATGCAATTTTTTGCTAATATTATAGTGGAGTTTTTTTGAAGCTAGTGACTACTTAGCAAATGGAAACTATTTGAATGCAATTGCCATTTTGGATTGTAGTTAGGTTTCATTCATAATTCAATTTGGTGCCAAAGACAAGGGACAAACCAAATCTAAAATTTTATTTTGTCAAATGTGACATTCAAGTATAACTATAATCCAAACTAGCCATATCTTTCTCTCTACTAATATAAGTTGGCTTGAAAATGACTTAAAATTGAACAATCTAAACTATTTGTAAATACTCCATTAATTATTATTTTTAAATTAACTAATTGGTTAACTACCTAATGTGATTTAACTATAATGTCTAAACATTTTAACTCAAGTGGTTAAGGAGTGAGACACTTTCCTAGCTTGTTTGAGCTCAATTTTTAAGAACGACAATATTTATAATAAATTTATATTTATTTTTTAATATTTTTTTTATAAATGTACATTACACGCGCACGTTACTAATGTAATTAAGTTCTCTTTGATTTCTAAAAAATTAATAAGTAGAAGCCATAATTTCCTTTTTCTTTTGGGACTCAAATTTATGACCTTTCCAATGACACTCACTTCTCTTGGTCATCCTTTGGAGACATTTGATATATTATTTACTTTTAGTGACATAAATTTCAAACTTTTTGATACATCAATATAAATGAAAAATATAGACCCATCTAGTTTCCACTTAAAATTGTGGAACTCAACAAACAAGATAATAATTTTTTTTTTATTTATCTACAAAAGTAGTTCAAACTTTTAAAAAAAATTGGCTAATATTTATATTATTTTGATAGATACCATCATATCGATCTATTTTGTAGCAAACAAACGACATTCCTTTGACAAAATTTTATTTAAATTATTTTTTAATGCAATTGTCAAGTAAATTATAAAATGATAAAAGTTATAAAAAATATTGTGAAATTGGTTATTTAATTCTAGACAATACATTTGATAATGTCTTCACCTCTATGTCATCAATTATGAATAAAAATATTTAGAGAAAAAAGAATATGAGAAGTTGTATTGGAAGCTGGGAAAAAAAATAGCATTTCAATACTTTATCTTAAAAGTTGGAAAAAAGTAAGCATTTTAATACTTTTGTATTGAAAAAGATTTTTCTATTTTATTATCTTTAGTAAATATAACACCACCTAAAAAATACATTATCTTATGTCTCATGCCACATAGAAATCACAATACATTACAAGATAATAGATCGGAGATGCTCTTAGTTTGGAAATTTGCTTTATTTTCTTGAAACTCAATATAAATTTAGTTTTCAACTTTCACATGATTCGACAAACAGTAGAAACAATTTATATAGAGGGTTAAAAAGAGGAATAATTTTGTACAAGGGTATCAGGTTTAAATCTAATTACACTTTTGGTACTGAGTTTATTCGTTTTAGACTTTGAGTATTTAAACTTTTTTAATGACACATTTCAGTGACGAAATTGGACTTTTAATGACGAATGTTCGTCACTAAAATATTCGAGTATCTAAAGTCCAAAATGGACAAATCCAGTACCCAAAGTCTAATTAGATCATAAATCTAGTATCCTTATACAAAATAACCATAAAAAGAGTATGATATGAGAAAGTAAAAATAAATAATTATTATAGTTTATGTAAGGGAGTGTATGATTTGAGAAAGTAAAAGTAACAATAAACAATTATTATAGTTTATGTAAGGGCCCCACCCCAAAAAAAAGAAAAAACTAACTTTTTTTTTCTATATAAATTTTTTTTTTGATTTTTTTTATAGATTAATCTACTTTTAGTCCATCCAAAATTACGGTGGTCTACTCCAACTGCAATTTTTGAATCCATCCCTGTGTAAGAGGTTTTTCAGCTACTTAGAGAGACTCCATCTTCTCTCACAGTCCTCTCATTACTTAAAGAGACTCTCCCTCTTCTCCAGTCACAGAGAAAAAGTAATATATATATCGGATTTTTTCATATAAAGTAATAAAATATATAATATTTATATAAAAAGGGATAACTTTGGGTAATTGTGGATGGGGGGACCACTCGCCAACTCAGTTGGCGAGTTGCTGAGTTGGCGAGGAGCTCGCCAACTGAGTTGGCGGGGCACCCTCTTCGAGGGGCCGCTCGCCAACTCAGTTGGCGAGCCGCATGCTGAGTTGGCTTACAGCCGTTGCACAACGCTCGTATGCTCGCCAACTGAGTTGGCGAGTAAGGATCCGTTTCACAGCGGCTATTAACAACAACGGCTATTACAATCTCCCTCTATAAATTACCTATCTCAACCCATTCATCTCACACTCAATCTACTTCATCTATTTTCTCTCTTCCCTCTAGCAAAGTCTCCAACACTCTCTCTGTCTCTCTGCCCGCAGCTAAAGTTCATTTGAGGTTTTCTGTAGCCAAAGTTGTCAACCGTCATGGATCGTAGCGTAAGAATTGTATGCTCGCACGGCGGTACAGTAAATGGGTTAAATTATGAAGGAGGAGAAAGTATTATTTTTTCAACTTATCCGAATATTAGTTTTGAAAATATACGTAATCATATTATTGAACGTTGTTCTATTCATTATGATTTTATTTTGAAGTCTATTTTTGGTTCTAATTGTTTTTTGATAGATAGTGAAGATGCATGGAATTATATTCTTGAGATTAATTCACAATCACGGTATATAAAAATATATGTTATTAAAGTAGCAGCAACCTTAGATAGTAGAAATAATGAATATTTTTCTGAATATCAGTATGTTAGTTCAGGTGCTAGTTCTTCTCAACAAATAGTTTCATTTATCCAAGAAAGTCATTCATCAGATGAATCTAACCATGATGATGATAGTGACAACGACGAAGGAAATAGTGATGATTTAGTTGAAAATGTAGATTATAGGGTAGATGATGATGTTGTAAAAGCTATCACTGATGAATTATTTAAGGGACAATCATTTCCTAGTCGTTCTCACTTTAGAAGCTTTATTAGTAATTTAGCAATTAAATATAATTTTAGTTGTTCAGCTAGTGATATGAATAATGCTCGTGGAATTATATATAGTTGTGATCAACCGAATTGTAATTGGAGAGTATATGTCAAATCTATTGGAAATGGCGATATAGTTAAAGTTAGTACATTAGAAAATCGTCATTCTTGTTTAGGAAGACTTAGTACAGGACGTCATCGACTAGCTACCGCTTCATGGATTAAGACCATGATAATTGACATTATTAGAGATAACCAGTCATACAGTCCATCACAAATTGTTAAAGATATATATAGGGAGCACCGTATACAAGTTAGTTATTCCAAAGCATGGAGAGCCCGAGAGACAGCATTAGCTGAAATTAATGGTAGTTATGATGAGGCATACGCTAGTCTTGAGGAGTATTGTTATAGAATTATGGAGACAAATCCAGGTAGTACATGTTTTATTAAAACTACCGAAAACAATAGCTTCCAACGAATTTTTATTTGTTTTAAAGCATGTATTGATGGATTTTTAAGTGGATGTTTACCAATTATTAGTACTGATGCTACATTTCTTTCGTCAAAATATCAAGGTATCTTATTTATTGCTTGTGCTCACGATCCTAACTATCAATTATATCCTATAGCTTATGCTGTTGCTGAAGGTGAGAATAGTGATTCTTGGTCTTGGTTTTTAAATTCTCTTAAAATATCTTTTGAAAGTTGTTTTAATGATTGGAGTTCAATTTCATTTATATCTGACAAGCAAAAGGGTTTAATAAATGCTGTTCGTGCTATTTTTCCTGCATCTTCTCATTTTTTTTGTATTCAACATTTTAAACAAAACATGAAAAAAGTTACAAAAGAACCAGTATTTCAACGCTTGTTAGACTCGCTTGCTAGATCATATAATAAAACGGATGCAGAGAGTGTGTTTGATATAATTAAAGCCGAGAACATAGTGTTAAACAAATTTATTAAATTGCACAACTAAATTAAGTAATAAACAAATTTACTAATTAAAATACATACCCGATTTTCATCTACATCAACCACCCCATCAATAGTTTGATGTAGGTCTATAAAGTTGCCACGGAGCCATAAAAATTTCACATAATTGCCATCTTTTAGACCAGGAGGAGGGCTAACACCGAGATAACTCCGGATCAGATCAGATCCCTTTAAGTGCGGATCAAAATATATAGCGTTACCTTTAATAGGTAACCCTAGTATATTTGCCACATCAAAAAGGGTGATCGTCATCTCGCCGAATGGGAGTTGAAAAGTGTTGCGTTCTGGCCACCAACGTTCCGCAAGGCTTACAACTAAATGAAGATCGTGAATTAAATATCTAACACGATCTATATAGTGGAATCCAAAGGATTCCACCAAAGCCTTTTGAGCTGGATTAAGCTCCCACGTACGATAATTCCTTTCAGACCGCCAATGTACGTGGATCCGGGTTCGTAAAGCATTATCATGGTCGTATAACTATAAAAATTATATGCATTAATAAAGTAAACATAGACATTCTAAAAAATATATACATAAATAAAGTTAGCAACTTGTAATTTCAAAAAATACCTCGCCAGTAAAAATCTGAGTAGATATGTGCTCTTCACGTTGCTTAAGAATAAGCTCGGTAGTCGGTCCGCCAGGAATACGACCGTCATTGCGGGTAGCCATCGCCAGTAAATATCAAGAGGAGGAGAATTTGGTGTAAGGAGGGTTTGGGGTAGGAGGAGAATGTGAATGTTGTGAGAGGAGTGTTGGGTGGGGGGGTGTTTATAGGAATGTGGAAAATAGCCGTTGGAAAATAGCCGTTGGCCCAGTCAGCATGCGGCTCGCCAACTGAGTTGGCGAGCGGCCCCTCGAAGAGGGTGCCCCGCCAACTCAGTTGGCGAGCCCCTCGCCAACTCAGCAGCTCGCCAACTGAGTTGGCGAGTGGTCCCCCCATCCGCAATACCCCAAAAGTTATCCCTTTTTATATAAATAATATATATTTTATTACTTTACATGAAAAAATCCGTGTATATATATATATATATATATATATATATATATATATATATATATATATATATATATATATATATATATATATATATTATTTTCGTTCAAACCGAAGATCCAGAGGTATATAACTGCTCTCCTTAATTATTATTTTTCTTTCATCTGCGCCATTAGTCATTGATTATAATTAATCTACTTTCTTGTTTCTATATATTTTTTGTTCTTTTTCCAATATCAGTATCAAGATGTGTATTGGGTCGGTTCGGGTCGGCCCGCAGTCCGGGTCAACCGGATTTGACCAGGTCCGGACCGAACCGGACTCAATCCGAAGAGAACGACGGGCCGGATCGGCCCGATCAATAAATTATCCGACCCAGTCCGAATCTATGATCCGGTCAAGATAGGACCGGACCGAACCGATCTGGATTCGGACCGGTCCACGGTCGGACCGGCCCGACCCGGTTTATATATATATATATATATATATATATATATATATATAATTTTTTTTCCGATCCGATCCAGTTCAAAATTTTTATTTAGTTATATATATATATATATATATATATATATATATATATAGAGAGAGAGAGAGAGAGAGAGAGAGAGAGAGATATATCAGTGTTACTCTTCTATATATAGAGACCAGAGAGAGAGAGAGAGAGAGAGAGAGAGATATCAGTGTTACTCTTCTTTATATAGAGACCTTGATATCAGTATAACCCTATAAATGGATATATAGCCAATGTTGAGCTCCATTTACAATACAATACTAATGTCAGATTGTCCCTATATTGAGTCTCTGGATTGAACTGAAGCCAATACAAATCTTTACATGATATTTTTGTGAGAGAAGATCTGTTGTTCCACTATTTCTCTTCTATATTCTATTCTGTTTCGAATGAAATTTACATGTAATATAATGTGGACATAATATGAAATAGAAATAGTGGAACAGTCGATCTGACCTGCGTTATTGTTATTATATGATTAACCATGATTTCTCATTCTCAATTTGTAACTCCACATCTCTAAAATATTGTGTAAACTATGTATGCAGTATATACCGCGTACATTTTTAAAGTCTATTGGTCTTGACCAACTGGACAAAGGTGAAGAAGAAGAATAACAAGACAAATACCTATTTAACGAGGAGTTGGCAACAATTTGCCGTTAAGAATGACTTGCAAGAAGGAGACAAGTGCATCTTCGAGGTGATCCCAGGGGAAAGCAGCAGTATTGCTCTACAAGTTCACATTCTCAAAAGATGAGGAGGAGTATTTGCGATTTGCTGAAATTCTTCTGTTGTTCTTATGTTTCTGTGCGGAACTTCCGATATAGCTTGATATTTGTGCTTGGTTTTGTCAGTTTCAATCAGTCAGCTTTTGTTTGGCCGTCTAGTAGGAATGTTAGTTATCTTTTGGTGCTTAGAATTAACTTGTTGGATTGCAATTAGGTTTCATCAAACATTCTAAAATGCTAGTCTGATCGAACGATTTCAGAAATCAACGTTTGAGCAAACGGGATAAAACGTAACTGTAATTCAAACTGGTCCTATATAATTAAGTTCTCTTCGGTTTCTAGAAAACTAGTGGAAGTCTTACTTCCCTTTTTCTTTAGTGAGGACATAGTTTCTAGAAAATTAGTGGAAATCTAGAATCTTTCCAATAGCACTCACCAGTCCCTACCAACCTCTTGGACACCCTTTGGCAACATTTGATATATTATTTACTTTTAGTAAACTAAATTTCAAACTTTTTTGTACATCAATATAAATGAAAATAATAGGTCACCTAGTTCTCATTTGAAATTGTGGAACTCAACAACTAGTAAGTCAATAATCACAATCACACGTGAACGTGACTAGTTATTATTATTTATCTATTAAAGTGGTCCAAACTAAAAATATATGACCCATTTAAATTATTTTGATAGATGACATTACGTCGATTTAGTTTGTAGCAAACGAACAAATTTTCTTAGTTAAAAAAAAAAAAAAAAATCAACGATACCTCTTCTAACTTTTCGTTTTCCAACAACAATTACATATTTCCTCGACCTCGGATTACAGTCGAAGTGCCATTGCCCATACACATATATGAAGAACCTAGTTCTTCATTCATATTTGCACCAAATTCTTCCATTTGGAAAAAAAATAAATATCATAAAACACTTTTCTTTAGTCGAACATACAAGTAAATGGAAACTATCACTAGTTTCATCCGCTTTCTACTTTTTCTTTTAACATTTTATTTGCAAACTGATCCATATAAAGAATAATGATATGTCATCATATAAAGTTTGCTCTTATAACTACTCATCTTGGTTTTTATATTGTTTATTTTGGACTTAATTTCAAATTAATACTCTAAATTTTAATATCATATCAATCACTACACTCAACTATTGAATATTTTCAAGTCGTTACTTTCTGATAGTCATGGTTTAATTTTTCAATTTTAACAAAAAATAAATAATAATTTTTTGATCAAATTATCCTTATCCTCCTTCCTGGAGGTACTTGAAGTGATCACGAATGAGGTGAGTATTTTTTATCATTTTAAATTTTTTGTTAATACTGTTAGAATATTAAGATGTACAATTATAATTGAGATATTAAGTAGTATAATATTAAAGTTTAGACTATCAAGTTAAAATTTAACATTTATTTTTGACACCTTATCTTGCTTATTCTTTTGAAAAGCAGCAACAAACCATAGTTTTTTACATTAGTTTTCATCTATTTTCTTTGGCTAAATTACAACTTGATACCCTCAATTATTAAAGTTTTTCAACTTAATATCTTAAACTTTGATATAAATCAACTATAATTTTATAAATTAATACCTACCGGTGTACAGATAAATGTAAATAACAAAAATATCCCATATTCTCTCTCCCCCTCTCCTCTCTCCAGCAGTGATAGCATCAACGGCAGCGCGGAGGTGGCAGCAACAACTGGTGCAGGTGGGAGAGGAGAGGGGGGCAGGTGGCGCGACGGGGAAGAGGAGTGGGGAGGAGTGTAAACCCCCTGATTTTGCAAGAATTCTAAATTTGGATTTTCACAATTTTCTGGAATTTTCTAGAATTTTTTCTGTAATTAAAATCAGGGTTTTTATGATTAAATAATTTTTTTAATTGATAATAAATAATATTAAAATATTATAAAAATAATTTTTTTTGGTGTAAAATGAAAAACTGGACTTAGGGTAATTTTTTGGAATTTATTGGACCCCGGACCTATTTTTAATCTCCTAAAAATATTTATTTATTTATTTAATATTTATTTATTTAGTTATTTATATTTTATTAAAACCTAACCCAGCCCTGCCCATCGGCCCAGCCCACCTAACTCGGTCCGGCCCAGCCCAATATCCTAACGGGTCGGGTCGGGTCTGCCCAAACCCGACCCGCACCCGACCGCTACCCGCTTCCCCTCCCCTGACCCAGTCGCCCCGTTCCACGCGTCTCCCGCCGGCCGCGCCGCCCGCCGCTCCGCCCGGCCCACGATCCCGCCACGCGCCGCGCACCCTCGGCCCTCTCCGCCTTCCCCGGCCCCTCGACGCCGCTCCTCCCCTATTAAACCCCCCCCGAGCTCTCCGGTCACCCCCTCCGATCCGTTGCCTCAGCGCTCCCTGCCGACCTCCTCGCCGCGCCGCCGTGAGCCGCCAGCCTCCTCCTCCTTCTCCCCTCTCCTCCTCCTTCCTCCGCCAGAGCTCCGGCGCTCCGACAGAACACCGCCGAGCAGCAGCAGCGCCGCCACGCCGCTCCGGCAGCCGCCGTGCCTCCGGCCACCTCCCGCGCGTCGCCGCCGCCCCCGCCAGCGCCGCCTCCGGCCTCCCCTCGCCGTCCTCCAGCCAGAAGCCCTAACCCTAACCCTAGTTCTCTCTCTCGTGTCAGACACGTGTCGGACACGACACGGACACGAGAAATGCCGTTTTGGAGCCCTGTTCAGGTACTCGTAACTTTCTCCTCGCTGCCCCGTTTCTGATTTTGTCAGTTGCGTTGCGAAGCCTGCATGACCCTCTCGATGTCCGGGCAAACTGCTCGGTGTGTCGCGTCCTGTGGTGATCGCGAACCGCGATCCAAAAACAGGAAAAACAACGACCCGATTCACCCCGGAACTGGGTACGCCCCGCCAAACGGGACGACTTGGTCGCGCGGAATCTTCACAGATACGTGCGCGCCGTCGATACGGACGTGTGGGATTTCGCAGAAGTCGATTCGGGTGTGCGTGCACACCGGGATCAACGCGTATCCGCGGACACCGTCCCGTATCCGCCTTTTCTGAATCACGCCCTAACTTTCTGTACACACATCGAATTGAAACGAAACTTGCGCCATCGGACTCGTAGCGATACGTCGGTCCTGTGACCCAAGTTTGGTTCAATTCTGAGAACGTTGACGAAATCGTGTGTCGTGGGCCCCACAAGTCCCGCTCGACGGACGATTTTGTGATCGGCTCATCGGAATCCAATTCTGGAAGTTCCGTTGGGTTCGTATTATCGTTCCTGACCTGTTGACACTAAGTTTGGTGAATTTGGAGACCTTTGACCCTGACACATTTTTCGGTGCAAAGCAGGCCCACATGTGGACCCCGTTTTGACCCGAAATTGTCGTTTTTGTCCTTGTCTCCAAATTGGACTCAAGGACAGGCGTTTCTAGCTATTTGATATCTTCTGAGCATGATGGTAATGTTTATTTCAGCATCTGGAGATATTTTTGGAAATTTCCCGAGAACAGAATTGTAGTTGGGATCCAAACATCAGGCAAGTACCTGCACTTCAAGTTTAATCTTTATATTATGATAATTAGTTCCTTGCTCTACTAGTACCATTGGATGATTATACTTAGTGTTAGGATTTGGAGTTCATGTCTTGCTTTTCGTGTCGGGAGGGAGAATACTAGGAGGCATGTAGTTTACCCTTCCCCCTGTCCTGACTGCTAGCTGTTGGTACGCGACTGTACCATCAGCCTGATACTCGATTATTTCTGACTGATAGCCGTCTATGACGGCCTGATTAGCCTTATAACCCCCTACATGCCAACTATGTATTCTAAATACACAATCACACACACACAGTTTCTTTATCTTGTTGCAGTTCCATTTTCTTGTCTCATTATAATCCTGTTTATTTCATGTCTCTGGCTTATAGCATTTAACTCTTAGTTAATTTTACTACTTATTATGCATATTCTTATCATGATACTTAGTCAGTTTTCACTACTTGTCATAAATATTTAGTTTAAGCTTTGTTGTGCATTTGGTACTTTGCTCCTTTCCTGACTGGATCCGTTGATATTAGGCGATGATGAGGACTATGCCCCCACCTTTTATGGCCCATATGACGTAGCAGATGATACCATTGGGAAGCCGGTTCCTACTCAGGAGACTACCTTTGAGGAGTAGTCAACCAGTTAGCTAGTATTTTCTTTCAGCATAGTAATCGGGTTTGTCCCCGATTTATCTTCTGGTTCTGTAATAAACTGTGGAGTTGTTGTCACAATTTATCTTATGAAATCTTAGCATTCCTATTTCCTGTTATTATCCTTGCCTATTTATTCTTTTGGATGAGATAGATTTAAATTACCTGTGAATACGGTCTAGACAGACAGCGTACTACCGCCGACACTGCGGCGTAGGCTGGACGTACCCACGTACTCGTGCCCGAATATCCGGGTGCGGGTCGTGACAAGGAGGATGGGGGCGGGAGGGTGCAACATGAGGGAGGGGGGGGGGTGCAGTCGGGAGGGCCGGGTGCGAGGGAAAAGGGGGTTGCAGATGGGGGAAGGGGTATTTTACTAAAAAAAATTGGTAAAGTTAACGCTGAATGACAGAGGGTATCAACATAAAAAAATTCTATAGTTTATGGTATCAAGTTTGCATCTATCAATTTTTAGGGTATCCAGTTAAAAAATTTGAATAGTTGAGGGTATCAAGTTTCAACAAAAAAGAGAGAGACCAAATTACCCCCATCCTCCACTAGAGGTATTTGAAGTTATCACGAATAGGGAGGAGGTATTTTTGTCATTTTAAATTTTTTATTAACACTGTTAGAATATTAAGTTGTACAATTATAGTTTACGTATTAAGTTGTCTAATATTAAAATTTAGGATATCAAGTTAAAATTTTAGCCTTTATTTTGACATCTGACCTTGTTTATTCTTTTAAAAATGAGCAAACCAGAGTGTTTTAGATTAGCTTTCATCTAATTTTTTTTATAATCTTTTTTTTTACTTACCGGCATAACGTACGGGACCTGACGTAACGCTCGGAACTTTTGTGCACACTGCATTGCATGTCTTTGGGCTCACTGCTCCCCAACTCCCACCATTTATAAATAGAAGGAATAATACGCCCCCGTGTCTCGATCCACTGACCTTCTGCCACCCAGTCGGGATCTTATACCTCTCCACGGTAATCACAAGAGTCACTCGTTCGGTATTTTATTTTTATAATCTAGTTAGAATCTTTGATACATATTTTAGGAGGCTGAGTCGAGATGGCCTATAATCTTGTGAGATGAAAAAAATAACTTCAATAATTAGAAGAAGGGAAAAAAAAAAAATTTCTTTTATGTGATCGAACTCAACCAACTATGATATTCTATGTCTTCATCTACTAACCAGAAAATGTGCACTTGGCCACTAGACTCACAAATATCACGGATTGAACCTTGGTTCTGATCTGTCTCGGACCATCCAACCTTCTGTCGAAACTCGTGACGGTCCGAACAACCAATCCACAACCAATGTTTTAAAAACAGGATCGATGATTGAACTGAAAATCTTTGGTACATGTCTCATCGGGGTTCAAATATGTCCTTTACCATAACCAAATGATTTTAGACCTGTAAGATATTCACATTTACTTCTTGATTTGGTTTGATTTTGTTTTGTTTGGTTCTGAGTATGTTTGGTTTGGTTTTACAATTATAAGATTTTTCAAAACCAAATCAATAACCAAATGGTCAAAATCTTACGTGATAAACTTTTTTGAGTTTTTTTTTTTAAATAGAATCGGCCTATTCAATTGTGTACCGGATCGGACGGTTTATCGGTCAGACCCGGTTATAAAAAAAACTACCGGTTCTTAAAAAAAAAAAATTAGACCGGACCGATTTTTTTTTTAAGCAAAATTCGGTCAGACCGGATCTAATCGTCGGTCCGGTACGGTTCTTACAACAGTCCATAGCACAAACGCCAAGGCCAATTTCGTAATTTCAGCGACACATTCCACTGCCAGTTCTGTAAAAACGCTGCTCCCTCGTCATCATCAACGGATCCCAAGAAACTACGCAATTGATCATGGCCGCTTCTCGACTCCGCCGACTCCTCCCCGTCGCCGCCGCCGCCGCCGTCGCTGCCGCTGCCGCTGCCGCTGCCGCCGGAATATCGCTTACCCTGATCCAAGTACCGGCGGCGGAGAGCGACCGGAGCGCCGCGGGGATCGACGGCGCTCGGCGGAGGATCGCCGATCCGTTCGCGGAGGTGCCAAGGAGGGAGGCGCAGGAGGCGGCGCTGGAGAGGACGACCCCGGCGAGCCCGCTCGACGTGCTGGTCGTCGGCGGCGGCGCCACGGGGTGCGGCGTCGCGCTCGACGCCGCGGCGAGGGGGCTCCGCGTGGGGCTGGTGGAGCGGGAGGACTTCTCGTCCGGGACCTCCTCGAGGTCCACCAAGCTGATCCACGGAGGTGAGGGGTTATTCGCTCTTCTGCTAAATTGCTAATTGTAGCGTTTTAGGAGATGATGATGATGATGGAGATGATGTTTAGTTTGTGTTTACTTAGTAGTTCATCCTATTAGTACTAGTCTATGTTGCACGGGCATACAAATGCCATACGACTTGAACAAATGTGTCATAGTGTATTTTGGAGTGTCTGTGCGGTGCGGGCACAACACTGATTTTGGAAAGTCCTTGTTTTGTAGGTGTTAACGTAAGCAACGATTATAGGTCAATTTTACATTCTTATAGGCCGTAACTTTTGCCTATATTATTGGAAGTAAATATGCTTAGATTTAGATTGGTCTTATTCTAACCCAAGTAACTGGATGCTGAGAAAGGTTCCGGGGAAGATAAAATTCTAGAAATCAAATTGATTGGTCTTTTTCATCTGCCACTAACTTCTTAACTTGATACCGGCTAATGGTTTGGTGGTATATGATTGGTTCATGATTAATTACGCGTGCGGTTGGTTCAAGTACCAATTGTTGGAGTGCCTCACATACAATAAGGCTGATGAGAGGAGGCATAGAGCAACGCCTAATCCCACACTGGATACATTGGGAAAATTGGGTCGTTAGTATATGGGTTTGGTCCTTCACTTAAATAAGGAGGTTCCCCTTTCAAATTTTAAATCATCTAGGTAAGGCCATATATTGTGCCCCCAACTGTGTTTTTTCTTTTCTTGTGGTCCACCATTCCAACACGATTCTTTCAGAACTTTGTATCTACATTTTAACTTGTGTTTAAATATGAGACAAATGAGCATTCAAAGAAGGAATTAGTTCAGGAGGGGTAAGCATGCGCAGGGTTTGTATGTGAAAATCATGGGGGAAAAAATCATGTTTCAAGTTGGGATATGTTGGATGGGCAATGCCTATGTACTTAGTACTTTATCCTCCTTTAATCCATCTCGAATGAACCATCTACTCCTTTTGATCAATCTAGACTAGACGTCCGTTCTATATTCATTGAAGCTTGGACTCTAAGTTGAAGTTTGGTTGCGGAATCCCTGCACAATTTCAAATATGACAATCTAATGATAAATAAAAGAAAGTTAATTGGTTATTAAATATTAACAATCGGTTCCTTCTATATTCTTCGAATCTTTGAGATTGGGTTGAGAAATCCCTACATTACGTGCAAATATGACAATCAATAATAAATGAAAGAACCATGACTAGTTAGTAACAATCACTATGCATCTTGATGCAGGACATTGAAAGTGAAACCTACTTGGGTTGATTCACAATAGGATAATTTGAAATTTGTCAAAGTCTAATTATAAAAGAAAGATTCTTATTAATCCTGGAGGAAATAACCCAACAAATATAGAAATTAACAATTGAATTCAAAAGAACAGATTGAGTTACTTGAGGATCAAACCACGTATTTGGCTGTCTTATGTCTCGTACCAAGTATGATGACCTGCGACGACAAACCTTCATCCCAAGTTTGGATTCTATGTTATGTTGTTAGTATCATATGATACACAATACATATCGTACTACAATATGATATACACTCGTTTCGTTATGTATTAATTAATTCGATACGTTACGTATAAGCTAAATAGGAAGTATCACTTTTTTTTACTCGAGGCCATGCAATGTATAGTTAAGAATTTGTATTATAGAACTAGATAGACTAGTAAAGATAAAACAAAATAAAAAAATTATATTAAATCATATATATATATATATATATATATATATATATATATATATATATAGAACAACATACCTAAACTCCTAAAGTTTCATATGATACATGATATGCGATACAGGGTACGATAGGACGCATTGCGAGTTGATGACCTAGATTGGAAGATCAATCATGTTCGAGGCTTTAGATCTTGATGGTTCCCTAAACGGGTGTCACGAGTAGGGAGGAGATGACGTGACTAGTCGATAATGAATTACAGAGGGAAAGAGGGATGAACGATTGTTGTGCTGGATTTGGCGACGTTAGGAAACCAGTAGGAGGTGGGTTTGGGCCTAGCTTGACGATAATGATAACACACAAGGACTTTTGGGACTATTGTTGTTTGTAGAAAGCAGTAGAGTACTCTCCACTCGGATTGGTTCGACAAGTGATCCCTCTAAAGAAGAGCATTTGTATTCCAGACATTGTAGTGATGGTGAACGACCAACACTTCTCTGGTCTCACCTACACTTATACCTTGTCCCCTACTGAAAACTCCTGTAATCTACTATGATCTGTGTTGCATGAATATGGACAAAAATATGAACACATATATGGATCACGATAGGGATATGAGATACAAACATTTTTTAATAGGTACCATAGTAGTTGCCTATGTTGGATGAACACAAACACTGATATAGCTACAAACACGATACACATATGAACATTATTTTCAGTGTCCCTGCAACATAGATTATGATCATCTTCCAAAGTATAGGATCGCGCTACTGAAGTATAGAATTTGCCGACACTCCCAAATTTGGACAGCATCATGTCAGATACGTATCAGATACAAGTCGAGAACTCCAAAATAGACTAGGACACACACACACACACTAGGTGACATATATGGGTCATTGTATCCATACGCTTGTATTTGCTTCCTTGCATCATAAACTAAAGTATATAATAATTATCATTCACAACTGTACCTTTGATAGTGTCCTGGTGGATGGTAAAAGAGAAATTTTAGATGCTAACCGATTATAGTAGAGAAGTCTTAGATGCTAAAATAGAGAGAACTTTGGAATCTAATGATTTCGAACTTACATGATGAAAATAGAGTATATAAATGTAACTTCAGCCAAAAGGAAAAGAGAAATGATATGGGAACACATATGGATAAGAGATATCTAAGAGTGATAGTTTCGTTATTTAGGATCAATCAGTCATCATGATAGAGAGATTGAGAATGATGTCATGCATAATACTAAAACATAATAGTTGAAATGGAGGATGCTTTTGGAATACTCTGTTATAAGAAGTTATTTTTAAATTGAATTTTTTATATATAAGACCAGCCATACTTTATGGATCAGAAGAATTAGTGTAGCAGAAATAAAAATGCTAAGATTGAGAGTTGTAATATATTAAAATGATATAATAAGAAATGAGTGTATTCATGTAAAGTTAGAGGTAGAACTAATTGAGAATAATATGAGAGAAAATTATCTAAGATGGTTTCAACATATGCAACATGGACCAATAGATGCTACAATGAGGAGGCAAGGAGCTGCTAGGAGTAGAGGTAGGTAGAAATGAACATGGATTGTAGTTTTTTTTTAAATGATACGGTTTTTGTTAGTGTTACAAAATACATGACCCTTAAAGGACCGAATGGAAGAAAATGATTCAAACAACCGCCCCAAAAATTTGGGATAAAACTTTGTTGTTGTTGTATCGTTCACAATTATATTCCTACGGAAGTATGAATCTTACGATACCGTTCATGATTAGGTTGTGCAAAAGAATTAACAAACTCATGTACTGGTGGACTCGTGTGACTTGCCTCCTAGGGGCATCTCTAACTGGAGGATCAAGAATAACTTGAACTTATAGCCTATTGTCATCCTAGTTAGGAATATTGCCAAGTATCTTCGTGAATGTCTACGTGAGGTTGCTTGAGGGAAGCTTTGGCCACTAACCCATTAATCCTAGTTCTGGTAATTCTAGTGTCCATCGCACCAATTCTAGTGTCTTCTTCACAAAGCCTAGTGTCTAGCTTGCTTGGTCTCGATTGCAGCAAATCTAGTGGTCATCTCAGCAAACTGGTCACGACTCTCTACTCTCATTGGTTCGAACCTAGCATTCATTTGCTCAATAAATTGTATCATTCTATCTTAGGGGCCCATCTCTGCCGTATAGGTTGTACCACCATGTAATAGCTAATAACATACAAATCTAGCCTAAACCGTGATACCAATTTGACGTAGGACAAGACTTAGATGGAAATAGATAGGTTAATTCACAATAAAACAATATGAGAATTTGGGAAGTTTAATTATAATGCAAATTTTACTATTAATCTATAATAAAAAAAAAACCGAGCAGATCTAGGGATTAGTAATTGAATTCAGAATAGTATATGAGTCGGGTAGAAATCCTCTATCGTCTTCAAAAACATTCCCTTTACTGAGAGTAACACAGATGTTTGTTAAGATGGGGGAGTTCAGAACTGTGTGCTGTAATTTTGTTCATTTCTTGTCTCATTGATATGAAATCTTGTATGTTTCATAAGTCAACACATATTCCAGAAAGTAGCAATGTGTTGTGCATTGGTATCAACTGTTGGGAGTAAGGTCCTATATGCTCTCTACAGGCAGTTCGAAAGAAGAAAATGCTTGAGCTTGGAGTCATTCTTGATTCTATGATCAAAGATATGCAGCTATGTTGCATGAAAATGGATAAGAACATGGTACACTTACGAGATACAGACATTTTCAAATAGGTACAAAGCAGTTACTTATGTTGCATGAATACGGATAGGATACCACTTTCCTATGTCCGTGCAATATAGATTTGCAACATTGTTGTTGGATTGAAAACTGATACATGACATGGATTGTTTTAGTTTTTCTTAGGCTCATCCCTCAGGAAGGCTGTATAATTGCTTCATATACATAACCTAGAGCTCTGCCTTTCATAAGATATCAAAAGCTTCCACTGAAGTAATGAGCGGAACTACATCCTGCAATCAATTTCTGAATTTCAACATCCAGGAATCATTTCATTCTTAAAAAGCTTTCTTTGTGTTATAACAAACTAACAATTAAGCCTCATCTTTTCAAACACCTTTTCTTTTTTCCCAGAATGAGGGCCATCTTTTTCTTTTCTTTTCAAACACAATTTCACCCAACTAGTAAAATTGGCTTGCCATTTCGTGTTCAGGTTGTTGTATGCATCCATCTATGCCTACGACTTGTTTTGTCAACCTCATTTATTAAGAATTTATGCAATTGATGAGGCAAGTTTAGTTTTTTTTTTTTTTTTGGTAAATTGTTAATATATCTGTTGCTGTTTGCTTTAAGCTTATCTATACTACAAAGACGAACTAAAGCAGCCAAGCTTGTACTAGTATATGTGTACTTCTCATATGTCTTCAGTTGAAGAGTCAAATTAGCCATATTCCTATATCTCTTTTTTGGTGAATTGCCGTATGCAATATCCCATGGTTGTGTTAAAATTGACATGATGCCCAAATCCACGAACTTGTTGCTTATTCTGTATTCTTATTCCATTATAATTTTTCATGTTGAATTAAATTAAGCATTTCTTTTTTTTATCCTAAAGTGGGAAACATATCTAATATTCAACTTGTGCTTCAATCTATTTATTGTTTCAGAAGCTAAGACTAGAAACTAAAAATATGTGTGGATTTTTGCAAGATATCCATTTCTTATTGTGCTAAATTTTATTGAAGTGTCTTTTCAGGGGTTCGTTACTTAGAAAAGGCTGTATTCAATCTGGATTATGGTCAATTGAAACTTGTTTTTCATGCACTCAAGGAACGTAAACAGGTTATTGAAAATGCTCCACACTTGTGCAAGGCTTTGCCATGCATGACTCCTTGCTTTAGTTGGTTTGAAATTGTGTACTACTGGGCGGGTCTTAAACTATACGATCTTGTTGCTGGGCGAAGAATGCTACATTTCTCGAGATATTATTCTGCAGATGAATCAATTGAACTTTTACCAACCCTGGCCAGAAAAGGTCATGACAGAAGTTTGAAAGGTACTGTAGTTTATTATGATGGGCAGATGAATGACTCTCGGCTCAATGTTGGACTAGCATGCACTGCTGCTTTAGTTGGTGCTGCTGTGCTTAACCATGCAGAGGTTATATCCTTTATCAAGGATGAGGCTGGGGAGCGGATAATTGGTGCTCGTGTCCAAGATAAATTATCAGGTAAAACCAAGCAGATCTTTGTTTCTTAATGCGCTAATTTTCTTTTTTTGCTATTTCGTTCCCACTGAATTCCTTTTCAGTTTCATTCTTTTTAGTAACCTTGTATTGTTCACCATTATGTTCCTACCCATTTGATGTTGAAAATGTTTGTTGGCCCCATTGGCATAGGAGAATAATTGCCAAGAAAGTGCCTTATAGTGTAAGATAAGGCTTTGTTCTTGCATCCTCGACGGTGCACATCGTCTCATAACTGACTAGGGGCAAATATGAATAATGTAGTCCATGCCAAACTCTGTATCTGTATTTTAGAGGTGTGTACCCAATTATGTACATTTAGGACATGGATATAATTTTTGAAATCTGGCTTATACATATCAGTAACAAGGTAAATTTGATGCATACTAATATTTATGTATGTGGACCCAAGTTACTCTAGCATGCACCTTTATGTACACAACTGATTATCAGTTACCCTAAAATCAAACAAAAACGAAGAATTCAATCAAATGTATGGCATACACGAATCCAGGTAATCATGATATATTCAAATATTTCTGATTACAACCTAAACCTTGTGGCACTTCAACATGCATGCTTCTGTACCTATAACTGGTTATTAGTATGTGTATTCAGTATGATTATTTTTTGCACTGATGTCAACAACATTCACGACAAATGACTTTGGACATGTTTTCTTTAGATCTAGCAGGAATTGAAACACAAAATTGGATTTCATTAACGTTTAGTCATATACAACAACATTTAGTTTGTTTCGGTTTCTGCTACTATCTTGTCTGATTTTCTTTGTTATATTTGATTATGGATATATATTCGTCGCCCTATTCACTTAGGGAAAACTAATAGGGAACTCTGTTTCTGCTTCATTTGCACCCTTATCTTCGTCGTGAAAAATGGGACCCTGGAATCTTGCTTTAGCCTCATAATACTATGATGCCCTTCAGATAAATCTTACTGGCTTATCGGTTCTGCCTTGACATCATCAGGGGGTTGTTTTGTTGCATACAAGTAGTATTGCAGTTTAAATGTACATGTGTGGCACACTACTTGCATCATATACTGTTGCGATAAACTGTAAGTCCATTACTTCGGCATCAGTGGAATAAATATAATGGCTTCACTAGAATAACTAAAATATTCTTTACATATTATGCTCCTTAACACTTCTAAAGTGCATCAGGCAAGGAGTTCAATACATTTGCAAAAGTTATCGTAAATGCAGCTGGACCATTTTGTGATTCTGTTCGGAAAATGGCCGATAAGGAAGCAACACAAATGATTTGTGCAAGTAGTGGTGTGCACATAGTTCTTCCTGATTATTATTCTCCTGAAGGAATGGGGCTAATTGTTCCCAAGACTAAGGATGGCCGAGTTGTATTCATGTTGCCCTGGTTGGGAAGAACAATTGCAGGGACTACAGATTCCAATACTGAAATCACAATGTTCCCAGAACCACATGAAGATGAAATACAATTCATATTGGATGCCATCTGTGATTACCTTAATATCCAGGTTGCCCCTATGTGCAAATTCATGTCTTCCATTTTTAGGATACTCGATTTCTGCTTTTGTTTCGCTAGTCGAAAGTTCCAAATTTGCTTAATTTCGTTTGCATGAGAATATGAACATTGACAATGAATTAATATGGTGTTGCATATTGCCGTTTTACTTTTCAGTTGCTCTAATGATACATAAACATGTTGCCGTTGTATTAAGCTGGTGCTGGTGATACATTAGCATCTGTTCCCGCATCAAGACCCACAATTATTTCCCTTCCTTTAGACATGAAACCTGTCTTACAGGACAATCATTAGGTATATACATAACACATTTTATTTGATATAAGATTGCTGCTTTATGAGGTAGAAAACATTGCATCATGGACAGTAGAACAACTTTGTGCTGTAAAGTAATCAAATGTATAAGCTGTAGCATCTGATATATTCATCTATGGAGTTCTAGGTACGACGTGGAGACGTTCTTTCAGCTTGGAGTGGTATACGCCCATTAGCTATGGATCCATCTGCAAAGAACACAGAGAGTATCTCCAGAGATCATGTTGTATGTGAAGACTATCCTGGTTTAGTAACGATAACTGGTGGAAAATGGACCACCTACAGAAGGTAAAACTTACTCTATATTTCATTTGTTGATAAAGGTTTCTCAAAAAAAAAAAAGACATATGCTGAACTACTTGACTTGGATATATATGCTGTTTGGATAAAGGCCAACTTGTTTCTCCTTGACATTGGAGAATAATGAATTATTTGTCTCGAGGATAAAACATAATTTTTAAAGAAAATCCTCTTATCATTGATTTTGGATATTGTTAAAAAAATAAATAGTGTTGAGGTGACCATCAGACTGGTTTATCTATTGGTCCTTTTGCTAGTCCTTCTCCTTGTCCTCGCATATGGCAGTATGGGGCATAAAACAATGACCAATCGACTGGACATGTACACCAGCAGCATGGTCAAATGAGTAATTCAAGTGGGTTATTTACTGAAATATGAGTTTATTTAGGGTTTTATATGCAATCGTTATGAAGTAGGAAGAGCTGTTCTCCTCCATTTTTTTTTCTCTTATCCTCTTTCAATCATTTCCGCTCAAGGACCCTGGTGTTCCATTGGTTTCAATAAGATTCGATTGTTTGAGTTTACATGTTATCCCTGCACCAGTAGGGGATTGGTTGGGTTTCTCAAGAGAGAGAGAGTCCATATAGGTCGCTCAATTGTTCCTTCTACTGTTCCTCTTTGACATTTCTAGAATTCAATCATCTGTAATCACCTATGTTGCACAAATACGGAAAGGACCACGATACATATAGAGGATACTTACATTTTTAGATAGGTACGATAAGTATTCACCTATGTTGCGTGATACAAACACAAATACGGGTATGGACACGTACAAATATCGTCACGTCCGATTTTGCAGAACCAAAAGTTGTCACTGGACGTGATGTCGTACAAGTCTAAATTGCACTTATAGACGAAAACAAACACGGTCGATAAAACATCTCAGAAAACAAAGTCATTGTATCAAATAAAAAAGTTAATACACAAAATATATGAAAAATAATTCTCCTTATCGATAATTTGCAGCAGAATTACAACGGCTCTAAAGCTCAAAGGACAACTTGATTACACACAGTGAATCTTATTACAATGAACGATACCACAAGGCTTACAACTCATGAAACTAATACAATCGGCATTGTTCCATACATTATGCCATTTATATACAAAAGATAACATCTTTCAGTCGAACAACTTCTAGTTGCCAAACGAGCTTCACACGTCTCCAAACGTCCAAGCGACTCCCGCACATGTGGAGGAGAGGGTCAACACATCGGAGAATGCACCATTGAGCGGTCTCTAGCCGACTCACCTAAACCAACATGGTAATCATGTGAGAACAGGTAAAATTATTATGTGGTCTTTCTATTCTTGTATTATGATTAGTTAACAATTCATAAATGTGCTACTTGACATTAGTGAATCTTATCCAAGACTACCCTTCTTCCCTACAAACTATGCTATCATTCATAATATATAAATATTTCATAAGTGTTTCTGCGTCAATTGTTGACGTTCATAAAATATAAATGTGTCGTGAGTTCGTCCCTACAAACAACTTAATAGTCCTGCAAACAAATTGACATTAGTATGTAACCTAACTATATGACGGTCACTAGCACCACAAGCCATCTTAGACTATAGCTTTTTGTTAGACGGTGATCCTTTCAGCGCAGGTAGCAATTTTTCCTTTATATTTTCGAATCAGCCTATGCAAGTACGTCAGCACAATTATCATTTTTCCTCCTAGACCGAACCGGTTCCGAGTCTACGAACACCGTTCGAGAAAAACAGAACATTGTGCAGAAATTGTCCATGATCATGTATGCATATGCAACTTAGCTATTAAATATATAAGATGCATGATAACATAAAATTTGATATAACTATACAACACATTCTCTTTGACATCACCATTTTTCTCGAGCCATCGCTCATGCTTCCATTCTTCCCAATCCAAAGATTATCACATTTGCCTACTTTATAGTCCATGAATTCCTATCTTGACGACTCAACGGTCCCAAACCTTATTCATATTTCTATCTCTGAAACAACAACAACACAATATCACACAAGATAACATAACAACAACAGTATATTCCACATGATAACATAACAACATTATATTCCACATTCTATAATAACAATTCAATATTCCATGTTTCTATATAGCAAGTTAACAACAATGGTATTACTCTCTTTTATTTTTGTTCTTTTTTACTTAGCATTAACAATATCATGATATATAGAAACAAACACTAGTTACATATTTTATTAAGTGTGAAGGTAAATGAGAGAATGATCAAAATCATCTACCATTAAGAATAGCTTTTATCCCGATCAAAAAAAATTCTGTATGATTCCTCTGCATGAATTCAAGTCCAATCAGACCTTTCGAGCCAACAAACCAGTCCAATGCACCATACTGAGCAGGGCATTACAAATATGGGCACTATTTTTTCGTGTCCGTGAAACATAGATGGTCACTCAAACCAACGATCAGTGATTGCTTGACTGCAACAAAAAAGTCTCCATCCCAAACTTTTGGGGTTGGCTATTCGAATCCTTTCCTTCCATTCAACTTTTTTAAGGGCCATATCCTCTTTTAACATTATAAAAAAACATATCTTTACAACTTTAACCCAAATTCTTGTAGGCATAACCCTCGTTCTAACAACTCCTTCAACTGACCTCAGGTAGTTTCTAACTATGCATTTATTGGTATACGTTGCACATGATCAAACCACTTAAGACGATCTTCTCTCATCCTATCCTCTGTTGGCACCGGTTTCAACTTCCCACAAGTACACTCATTTTTATATTGTCTTTTAATCTATTGACATAATGTCCACTCACTCATCTTAAAATTCTCATTTCATGTTCACTTATTTTTTGGACATTTTTTAATTGCTCAACACTTCCATCCATAGAGCATGGTTGGTCTCGTAGTTGTCTTATAGAATTTTTGTTTCAACTTCAAAGGTATTTTACGATCCGAAAGCATTCATCCATTTCAACCAATATGTTACAAACATCCCTTTCAATCTCTCTGACACAACGAACGATTGATCCAAATATCCTAGTTGATAGGTCAGATAGTAAGGCAAATTGGTCATATGTATCGTAAAATATGGGTATATATTGTAGTTTCTAAGATTAGGAAGTATTGGTAAAAAAAGAAAACAAGAAAAAAGTTATATATATATATATATATATATATATATATATATATATATATGTATGTCAAGACTTGATAGCTCAAGTGGCTAGAGTGGAGACATACGACTCGAGTGGGCGGTGTTCGAATCCCGGTAGGAGCAAATATGCACAATTACATCTTCCATTATATATATATATATATATATATATATATATATATATATATATATAAGTGGTAATTATCCATGATCGCTCTCAACGGGGGCGGAGCCAGGATTAAAATTCTTGGGGAGGGGTGGGGGTGGCATGCAACCACATATAGAAATTCTTAAAGTTATCATGTTAATTGAACTTCAATAAAAAAAAAAATACTAAAACTCAAACAAAAATGAACAAAAAAGAACTCAAACAAGAATGAACAAAAAACAAAGTCAATATTTTCAAATTGTTACAAAAGAGAAATCAAAAAATTATACATAAGAAGTTATGGAGATGAGATTTGAACTTGTTACCTCCCAATTGAAAGCCTAAGACACTACCACTTGAGCTAGCTTATTCTTTGTACATTAGATGGCCAAACTAATATATATGTTAACATTGCAAAAAAAAAAAATCTATATAGGAATCAACATTTTTTAAAATATTGGGGTGGGGGGGAGGGGGAGGGGGGTGCCCCCCCTTGGACCCTACATAGATCCGGCCCTGCCTACTGGGATTCGAACATCCTCCACTCGGGTCTTATGCCTCCACACTAGCCAATTGTGCTAGAGGTCATTGGCATATATATATATATATATATATATATATATATATATATATATATATTGGAAGAAGGTAATTGTATTAATTAAATCAAAAATTACAAATACAAGAGGTAGCTCAAGGGTGCGTCTTCTCTCATTATACTGACATTATGCTCAATATTATGGATAATCCCAATGGTGGAAATCACCGACCCCTCAAAGATACGGTTGTTACGCTCCTTCCAGACATGTCAAACCGCTGCAGCAAATCTGATCCAGGTCTCGTTGTACCAAGTAAAGTCCCTCCGCTTCTCTTTTCTGATGTCCTCGACGATTGCTCTCCAGTTATGGTATCCCCTATTGGATAAACCCAACCTATCATGTTGGACTAACCAAATATCCCGAGCCACCAGACATTGGAAGAATATGTGTCATTGATTCAT
Source organism: Iris macrosiphon (assembly GCA_036927795.1). NCBI lineage: Eukaryota > Viridiplantae > Streptophyta > Magnoliopsida > Asparagales > Iridaceae > Iris > Iris macrosiphon. The sequence goes on from JAYESA010000007.1 coordinate 12,672,749, forward strand.
CCCCCTGCCGACACAGTATACATTTCTGGGCCTCCAGCTGCAGTCCAAATCTCCGCAACCTATCAAGTGTGAGTAATCTTCCCGGACTCAATTTGTAAAAATAACTGCATTTTACGAGCAACACATTTGGCCCACACCGCATCCGCCAACTCCATCTCCGGGTGTGCGACTGACAGCATTAGCTACGACTCTATGTACGAACCGCTCCACCCCAGTATTATTCCAAATTCATGCACCAGTCTGAAGTGATGTGTCCACCCTCATCGTTCGAATGAGGTCCCTGAATTGCCGCGTGCCGCCATGTAACTACGGACGCCAGACTCCATTTCTCAGAATGACACTCACCCGTTCCCTCCTTATATTCCCTCGACACGCCATAGACCCTCCTTGCTCTACCAAACTTTGGTGTGCAATCCATGGGTCAAACCATAGGTCTGTGGTCTCTCAATATTTGAAGACCCTCGAGATCAACTGCTTCAATTGAGAGCGGTATAAAGTAATACTTTTGAAAACAACGGAGGCATTATTGTTTGAAGACCTACTCCAAAAATTCTGGCCTCCCCAAGTATATGTTCTCCATCCAAGCTGCCCATAGTGAGTCCCTCGAAAGAAACTTCCAAGTAAGCTTCAGCCCAGCAACATCACGGAGTCGTCATACATAGTCACAAGAATTTTGAGGAATGGAGTGGCGTGTTGAGGGAATGGAATGAGGGAACGGATGAGTGTCATTCTGAGGAATGAAATCTGGTGTCCGGAGTTACATGGTGACATGCAGCAATTCAGAGACCTTATTCGGACGATGAGGGTGGACACATCACTTCAGACTAATGCATGAATTTGGGATAATACTGGGGTGGACCGGTTCGCACATAGAGCCGTAGCTTATGCTGTCAGAGTCGCACACCCGGAGATGGAGTTGGCGGATGTGGTGTGGGCCAAAGGTGTTGCTCGTAAAATGTAGTTGTGTCTTTACAAATTGAGCCTAGGAAGATTACTCACACTTGATAGATTGGGGAGATTTGGACTGCAGCTGGAGGTCCAGGGATGTATACTGTGCCGACAGGGCGATGAATCCATGACACACCTATTCTTCCAATATCCGGTGGCGCGAAATATTTGGCTAGCCCAACATTATAGGTTGGGTTTAGCCAGTAGGGGGATCCATAACTATAGAGCAATCGTCGAGGACATCAGAAGAGAGAAGCGGAGGGGCTTTGCTTGGTACAACGAGGTCTGGATCAGATTTGCTGCAACGGTCTGACATGTCTGGAAGGAGCGTAACAACCGTATCTTTGAGGGGTTGGTGATTTTCACCATTGGGATTATCCATAATATTGAACATGATGTCAGTATAATGAGAGAGAATACACACCCTTTTATCTTCTTCCAATATATATATATATATATATATATATATATATATATATACACACTCGCGCGCGCACACACATAACTTTGTTGTTGTAATTGCAACTCGTACACCTCCCCAATCAAGGCCAGAGCGAACCCTTTTCAGGGTCGAACCCAAGACACAGATCTCTGTATCCAATCTTATAGCACTACCGAGATCCTGGTCTTGGGTTCTAACTTGAAAACAGTTCACTCTATCATTGATTGGTATCCCTACTTTTTAGGTTCAGCTAAAAGAATCTTCGTATTCAATTCAGCTGTTGGTCATGTCCTTTGTAAGATTGGCAAAAATCATATCCTTCTTAGATCTTTGCAGCCTTGATCCTAGTTCGTTTAGGCCTATCCCCATTTGCAATAACTCATTTAACTAATATCGTGTCGTTCTTCCTACTCGGGGCATCTAGTGATCTATGTTGCACATGTTCAATCCACCTCAAAATATTTTCTCTCATCCTATCGTCTATGGGTGACGTCTATTGGCATCACCCCCACCTCCCACAAATACACTCCTTTTCATATACACTCCTTTTTTATTCTTTAATTTTAACATATTTCCACTCTCATCTAAGCATTATCGATTCATCTAAGGTCATTTTCTCGACACTAGTTGCAATCACTAAGTTAGAAGTCTCTAAATATCTAACGTTCAAGTAAGTCCTGGTTTAGCATACTGTTAGCCATCATAAAATTGGAAATGAAATAGTTGTATATAGAAATAAAGGGGACAGATTATTTGGTGGTTGTAGGTCTAAATTGACACTAATTATCATTTTCTTTTTTCCAATGAGTGGATTACATTTTTCACATACATTACTTTCAGTGTTCTAATATACCTGCTAACTCCAGTATGGCCGAGGATGCGGTTGATGCAGCTATCAAGTCAGGCAAGTTGAAGCCTGCCAATAGATGTGTAACCGATCACCTACATATTGTTGGTGGAACTGATTGGGATCCTGCATCATTCACTGTGCTTGCACAGCAATATGTGCGCATGAAGAAAACACATAGTGGGAAAGTTATTCCTGTAGTGATGGACAGTGCCGTTTCCAAGCATTTGTCACATGCATATGGTGCTTTGGCTGAAAGAGTGGCCGCTATTGCTCAGGTTTGACATTTTTGTTACTTCATTGTTTATTGCATATGTATACCAATTACAAAACAAATTACTGAGTAATAAAAGATAGCTACTAGTAGTTGAGTTTATTGAAATTAATTGGTATTAAAAGCTGAAGCCTTATGGTTTATAGTCAACTTTTGGGTTCCTATCTCACTGATCCTGATCCTTAAAATATATTCAGAGTTGTTGCTCCCAGTAATGCGATGCTGGGAAATTGGGCTATGGGGACCTCTTAGCACTAGAGAGAAATATTTATACCTTTCCTACTCATGTTTGTTTAGGACATGTAAAAGGCTTTCCATATTCCAACGTTACCACTTAGCTCCTTTAATTACCCTGAATATCTAGCTTTGGATTTAATGATTCTCATTTCAGGTTGATGGATCAATTTGCAAGGGTAGATAGCAATAAAAGAACATTAGTAAGTTTTTAGTTGATCACCTATGAGTCATCTTAATTAGTTGATCAAAAACCCTTTTCTAGTCCTGCATGACTATAAAACTTACAAGCTGAAATGTCAAAAGTATGATATATGGCCTGTTAAGAAAAAAAGAAGGTGCTTTCTTTCTTACAAGTTAATTGTTACTCAAGGACATTTGTGGAGTAGTACCAAGTGGTTTTGTTGTTATGAGACAAGTGAACTTTCCTAGATTATGGTCTTGCAGTCTTACCATGGTTCCTCCCGCAACTCATCTGTTTCAAAATTATCGTTGTGAATGTAAATATCTAAGTTGTAAGGATCTAAGGATCCTTTGTTTATTATGGCACATGAATATGGGCTTGGAATTGCCTACTTTGGAGATATTTACTGGCAATTTTAAATTGCCATTGCAAATGCCAATTTGATTGAGAAGGAAACAAATACTTCCATAATCAAATTTAACATATCTGAACGATGTTTGATTGTTACCTTTGCATTTTCGGAGCTGTGTCAGTGACCTAGCTGTCATTCATATTATTTTTGTGGGCATTAACTATTGCCATGATGACATGCTAATTCAAGCTGGTGGTGGTAGGGTAGAATGATTAACAAGCCAAGCATGAAAGACTGATAGAAAATTTTATGCGACTGCTGATGACTTGGGCAGAATGATACCCAATTTATCCCGTCTTGAAAGTTATAAAAGCTTGGAGCATGTTCGATAAAATACCAATTCTTTTTAGAGGTTTATAACTAAGCTTGATTGGAGTCCTGCTACGGCAGCTGACAGCAGCGCCACGTGGCTCCCGCTTACGCTGGGTCGGGGAGGGTCAAGATGTTTACAACCTTACCCCCATATATATGAAGTTGACTCGAACCTGAATCCTCCATGATGCAAGAAGAAAGCCCTAGCATCACACCAGGCGACATTCGAGTGCCAAGCTACTGGAGCTAACAATGAGGCAATATTATTATTATTTCTTTACTAATAACACTACATAAGCATTGTTCATCTTGTTTTTTTAAGGCAAATTCTATAGGCATTCCATTTTTTGCTTAGGACAACCCTTACTTCAGGACAACCAAGATTTTTGAAATTTTTACTAATGACAGTCCAAATTTTACTCAGGACAGCCCAACCCTAACCCCAACTCCACCCACCGGAGGAGGACGGAGGAGGAGGAGTAGTTTGAAGGAGGAGGAGGCGGCGCGCAGCCCCCCGCCCTAGCTGCCGCCCACCCGCGCCCCCTGCATCCGCCGCACCGCACCACAGCCGCCGCCCACCCCCGCACCCCGCCACCGCCGGTCGCCCCCGCACCACTGCCGCCGCTTCTTCTTCTTCTTATGTGCTCCTCCTTCAATAGGACTGTCAACATTGTGACAGTCAGGACTGTCACTATGTTGACAGTCCTTCCCTGTCAACATAGTGACAGTCCTGGAAAAAAAAATTGTGTGCCTGGAACAATTTTTCGATGGTAAACTTGTAAAAGAAAACACCAAAATTTGGGCTGTCCTAAGCAATTTTTGTAGTGCCGATAGAATTTGCCTTTTTTTTAATCATATTTATTTTATTATGAACTTAATGAAGACATTGATGAATAGATGAGAATAGAAATATTCGAACCAAAGCTCGCCACAGGAACCTAATAGTACTATAGTAGTTTGAGCCTTGAGGTGTTATCTGACTGAGTTGTTAATTGCAACATATTTATTGTGTAATGGTCATATAATATTTTTAGATAGCTTTAATAAAGAGAGTCGAGGTTGTAAGGGGAGGGCATTAGAGATTAGTGTGAGGTTGGTATGTGAGAAGAGTTGGATAAAACTTGAGCATATCTTATATAGGGAAGAATTCTATACAAGCTAATAGATATCTCATGGTAAGACGTATAGCGAAATTCTTCGAAGGGTTATATAAGGTAAAGGCATGGTCTCTCATAAAATCAAGGAGCAACCTCCAAGTTCCAGTAGACTATAAAGTTTAAACAAAGAGGCAAGATGATACAATTTGCTATAGGGTACCGCACTCATCCCTATTGGCACATTAACCCAAAGAGTGAAAAGAATGACATTCCAATATAGTGTTTATTATGTTATTAAGAAATTACGAACATTAGATTGAGATTGGAATTTCAAATATTAGTTTTAGTTTCATCTTCTAAACTAGTTTACTTGAAGTAGTATTTCAATTAGAATGGATAACAAAGAGACCCATACAAAATAAATTGAATTGTTACATAATGGATAACAATGAGATCTTGTTAGGTCCCTTGGATTGTAAGAATGGATTTTCCCATAAGCAAAATGGAAAGGATTATTTCCTTGGAAAACTAAACCCGAGTAGTTACTTATACAGAAATTTTCATATAGGATAAAAAAATATAAATAAATTACGTATAAGATAATACGTTTGGTGGTTTACAAAGAGAGTTACGTTTCGCCAATAGGATTAACAGTATGAGTGCATGTCCTCATACCGCCAATAGTAATGACATTTTCAGTGTGTTTGGATTTTTTGGAGACAAAACCGCCATTGGTAATGGCGGACTCAACACAACACCATTGTTAATGGCGTAAACACCCACTGCTCATATGTGTCGTGTTGTGTCATGGCCATTGTTTATATGCATGGAGAAATTTTGCTCATGCATAAACAATGTGGTGTGTAATGGCCATTGTTTATATGCATGGAGCAATAAACTGTAGCTTGTTTATATGCATGCAACACTACCAACTTTTGCTCATGCTATGTTGTGTTATGCATGAACTTTTGCTCATGCATAAGAGCAAACAAGAGCAATGCCATTTAACTTTTGCTCACGCTATGTTGTGTTATGCATGAACTTTTGTTCATGCAAGCAAACAAGAACAACGCCATTGTTAATGGCGCGATAGCAGCATACTCATCCATGCTGCCAATAGCATTGGTGGTTTGGTCCCCAAACTGCCAATTGCATTGGCGACATGAGAGCTTTATAAAAATAAAATAAAAATCAGCAACCATGTCGCCACTAATACTGGCATTTTAGTATCCATGTCGCCACTACTACTGGCGAGTTGTTACTCCATTTGTAATTCACCAAACATATCATCTAATACGTAATTTATTTATATTTTATTATCCTATATGAAATTTTCTGTTAGTTAAATGCAAAAGTACCGAGAGAGATTAATGAATACATAAAAGAGTTGCATGTTAAATATGAGGAAAAGAATTGAACAGAAACTTCTTTTTCTTTGTGAAGTCATGTATTACCTATTCATATATTTGATTTCCAGGCTTCGACATACTTTAGAACTAAGAACAGTTCCCTAAGATTCAACAGATCCAGATATGCATACTGTATCCATGTCCTATTTGATTCTGGGTTCAGAGTTAATAGCAGCCTTCATGTGTACCTCTAGTCTCAAACATTTTTTGGGTCTGGGTTTGGTTGCCAAATGGCAATTAGTTTCAGATTATCATGATCCATACATAGGATACATCACATGATTTTCCCGGCTTCCTTCTTTATTTATTTCTGCTTTTACAATTTGAAGTGTATGAATTTACAAAGTACTACCCATTCGGTTTTGCAGAATGAAAATTTGGGAAGGAGGCTGGCTCATGGATACCCTTTTCTAGAGGCTGAGGTCGCATACTGTGCTCGCAACGAGTACTGCGAGTCTGCTGTCGACTTCATCGCCCGAAGGTCCAGGCTTGCTTTTCTTGATACTGATGCAGCAGGTCGAGCATTGCCACGAATAATTGAGATACTGGCTTCTGAGCACAAGTGGGACAAGTCGAGGCAGAAACTTGAATTGCAGAAGGCTAAAGATTTTCTGGAAACCTTCAAGTCATCAAAGAATGCACATTTCCATGATGGGAAACATACACGTAAATGCTTCATCTATTAACCCCATAGACCATGTCCGTCTGCCTCCATCTTTTATCACTATAAATCTTATGTTATGTTGCAATTGTTTTTTCAGGGTCATAGGGTTTATACTATCAACTTAGAAAAGAACCACACAAAATATAGTTCTCACAGACATTTAATGTAAGGATACTTTCAACTCATTTTGCCAACCTTTTTCTCTTTTGCATGTTAAATTGCTCATCTTTCCAGCAGGTGGTTTGATGTAACCACCACAGAGCCTAACAAAGACTGCTGATCCAATAAATTGCGCATACGAGGTGATGAGTTTTTCTTTAACTTGCCATCTGAATAAAAGATTTTTCGGAGCGAGTACCCAGGATTTGCTGTTTCCAGCAAGTATATAAAGTGTTTGTTACTGATGCTATTATGAGATCATTTCTTGTACTCTGAATAAGCATGTGGAATTTGCAGGCTAAGTAATAATATATGAGAGAGTGAAATTTTAACATGTATCTTGGGAAATATTTTTCAGCCCAAGTTTATACAAAATGCTAGAGGCTTTTTTTTTTTTTGGGGTTTAAAAATCCAATGCCATGGAATTAGGTGTTGATGGGTTTTATTTGGCTTGAAAGAGGTTGCTATCTCAAGTCAGATTTTAAGCTGGCAAGTGACCAAGTAGGGCTCCGTCCACTTTGGAAGACGTAGGGAAGTTCAAGCCCACAGCTAGATTTGATAAAGAAGAATTATTTTCAGTACGTACTATGTTGTGTAGGTTTTGTTGAAAGAGGGACCCACATGATTGCCTGTACTTGAACGTTGGTAAGGCCATCTTCAATGATGGGTTTCTAATCCCCAATTTCTATTTCTATTTCTATGGTATAACCCAATTTTTATACTACGTGGTGCTAACGCACGTGGTGCTCTTATAGAAATTTTCACTCAATTAATAGTGGATTCTATTTTCAAACAAAATCATTAAATTAATTCTTTTATTTTCTGTAAGAACAATTATTTTTTTCTTTGGTAAACTGTGTATAAAAGTTTCCTTATAGTACAATGTCATAGAAACTCAAATTTAGAGATTCCCATTGGATCAGTAGGCTGACTCTTGATAAAAGAGTTTGTTGATGTAGCATTACTCTATTAATCCCCACCAAAAGAAAGTTGCAAATATTCTGACCAAAACTTTTATTATTTACATAACGGTGCCAATTGTATCTGTACAATTGGCATGTCTGAGTGCTATTGTAGCTAAATCAAGAGGGAAAGTCGTGGGTTCACCCTTAGAATCCAGAAACTTCTAGGAGGTCAAAGAATTTCAGTAAGAACCTCGATTCGACGGTTTCTACTTTGGAGCTCGTTTTTTCGATGACGGAAACTCGTTTCTCATGCGACGGGAGCTTGTTCCCCTAGCGACATAAGCGATTCCCATAATATGATCATAATTTTAAAAAAAAATATAAATTTTAGGAAGAAAGTTAGAAAAAGTTTAATACTCGTTTATCAAAGTATCAAGAAACTAAAGATTATTTATCTCAGTAATTTGTACTGAACTTTATAAATTCTAATAAATATTAAGATATTTATAAATTTTGATGACAATAATTAATAAACATAAAGTATTATTAGTGCATGCTTTTATCGTGCTCTCAACTTTAGGTTCTTCTAAGTAGTCGCGTTCTCTGCTCCTGCTTTTGCCTTCGCTTCCGCTTCTGGCTTCTAAGGATTGACCTATTGGGACAGGGGGTCGCAGTTCCGTATACTAGAGGAGATCGATCAGGAGATTGCTTGGTTCCCCTACAGCTTCATGTGTAGGCGAGAATAGTACTAATGTTCGTGGACATACAGTCAATGCCAGATGCTATTGTGTCAAAATTACAAGGGGAGGACGAGTTCACCTACACCGACAGTATCGAAACTCTGTTCACTGAAAGGAGATGATTGCTCCGGAGATTACTTCTTTCTCCTCCCCCAGGCTGCCGACCTCTCAGCCGGGTCTGGTCCAGCATCAGGTGGATGTCGGTGGCGCTACGAGAAACCAAAATCAATAAAGACTTGCACGACCTGGAGAAATAACGACGGAATCTAGATTCCGTTGTTATTTCTTGTATCATTGGTATTGAAAATTTATAATATGGTAACTGGATATGCATTCCATCAATTTGCTACTAGGACTGTAAAATGATTCAAACGGTTCGCGTTCGACTCGTGTTCAACTCGGTCCAAACTCGGTTTAAAGATTATTCGTGGGCTGGTCGGTATCGAGTTTGATCATAGGTTATTCGACTCGGTCTTGTTCGCGAACGGACTCGAGCTCGGCTCGATTTTTCGTATTAGGGCTTCCCCTATTATATGTATGTTGCATTATATTGTATCAATTCTCTCTCAAAATTTAATAATTGTATCCCGACGATGCTCTGATACAATAAAGTCTTGATCTTCTTTTTTTTTTATTGATTCTCACTCAAATTTCAACTATCACTCCTTATTATTATTATTTTTTTTTGTTTATTACTTTTGTCACAAATGGTTAATATATTATATATCTGGGCAAGTTGGCATGACTAGGTCCTGGAAGCCCCACCATTTACACATGGGTCCCACCTCCCCTCTCAACCCGAGTTTGAAAATTTATAATATGGTAACTGGATATGCATTCCATCAATTTGCTACTAGGACTGTAAAATGATTCAAACGGTTCGCGTTCGACTCGTGTTCAACTCGGTCCAAACTCGGTTTAAAGATTATTCGTGGGCTGGTCGGTATCGAGTTTGATCATAGGTTATTCGACTCGGTCTTGTTCGCGAACGGACTCGAGCTCGGCTCGATTTTTCGTATTAGGGCTTCCCCTATTATATGTATGTTGCATTATATTGTATCAATTCTCTCTCAAAATTTAATAATTGTATCCCGACAATGCTCTTATACAATAAAGTCTTGATCTTTTTTTTATTATTATTGATTCTCACTCAAATTTCAACTATCACTCCTTATTATTATTATTTTTTTTTTGTTTATTACTTTTGTCACAAATGGTTAGTATATTATATATCTGGGCAAGTTGGCATGACTAGGTCCTGGAAGCCCCACCATTTACACATGGGTCCCACCTCCCCTCTCAACACCCCCCCCCCCCCTACATGGGCTCCACCCGATCCCACTACTTCCCCTCTCCTCCAACCGAAGTCCGACACGTGGCGGTTGTAAGGGGATTGTAAGCATTTGGTTGTAGGCATAACAAAGCCCAAATACAAATGACTCAAAGTCTCATGTGTACATGTTAAAAATGAAACTTCTTCCATTTTCAAACCTCAGGTACCAAGAATGGTGCTTTGATTACTTTATGAGTTGCTTTGCTTACAGTTATTTTAAAACAAACATTATGTTTATTTCTATGGATGGAAATAAATTGTCTTTGGATTTTTTTTTTTGGTTCTTTATTTGATGAAAAATTTATGATGTAAATGACATAAGTAATTCAAAAAAGTCTTTAAAATATGATAACAACAATGTGATGATTTATATGACAGGTTTAAAGGAGGCTTTGGTTCGATTTTGTCTCGGTCTCGGTTCGTCCGAGTTCGCGACTTATATCGAGTTGAGTTCAAACACCATTCTTTGGCTAGACCTTAAGCTCGGTTCGAATAAAACTTGTTTGATAGTTTAGTCAAACCAAGGTCAAACACTCTTTGTTCGAACTCGTTCGTTCAATTTTTTAGCCCTATTTGCGACTGAGGATACTGTTCTGTTTTATTAATCCACTGCCATTTTGAGAAGTTCACACCATAGGTACACCTCAAGCACACCAAGAAACGAAACCAACCACCAGTACTAGTTATGCAATTTCTCATTGAAAAATTTCCAGTCGGAAAACTCTGGCCAACTCCGTGCATCCTGCAAAAAAAGAAAAATTACTGACTGAACAGGTTAAAAATATTACTCACAGAAAGGGACGAAGCAGTTGAGTTGTGTTTCGACCATAGTTTGCAATATCTGCCTATACCAACCGACTCCGATATCATTTGACATGCTCCGATCTGATACCAACCGATATTCGATACTGATCGATACCAACATTTAAGATTTTTTTTTGGTCAATTCAGCCAAAAAAAATTGAATAAAAAGACCAATCAGCAAGAATATAAAAACATGTAAAATAAAAGATAACTAAATTATCTAACACATTTAAACCAATCAGCAAGAATGACTACTATTCATTCAATTCCAAAATTACAAAAAAACAACATTAAAAATACTTAAAATTATACATAAATGTATAAAATATTTTTTTTATAACATTATCAATTTATCAATAATTATTTGTTTTTCAATACAAAAAATCCGATACTCCAATCCGAAACCACCAATATTGCCGATACCGTCGATCCTGATACTCATAGAAATGGTCAGATACCGATTCCAATACGGGTACTCTGTGAACCTTGGTTTCGACTCAACAAATATAAAAGATCACTACCTGCTTTAGAGAACCTTGGCCAGTGCATGCCCAATATTATTAGTCCAAAACAAATAGATTCTTATGATATTAGAATGGATGTGGTTGCGGATCAGAACTCAAGGAAAAAAAAAAAAAAGACATTCAAGGAACCTATACTAAAAAAGAACAAATAAAAGAACAAAAAGAAACCATGGTGACAAGATGAGAAAGTAAAGGCCTACATATACACATCCAAATATCCAAATGAATATATTTTTTTCATAATGAGATATGAAGCTTGTAGAAATTAATAATACATTCATTCCACCTATCGACTATACAACACGTTCTGCTTTTGCACTGCGATGCAGATAAACTTGCTGATAATCAAATCTTACATCTAAAAGCATTTGCTTTGATTCACCACCACAAAATAATTGCTCATGTTTTGCTTTGCATAAGCGTAAAGATAAACCTGAAACACACAAAATCAAAGCATTGGTTTCAATTCACCACCATCAAATAATTGCATGTAAGGAGCTTGCTCGCACCTGAACGAATTACCTAATGATACCAAGGATTTGATTGGGCCTTGATTGCTGCAAATAAGGGAGATCAGTGTGGAGTTTAAATTGTTGACTATCTCACACTTTAGGGCTCCTTTGAATTGCACCGCCCAACGCCTTGAGTTCAGCTTGTTTTAGCTCAACATACTTCCCTACGCTGCAATATTTGAAATATTTTGCAAAAGACTTACTATATGCAAGTGCATTATAAACATCATTATGTTTCTCGTAATATGGAAGAACCAAGTAATTAGTGGAATGGGTGAAATGATTAGAACAAAATAGGGTGTTGCTCAGCATGATGATAAGGTTGGGTGCTTGAATCGAAAGGGTGTGGGTTTAAGCCGTGGCAAAAGTTAATAGGGGTGCATATATCTCGACCTCCCCCTTTCATACCCTGCATCAAAAGGAAAACTCCTGGCACATTGATGCATTTTTTCTTAATTATGGTCTATGAAGCACGGACACTCTTTTCACCTGTGTCGTGGCCAGGGTCGGATCCAGGAAATCTGGTCAGTGTGGGTTCACAACATTGTTACATCAGGGGATCGGGCAGTAAGAAAAAGAAAAAGAAAAAGAAAAAGAAAAAGAAAAAGAAATTTATGGGCAGTAAAAAAAATGAAAAAGAAAAGATATCAAAAAGGAATTTCAAATGTGGGAGACGAGTTGAATTCAAGATCCACAGCATACAGCCTAACTACTTTACCAACCCAAATACCATTTACTTATGACTTGAATAGTAGAGGCCCAGATATACTGGAGAAGGACAAAGTCGAGTCCTCAATTAAATAGAAAGTTGAGGGTGAAGAACGTTTTATTTATTATTGGAGTATGTGCAAGATAAAAGTGAATGACATGATGACCAATGACCAATGACCAAGGCTCATTTTATCAAAAATATGAACAAGGTCCAAACTGATATTCCTTTTGCTATCGGTATCGGACAGTTTATGTGTACCAGTATTAGTGGTTTGGTAGTTCCATATTTAGAGCATATGAGACTTGAGTATCGACACAGTCACTCTTTTAAAATTGGTTATAAATATTAAAATAAGGTTACAAAATTTGCATAATTTCATGCATTATTTATGTAAATGTAGGTTAAAGTCTTGATGGAATAATAGTCTACATCATTGAATAACATAACAATAATCACAATGCTTATTGCCTTATTTTACTAACATGTTTTTTCAAAACATAAGCATAAAATGTAGAAACTTTAGTATTATTTTTATTTATTCTCAATTTTCTCTAAAGGAAGCTATTCTACATTTAATATTTGATGTCTTGCTGAAAAACTCAGGCCAATATCAATATGCACATGAAGTAGTGAAAGAAAAGAAAACATGATAGTTACAAGAGTCTTTCACGGTGATATAATTTAATGTGCAGTATGTAGATAAATAAAATTACCCAAGATCTGATGGAAGCCTGAATCCACCTATGCGGACACGCTTTAGTGAATAAATCTAGCATCGTAACAAAACAAAAAATTAACTACTATACTTAAGCTTGTAAGTCACAAAAGACAACATGCTTGACTATGTGAAAGAGCAATAGAGAACTTATCCATAAAAAAATAGATGGAAGGTATATATGTGAGCACATGGTACATTGAAGCTAGGTTGTAAAATCATGATACGTATTGTGTATCATTTTGCTTGTGTTCATATCGTGTATCGTATGATAGACTTACTCTAGGAGTTTAGGTCTATACTTCTAAGTTCATATAGGAATATAATTTAATATAATAAAAAAAATCATAAAGATTTTATTTGTTTCATGTCAATCTAGTTCCAGAATCCAAATTCTTAAAATATATATTACATGACTCGAGTAAAAAAATGCAATACTACCTATCAACAATAATTTGCATTGGCTGATACGGATATGATACGGCTGACACATACTGTTTGGCATGTTCCAATTCGATACAAGTTGCTACTGATACTCATCGATATCGACGTTGGGGTTATTTTTTCAAGTCAATTCGGTAGAAAAAATTGAAAAAAAAAAACAATCATCAAAGTTGTAAAAACATGAAAAGTTGACTATTATTTTGTTTAATTTCAAAACTACTAAGAAACGACACAAAAAAAAAAACTTAGAATTATGCCTATATGTACAAAATATTTTTTCTAATTTTCAATAATTATTTATTTTATGGTACCAAAAAATCTGATACTCAAATTTGAAATTTTCTATACCGCCGATCCCGATACTCATAGGAATAGTTCGATATCGATAATGTGAACCTTACTATCAACCTATATGTATTGTATTGGATAAACGATAGAAATGTAGTCAAAGGCACGCCTGACATCAAGACGCAAAAGCAGCACCCTGCAACTAGACAGGCGAGGCACAATTACTAAGTCCACGAGCCTCCTTTCATGAGGCAATTTTAATGAAAAAAGACGTGCCTGGTGAATTCCAGGAATAAAATTTCTTTGGTCTGCAAACCTCTTCTTTAAACAGGTAGGTTTTCTCTTAAACTCTTCCAAACCCATATGCATATCATGTTCTTTGTTCAAATTAGATGGATTTGAGGGGAAAAAAAGAGAGAGAGAAGCATCGAGCGGCAGAAAGAAAAGAAAGAAGCTCCAGGCGCAGCGCATCCATCGACGTTTCCTTCCGACGAGCTGACGACGGCGAGTCTTCTTCCAGTAAGTCTCTCTCTCTCTCTCTCTCTCTCTCTCTCTCTCCCTCTTGATCTTGATCTTGATTTTTTTTTTTGTGAGGATTTTGAGTTTTATTTTTTGGACTTATTTTTTTGAGAAGTGGGAATTGATTTCAAGTTTTTTATAGTGATTTTGAAGTCTTTTTTACTGATTTATTGGGGACTGATTTTTTCTCTGTTTTTTTTTTCTCTTTTTTTTACTGATTTTGAGTTTATTTTTACAGATTTGTCACAGAAATTTCAATATATTTTTTACTGAATTTTTGGGGATTTTCTTTCTAGTTTTTTACTCCTCTTTTTTTTTTTTACTGATTTGAGTTTTTTCACAGGTTAATTAGCATTTAGACCCTGGATTTTATAACAACTTAAAGAGTTTAAGCCCTGCCATGTCCAATTGAAAAGTTTGGACACTGAATTTTTATTTTTTTTATTTTCTTTTTTCCATTATACCCTTCCTAGACTATATAGGGAAGTTTGATTATCAGTCATGCGAGGGAGGGTATAATGGAGAAAAAGAAATAAAAATTCAGGATCCAAACTTTTCAATTGGACATGTTAGGGCTTAAACTCAAACTGGTATAAAATCCAGGGTCTAAACTGGTATAAAAGTTTACTGATTTTCTCACAGAAATTTTACTATTTGTTTTTACTGATTAGTGTTCTTTTGTACTGATTTTTCTATTGATTATTGATTACTGTTTCTTTACTGATCTTTCAGTAAGAAATTTCACATAAATCTTTGTTGGTTTTGTTGACCGCTAGTGATGCTTAATCACTTGGTTATATTGAACTTTTAACATGTCTTATTTCTTACATTAGTAATTTAGTTATTTATTTATGTATATTATTATTATTTTTTATTTTTGTGCCTTAAGTGTGACTTGCGCCTCAAGCGATATGGACCATTTGCGCCTCAAGTGTGCCTTGCGCCTTTGACTACCTTGAACGATACGTAACATAACGAGATGGTAGGATATCGTAACGTATAAGATACGTATCATGTATCCAGATACTAACAAAGGATTGAAGGAGCTACACAGTCTAAAAAAATTAATGCAAGCAGAAAAAAGTTAAAAAGTCACGAGCAACATGTAAATGATATATCACACATAAACTAACCTTAAGTCCTGCGTTTTTCACCAGTTCACGCACTTCATGATTTCTCCCTTCATGCACCTATCAAAATCACGACAGCTGTTGGTTTCGATGAGTAAAAAGAAAAGTCTACAGTATTCAAGATGTAGCAATTTAACTGTAAAAGGCAAAAGGTAATTGAACAAGCAAGATAATGTCATCCACTTATGAGATCGCGAGCCAAGATCTCACAAGGAAAATATTGATTCCAGTTGAAGCACCAGTGAAATTCCATGTCAAGATATCCAGTCAAATTCAACCAGGTAGAGCATACCAATGATCAGTCATTCAAGTAGGCAAAGTAATGTAAGATATATACATAAATGTAAAACTTTGCATTTTCTTTTGGCAGACATAAAGATAATCAACCATAATTAATAGATTTCTGAAGCTGGCTAAATAAATTAGCCATTTGCATAATTAACTTTAAGAAATCACATGGCCTCTAACATTGTAGTCAAATTGCACCTTGCACCTCACAAGAAAAGAAGCATCTTATGTATTTGTGTTTATTTTGTTCTTGTTAGAGAACACAAATTCTAATTAGTTTTATTGACTGCAACTTCTGCTCTTCTAGTTCACTTGGTTATGTTTTAACATATTTTTGTTGGTTTCAATATATTATTTTGTTTTATTTCTTACATTATTAATTAATTAATTTACTTATCTATGTATATATTTTTTATTTTTTTATTTTTGTGCCTCGTTTCGCTCGGACGCACGTTTTGAGTGTGCATTGCGCCGTGGGCCTCAAGCGATATGGACCATTTGCGCATCGAGTGTGCCTTTGACTACCTTGGCCTCTTAGAATCTTTACGGCAAATACAATAGATAGCTCCAAGTTAGTGTAGATTGAGACAATCATTTTCATAAAGGTCAAATATAGCAAGTAGTTTGATTTCGTCTGAATGATGGTGAAAACTTAAAGTGCATACTCACAATGCAGTGTCAAATGATTAGTTTCTATATTGGCAAGATGTGTTTTAACATTCACATGCATTTGCCACTATTTTAGAAGGATTCCCTACCTAGTTGAGACACCCTAATACCGGATTGGTATAGTACAATCAATATGCTCTTTAAATGAGAATAAATTATAAAAATGGTGAATGAGAGAGACGTAAATAGCCAATATGTATCTAAAATGGATACACCCAATAAAGAATCTTTTATAATACAAAACTATGATTAATCATTATCTAGTTATCTATAATTAATCATCAAGACAGTCCCCAGAGGTCAGTTATAATTCCAGTACTTATCAAGTTATGCTTTCTTGCTAATTATCACTAGTCATGCCTAATTTTGCATTATTATGAGAAAAGGAATGTTGTAAATGCACAATATTAACTACTTTCTCCCCATGGTCTGTAGTGTCAATTATATAGTATTCAAGACCAGGGCATCTTAGCACAAATCTCTAACATCAAATTAGTTTTTATACAGTTGACATGTTCATGCTTCAGGGTTATCTATATTATACCAGTGTTATAGAAAAACTCAACTTGATGTGGTCAAAATGGGTTCCAACTAAATAAATATACGCGTAACATAGTACATACAAAGCATTATGCCAGCATTTATTTATTTAAGAAGGGATCAAAAAGACCCCAGCATCAAAAGCCCCAATATATGACTGAAGGTTCCTCGGATGACAAATGGATGCCAATACACAATTCTCAAATGAAATTTCCTTCAAAATTAAGTAAAATATGCTTCAGGACTTGGTGCTTGGTTGAATTACCACAATCCGGAGTCTAGACCTTGGTGCCTCAGGCTGTGCTGGCAGTAGTTCAACAGAATCAGGCACACAGTGGACACCATCAATTTGTGTCCCCTCACTTATGGCCATCAAGTGTCTTCGATGAACACTTCCATCTATAGTTGCTATATACCTACATGAAGAGAGGCCATAAACAACCAGATATACATATAAAAATTGACAGGAATCAAGTGTCATGCTGGCCAAACCAGCATCATATGAGAACATACTAAAAGATGCAATAACCCTGTTAGCTCCAACTAAAGCTTCTAGAGCAAATCTTATGGACAAATTATGTGAACAAAAATTATCAGAATAATACTTTAAATAATAAATCAGTGCAACAAAATTCAGTCTGTAGAAGAGAGATCAACTTTTGGCACTCTAATATCCTTACCTATTTTTTTGGACAAGTTAATATCTGAACTTTCCAAGCTATGGAAAGTTACTCCCTCCTTTAATATGCCGTTTCACTTAACTGCCATAACTTGGGATTTTTTTGCCCCTAAAGAATTTTAAAAAAAAAATTCAACCAAAAATAAATTTAAACTTTAGAAAAATAAAGAAAACCAAAGATCAACTTGCTCATTCTAACCAAACCACCCTCCCCCCCCCCCCCCCCCCCCCCCCCCCCCCCCACACACACACACCCCTTTTTTTTTTTTTGCAAGAAATGGCAGCAAGCATTGTAGCAAGGGAGGGAGGGGTCTCACAACCACAGGCAGGGTGGGCCTACGGCGGCGGCACAGGGTGGGAGGAACTATTATTTTGGTTAAAGGGTGAAGATGATGATGATAATAATCTAATTAAAAGAACTTTATTCAGATAAATAATTAGTTATTAAGGTTTGGACTAGAGTTAGGATATGATGGTCTTTTTGCTATTATTGTAACTTCTAACCTATGTTATTAGTATTACACGATATGATATACTACAATCTCATTACGTAACTAGGTAGCATTGGTTTATTTACTTGAGTCATGTAATATGTGCTCAAGAAATTGGATTTTGAAACTAGAAAGATTATAAAGATGAAACAAATAAAAAAATTATTATGATAAAACTATATTAAATCAAGTTCCTATATGAATTTATACTATAGACCTAAACACTTAAGAGTGACAAGTGTCATACAATACAATATGTGGTACATGATACGCTGCAAGTAAATGGATCGCAATACGTATCGCTAGTTGACAACCTAGCTTCTAACTGCAAAAAAAAGTAATAGTTTAGGGTATTAAAGTGAAAAACAAAAAGCTGTAAGGTATCAACTTTCCAAAACTAATGCAGGGTATAAAGTGCCAGAAGTTGATACTTCTGGGCATAATGGGTATTTAAGTGAAAGTTAGCCTATTTACACCCCCAAAAGATTAACACGCCATAGCAAACAGCCTACTGGTCTGCTTTTAGAATTTAACATAAATATGTAGGAACCTAACAATGATTTGTTTGGCATCTATATGAAGATGGAAGATCTTTCATTTAACATAGACGGAAGAAGATGGTGACATAACCAGACGGAACAGAAGGCCTTTTCAATTTCAGACATAGAGATTAACATGAATTCATCCCTCCCTTCCTCCCTTAGATGACATTATTTGCGTACTCCTAATAGTTCGTAGTATAGATAACATTACCCAATAGAAGAAGTTGAATCATCCAACAAACATGTTATCAAGTAATTTTGCAGTGAAAGGACTTCCAAGTTTATTTGTGGTGAAAGCAGGAACACAAAGCAGAGCATGCAGGGGACAGAAAAGATCTTCAGGAGAAGATTGAAAAAGGAAAATCAAAATCCAGAAGGGTAGATGGTGAAAGTTTACGATTCCACCATAATATAAAAAAAAATCCACACAATCTCATAAAACTTGTGTACAAAGTTCACTTTGTCTGCTTATAAAAGACAACACAGTCCATTGCAACAGCTCATTTCATTAGCTCACAAGTGGCTACTTCATTAAGAGCCAAAGCATAAACTATTTTAGCAAATGAAGGTTTTCTACAAATCTTCGACTTGTGGTCATGACGAATTATTGCCTCAAAGATTCATACAGAATTCTTCTAGGAAATCTATGGTCTAAGCTATGTTGTCACCGGCGACGCCTAGACGGCCTAAGCGTGTGGGTTGGAGAGGTCTCACCTCGACCTGGGAAAAAATTTCATAGGTAAGGCTTTGCTCGCCTAGGCACGCCTAGACGTCCGTCTAGGGTCGCCCATGAAAAAAAAGGTCCACCTAGGGTCCGCCCAAATATGCTTACTTTCCTTGATATTGAATATTGGTTATTTCATATTTGTTGCTTCTTATATTACTTTTATGCTTATTGTTTAATGCTTATTGCTTATAAGTTATACTATATATATTTGTTGTATGCATAATTGCAAAAAAAATTATTCAAGAGCAGTGGATCCTGAAAAAAATATACTTTTGGTCACTGATTGTTTGCAAAACTTAAATTTTGGTCACTCAGCGACAAAAAATATATATAGAGAGTGACTAAAACTTAAGTTTTGCAAACATTCAGTGGCCAAAAGTATAATTTTTCCGCGGATCCTGAGCAGACGCCTAGGCGAGGCGGGTGCCTGGCGCCTCGCCTCACCTAGCACCCAGTACAACATAGGGTCCAAGGCATTTCATATTAACATACGTCCACGTCACAAACATCTCGAGTCTTCAACAAGTTTGAAACATTATATTCAAACAAAATACTTCTTAAAGATTTGTGTGCAACTTCACTGGAGTATCTCCATCACTTCTTGTCAGTCCTTTGATACACAACCTCAAGTGAAGTGGATAGAATGCTCAGTAAACAAGATTTCAACAATCTTCCACATTCAAATTCCCTATACTGACTACTTTCAACAATTCTTCGGTCTTTTTTTTCATTGTAAATTAGTCATTAATGAACATGAGGACCACCAAATAGTCTGGCAATTATGGTATTTATCGTCTCCAATTCAGATTGATGTGAACTATCTCAGTATGGTGTATTATGTTGTATTTGAGCATGGACAGACGGTTTTCATTTCCTACAAGTTGTGCAACAGCAATTTAGCATAAAATACCGAAAAAGTTGAAATGCCAGTTGGGATATGCCAAGCTCATACAGACAACTCTGAGCTTAATAAGAAATGATTTCTTTCGTTATGTAATGACCAATTCAAATTAGAAGGGAGCGTACTCCTTGGATAAGTTGGATGAAGGATGTGCAAGAGTCTGAGCAAAATCACCTGTAAAGAAAAAAATCCTATGAAACTTAAAAAATCCATTCTAGCAGAAAATGATGTGTCAGTATTAATACCATCATTGGTAACAATTATCAATCCAGTAGTTCCAACATCAAGGCGACCAACAGTAAACAGCCCGTGGTTTTGGTACTCCTCGATTCAACTTATTCTGAAATACAACATGCTGTATCAGAATCTGATTGGCTTATAAATGTCCAAGTATATAAGGAAAAGCACTTGGAAATGTTTTAAGATACTGTTGTATACTGAACATACCCAACTATCCCAGAATCCATCAAATAAAGATATTATTGATTTAGATTCCTCCCCGCTAGAGCATATGTACCTGGACAAGGAATTACAAGATCAAATTGTTCTAGATATAAATGGTAAGTGGTGTCATTGAAAGAAAATGAAGAACAAATAGAGGATACATGTCAGGAATCAAGCACTGGATAAGAAGAACCAATACTAACCCTTTTGGCTTATTAAGAGCAAAAATACAACTTTGGAGGTAGCTTCTTAGAAAGACGATTCCCATTAACATAAATTGAATCCTTGAGAAGGTCAACCCGAGTCTGTATTGTGTCAAAGAAACTATGAGTCACCAAGTACAGTTTAGTAATCCAAAGACTATCTTTACCAGTAAAATATAATAAGCTCTCTATTTGGCGCCTGCAAGAAAGTTGTATTGAAATATGAGAACGGGCTCAAAAAAGTCAGTTCTTCTAAGACATGAAAAAGTAAGTACGATAATAGAGAGCATATTAGAAGAAAACTTGCAGTCAAATAGCATAATCAATGACATGAATTAGTAAAGATGAACCTCAATCAAGATTAAAAAGTAATTATTTGATTAAAAAGTAATTATTTCAGGCCATAAAATAAAGGTAACAGAATAACACTTTTGCAGACTAATAGCATAATCAATGGTAAAAGATGAACCTTAATCCAGATAAAAATTCAAAGATAGACAATCTTCCAAAAGGAAGTCCATTGAGGCATAAACATACCTAATAAACAATTATATAGTTAAGACAATATATCCCATCAAATCAGGAAATTAAAGGCACTTGAAAGCAACTAACAAATTGCTATAATTCTTCTTTGCATGGATGTCATATACAATTAAAATAATTAATCTATGAGTGGTAACGCCATATATGTCTGAATTTCCTAACAAACTCAAGAAACAGCAAGAAGGATCCAATGACAGGGAGACAATGTCATAATTGCCAGTATATCCCAACTCAGAACCACCCACAATGTGAATCACCCACAAAGCATCATAATCTTAAGCATCCAAGTCTTATCCCGTTAGAATGGGA
The DNA here is from genome assembly GCA_036927795.1 of Iris macrosiphon. NCBI lineage: Eukaryota > Viridiplantae > Streptophyta > Magnoliopsida > Asparagales > Iridaceae > Iris > Iris macrosiphon. The sequence continues at coordinate 12,694,693 of JAYESA010000007.1, forward strand.
TCGGATATCGAGCACAAGAAATCTCCATAAAAGAATTAACAAATTTCTTATGACCAGTTGTCGGCACGATGTCAAAAAAAAAAAAGAGCTCAAATAGACTATAAAGAGTCTAAACAAAGATGTAAGACGACACAAGGAACTGTATTCATCTCCATGTATTTATACACACTATGTAAGTTGAAAAGGTTTTGCTGGAACATATTTCTTCTCTAAAAAAAGAAAACCTTCATTAGTTGCTTTTATAATATAGTGAAAGAGGCATGGAACTGAGGCACACATTAGTTCATTTGAATTATGAATCAAATCTTAATTTATGTATGGCTCATTACATGATTGTTCTTCTTATGACTATATACAATATAAAATTATTATTCCACCCACTGCTGGTAGTCTTTTTGGCTTTTAGAATCCATTGGCAGGTTCAGATAAGTGAGTGTCCTACTTATCACCTAACCCTGCATGAATTGAATCAACACCCCCCCCCCCCCCCCCCCCCTCTCTTCCCCCCTCTCCTCTTTTTAAGATGGACATGTGTTGCTATTTCGAAGTACCGAATGATTTCTTTTAGAATCCACCGACAGTGGATGAATAGATATCCCACATAATATTACATTAGACAAGTGTAGGGATGTTAATGAGTTTGAGTTATTCGTGAGCCAGCTCGAATTCACCTCGTTGAACAGTTCATGTGTCGAGCTTTTTAATCTCAAGAGCATAAGCTCAAGCATAAGAATAGGCTTGTTAGATAAACAAGTCCGAGTCCGAGCCCGAGCTTACAGGATTTCATCTCATGAGCTTGCTCTTTTGTATTAGAGAAATATCTTAAACTAATAGACATTTTTAATTTGTTATTAAGTTCATATAAACACTTTCAACTTGATATCAAGATCACTTAGGTACGTTTTTGGCTTGGACAAAGCTCATGAGCTCATAAACAAGCTCAATTTAGACGTAAGCTTGTTAATAATTCAAACTCATCAAGATTTCTAATTTAATCGAGCGGAGCAAGCTAGAGCTCAAATTTAGGCTCGTCCTAAAGCTGAAGCTTAGCTCCAGCTCTGTTTTTCCTTCGAGAGCCGAGCCTAAGCAAGGGGGGGTGCTCACTCAAAGCTTGTTGCACTCCAAATGTCTGTAGTAACTAGAAAACAAGGCAACTTCAATTGTTTTCCTAGCCAACTATTTATCTCCCCAAACCCTAATTAGAACACCCAAACTCTCTGCTTTCCGAACAAAATGTCGAAAAAGGGGAAAAATCACCTGCGGCGAAGTGCAGACCGACCCATTGACAGTAACTTTCCCACCGAATATGAGCTCCTCGCTGCTCCGTCTCGAAGCCACTAAACTCGCAGAGAAACCACAACACATCAATTCCCTTCCAAAAATTGTGTGTGTGTGTGTGGGAAGGGGGAGTTCGTAAAATAAGGAAAGAAGTAATCACCTCCAGCAGCGGCGAGCACTTTGCTGAGGCGCTGCGGCTCCCTGATCTTCTGGTTGTAGAACCTCCTCGCCGCCTTCGAGAACGGAGGACGAGTGGAAGAGGAAGCGGACGCGGGTTTTCGGATCCTTCTTGCTCTTGGTCTTGTTCTTGGCGGGAGAGGCGCGTTTGGTCTCGGAGAGGGCGTGGAGGAGGCTGGCGGGAGGGGTGGACTGGAGACGGAAGGAGCCGTCGTCCGCGCGGACGATCCACGGGATGACGAGGGGCACGGGAGGGGAGCTAGGGTTAGGGTTAGGGTTTGGGTCGGGGACTAGGATTTGGGGCTTGGGGGTCTTGGCGGGGGAGGGGGCGAAGGTGATGTTGAATTCGGTGGAGGGACGCGCGGAGGAGGAGGAAGGGGAGACGGCGGCGGAGGGACGTGGAGGGGAACGGGGAGAGGAGGGACGCCGATGCCGCCATCGCCATGGCCGCCACTGAGAGAGTGTGTTTGGAGAATTGTTGGAAAAAGAAGAGGGAAAGATAATTTGTGGGGAGTGATATTTTCACCCGCTCTTTTTCTTATTGTTGTTTTGGAAAATCTCACTGTGGACTTCTTTTGAGGCCCAAAATCAAAAAGCTTAAATTGTGGGTTTTTAAAGCCCTGGGTCTTAAGTTTTAAAAACAAAAACAATTTACGGCCCCGGGTGCCAACCCCCCGCCGACGTGGCAAACACAGCCACACTCCAAAAACAAAAAAATTCAGCCCTTCTCCAATGAACGGATACCACATAATTGGGGCCAATGGCTCCCCATAAAGCAAAATTCTTTAAAGAAAAAACCCAAAAATACCAACAATTGTTATTTATGAGATTTAAGCTTACGAAGTAAGCGATACGGGATAAGAAAATTTTCAAACAGTTACAATACATAACAGTTGTCTGTTGTAAGAATACGGATACAATACATCACAATTTTCATGTGCCCGTACAACATAGATTTTAAGGAGAGAGCATGAAAATGTAAAAATATAACATTATACTATTCTGATGCTATTAAGCAGGAGTTTATCATTGCAACAATGCTATGGCCACTTTTCCACTAATATCAAGGTTGTAAAATACATTAGACGCTTGTCGGATTGGCATCCGCCTTCTAGCGCCTAGTCCTAATCCGTTCAGATCTAGACAGTTTCAAAAAATATACTAAAATTGCAAAAAAAAGTCCATAAAATCCAATAACATACATAGTCAGCAGGCATTGGATGGACACCGTCATCTAGACTACATTTTAGAACAGTGACTAATACTGTATAGTATCAAAGCAGTCATATATGGAGGCAGACTGAGAACAGCAACAAAAACCGCAAATCAGGTAGTCAAGATGTAACTGTATCAAACGATCACTGCAAGCTATGAAGAAATGAAGGTATAAATGAATCAGATGAATTTTCATTAGCTATTCGGTGGTTCAGGATCTGCAATTACAGTTTTTATACACAGGAGGGATGTATATATATCAAGCAAGGGAACAACAGAAGGATGGATTCTTTGATCCATACATGATCAGAACAGAAATACAGGAAACTATGTAATATGTACAATATGCACAATGGCTCACTAAGAAGCCTATAAGAAGTCCCACTGCCAGTAGATCTTCTCCACGATACCACCTCCACTTCGAACCGCAAAATGAAGGGTCTCAGATGCAGGCGGTACGCCCCAGAGCAAAGGCACCGCCACGGTCATGGTCAGTTTTTCCTGCAACCCACCCTTGCAGGCCTTTTCAGCAGCCACGACCTGCATACAGAAAATATTTAGCTACCGACATGCATGGAGGAGTCATTTTAATGTCCTGATGTCTTTACAAATGATACTCAAGAGAAATGTAAATACTATGTACCTCGTAAAAAAAATTTAGGGTAAGTGATAACAACATATATTTCATTTGTTAAAATCAGCTTAATACTTGGTGTCTTGAAGAGAGAAATTATTATGTTCTGCAAAGAAATTATTATGTTCTGCAATACAATATGAGAACCTATTACAGATATTGCCGTGATCATATATATGAAAGTTTCGCAAATTACCTCACCACCATGCTCTAGTACAGTGTCTTCCACAACATCACTCAACATCTCAATGGAGCGGCAGAATCCAAAGATGCATAATCTTCTTCCAGTATCGAGTCCCTGCAATCACAGTATACGGAATACTCATATATATGTATGCAATAAAGAGTACGAGACTAACAGATCTAAGAACCAGAAAATAAACTACTAACATTTGTGGCTGCAATATCGAAGAGTGCACCAAGACAAAGACCTTGGTTTGGATCCATGTAATCACTCTCCTGAAAGCGATTGAATCTTTGTGATGCCTTTGATGTCCCTTGCCTCTTCTAATGAAGTATACAAATATGTTAATGAAGATTAACAGAAAAATGAGAAATCATGTATGATTAGAAGAGGGAGGGAGGGAGGGAGGGAGTAGGCATCTTCTTTCGGATAAGAACTGGATATTCCCACTCATATAACAAAGTATGCAGACTATCTGCTCCAAAAGTCATTTTTCAGAGAAAGAGTTGTAAATTCATGAAGATAAGAATCGAACTTGAACGTTTAAAAAGTCATTAATTTACGTCTAAGGGAGGAAATCGACGAGGAACCAGGGAGCCTCCAATCTGAATTAACCCTTCACTAGTGAACAATGTGATTTTGTCTTCAGGAACCCAACGAATAGCTGCAAACAATGTAAGGACACCATCTTATATAAAGTAGCAAACAATGAAGACAAGCAATAAACTTTTATGACAAAGATATCCTACAGCCAATCATTCTAGCATATAACATATTCGTGTTTACTAATAAGAAAAAATGTTAAAACGACAACATTATAAAAATAGGTCTATAGTCTGAAGGTTTTTTGGATGAGACAGATGTACTATAAAAGAAAGCAAAGGTCATTGAGTCAAGAGGATAACCACAAATTTAACATATATGATCTTGAATGACCTCATCTTGAGGTTTTCCAAGACTTCCATATGGTCCTTATTAACTGACACTCGTAACTAGATTTATCGTATAAAGTTCATACATATATTAGAAGTTCAATTGAGTATTCTCTTTGTAATATCCCAACTCTTTGAAGACAAAGGTACGTTAAGTTTCAAGGATGCAAGTTACTTTAACATATTCATGTTTACTAATAAGAACAAATGCTAAAATGACAACATTATACAAAATCTTTGAGTCTATAGTCTTAAGGTTTTTTGGATGAGACGGATGTATAATAGAAGAAAGCAAAGAACATTGAGTCGAGGATGACCACAAATTTAACATATATGATCTATAGTTTGCAGTAACGGGCGATACCAATACAATACAACTAATACCGATATGGTTTGGCATTTCCCAATCCAATACCAACCGCTATTGATATTGACCGATACCGACGTTCGGGATCTCTTTTTCAGTCAATTCGGCAGGAAGAAAATGAACGAAAAAGACCAATCAGCAAGGGTGTAAAAGATAGTAAGGTTGTAAAAGAATATAAATGTAGAAAACGTATTTATCGCAGGTAAACCATCAGAAATGGTGACTATTAAATTTCAAAACTACTAAAAAATAACACATAATAATTAAAATTATGTCTAAATGTACAAAATATTTTTTCTAATTTTTTTAAAAATTATTAATAGTTATTTGCTTTCTGATACCCAAAAATCTGAAACCGTCGATACCGGCGATCCCGACACTTATAGGACCGATACTTATAGGAAGGTTCCAATACCGGTTCTGATTCTGTGAACCTTGCTATGATCTTTAATGACCTCATCTTGAGGTTTTCCAAGACTTCCATAAGATCCTTATTAATTGACACACATAACCAGATTTATTGTATGAAGTTCATGCATATATTAGAAGTTCAAGAGAGTTTCACTTTGTAACATCCCAACTCTTTGAAGACCAAGGTATGTTAAGTTTCGAGGATGCAACTTTAAAGGATTTTGAATGCAGTTTTCAAATTTTTATTATAATTTATTCATCTAAAAAAAATTAATTCATAAATAAATGTTTAGTTATGAACTTCTTACTGAAAAATATGGATATTATAGTTTAAGCAGCAGAATTGTCATCGAGCAAAATATCAAATAATTAAAAAAAAAAACAAAACTATAAACAGCTTCGTCTTTGAATAATATTTTCCAAGTTAATTTACAATTTTAGCGATATACAAGATGACACTTGTCTTAAAAAGGAAGATAATGTTTATCCTCTCATCCAAGCTGAGTGGCGACCATTTCATGCACACAACCAACAAAATTACTTATTTAAATTTAAAAACAATCAACATATATAAGAGGCAATATGAAATTGTACATAAGACATAGACAATGGCTTAATTAAGGGCCCAAGTTCATTTATTTTGTGTGAATTAAGACAATCATAAATGATTACCTCCTCGTGTAGCAAAATCTTTGTGAGAAGACAAACAAGAGCCAATTTTATTAGGTCTACAAGCAAGGTCAACAACTTATACGTGGAAGGAGTAACACATGATGATATAATAATCATCATCATCATCCAAGCCTTATCCCATCAAAATGGGGTCTACTATGTTTTGTGATGATAGCCTGATAGTCGACTTAAAGTCAACCCTCTATTGGTGCCAAATTCCTAGCGAATATAGCTATTAGCATGAGAGGGTCATTCCTAGGCGGCAGGTAAGTAGGCCTATATTTTGGACATGCAGTAGAAGCTCATTCAACCAAGGAGCACTTTTCAAGTTCCTCTATGTTATAAAGACTCTAGACAAAGAGATAAGATGCTACAATTTGCTATAGGAAATTACATTCATCTCTATGACACACTAAGCTAGAGATTCAAAAGGAATGACATCCCATTAGTAGTACGAGGTGATAGATGAGACAAAATAGCATCTAAAAGGGAATATTTTCATGAAACTTATATAGAGTTGAAAATATCAAAACAAGTATCTTTGGACCAAACAAGGAGTGTAAGAAGCGATAAAGAAATAAGAAATATAAGAGAAATAGAGACCTGGTAAATGTTCACACAAATAGTGATGATACTGTTCACGTGAACAGTGAACAACTGTCTGTACCTTTAGGTTGGTAGTTTTAGGACTGTTTCAATCCTTTTTCCAAATTGTTGGAATAAAAAGGGATATAGAAGGGTTTTTGTTAAAAGTTAAAACAAATCCCAAATGTTAGGATCCAGTTCCGGTATGGACAGTGAAACTTGCTTGGGTTAGAGTCTCGAGTACACTTAGAGCAAATTCTCATAGCCTGCCTGAGTTTAGCTAGGCATTCAAAAGTAGTGAAGGTAAATGTGTGAATTCAGAGAGTTGAAAATCTATCTAGGAGGATAAGCCGTATTATATACTTGCTTGTGTCCTAGGCACATTTTATGGTGCCACATGCTCTAACTGGACTGTAACAAACAACCACACCTCCGACTTGACATCCGCCAACTGATCCTTCAGGCGTGCCTCTACATATGTTTTTGAGGAGAAAATAACAACACTCAAGGGGACCATAACACCATATTCTTTGTGCTGAAGTAGTTTATGGTAGAGATTAATCAGCGAGCATGTACCACCCTTACTGGTACTATCAACAACCCCTGTGTGACTAACATCATTTTCCATCACTATTTTTTAGCAAAACCATCACTATCTACCACTTATATAACTCTACAATGTCATCCTACGTTGCTAACACCATAGTCTACCACTACTGTTAAATCAACACCAGCATCATGTACGACGATACCATAATTACTTTCTTCGGTAGTATCTTCATTTAAACTATCACTATCAAGACCACAGATCTTGCCATCTCAATCATACCAACTTGGCCACTTCTAATAGTCTGTCATAGTACCCACACTTCTTGATTCAAAATTTCTAATTCCACAATTCTCACCAGCACGGCTTCCATTGTGCTTTTTACCAAACCTACCATTGTTAATGTGACGTCAATGGTCATCAATGCCATGGTTATCAGTAGAGTACTAGCAAAATTCACCAGAATATTAGATAATTATGAGTTTGGTTAACGTATAATTTTTTACTGTTTGCCTGAATGGCATGTGGTTCTTCACGTGAATTGTAACCGTCCATCTACATGTCAGTGTTATGTTAGATATTTATGTATACCCTTTTGATTGTAGCCTATAAACAGGAACCAATGTATAGTTTTGAAAGAGTTCTTATAAAGTAAAAGAGTTTGATTACCTACGTAAATGGATCTTCCTCTAAAAGAGTATAAATGGAAGGTAAACTAGTTAGTGTCCTACACATAGTTTGCAACAGACACCGATACAATATGGCCGATATGTTTTAGTTTTGGCATGTCCCCCGATCCTATACTGACTGCTACCGATATTGACTAATACAAACGTTGGGTGTCTCTTTTCCGTTCAATCCGGTAGAAATTAAAAAAAAAAATAGCACAATAAAGAAATAGTGTCAACACAATACTTCAGTCATAGTATCAACCAAGGTTCTAAACGGTGGTAGGCGGGTGCATGACGGAGAGGATCTGCCTACCGCCTAGACCGTTAATACATTTTGGGCATTTGTTTACTATTTTACTTTTTTGTGTGCGCATAATATGCATATTTTAAGGATGTTTTATGCATAACTAAGTTGTAGAACAAATATTTATGAAATTTTAGTCTTGTAAAAGTGAATCATAGGTCCATAATTCTTGCAAACTTTTTTGTCAAAACATCTAGCCATGTATTGCTCCGCCTAAGTGCCCGCCTACGCCGCCCCACCTCCGCCACCGTCAAACCACAGTCGGCCGCCTAAGCCGTTAACAACGGCAAAAGCGGTATAGAGAGCGGACGTCTAGTGCCTAGGAGGTCGTCTCGACCGCCGTTTAGAACAATGGTGTCAACACAATACTTCAGTCGTACTGAAGGTACAATGTTACAATGTGTCGATAAAATTCCTTAACGATGAATTGTAATTATTACCATCTGTCGAAGTTTGTCGAAGTTGTATATCATACATTCTAACATTCATCCATATCAATATTACAGAAATTTTTAAACACCAAGATGAATTTTGGTAAAATTGGTTGTAGGGGAGGAATTTGGGATATTTCCATGAAGAGAGAATACGTCAGCCGGATTGGCGCACTTGCTTTAAATCATGAGTTTCATCATCTACACTAATAATCCATCTAAAAATAAAAACACTCATGTTTTATGTTTTAATTTTTACGAACCAAGTACTCGCATCCAACTCAATGTAAGATGAAAGCTTATCTAATTATACTTGATATTGCCTTTACTCCGGTTACTTTAGTTTTCAAATTTTGTTTAAAATGGTGAATAAAAAAAATTTGTCGTGTGTGAAAAAGTTTCATGCATACCATTTATCAATTTTTTTGTATATCTGACATAAATAAAATAGTATCCCATCGATAAAAAAAAGCTTTCAAAAGATACTTTCAAATTGTTTCAAAACAAAGTTCATGAATCAATATTTTATGTTCAACTATAACATAACCAATTGGATATAAATAGTAGTTAGTGTCGTGAGCACAAGCAACAAATAAATTATCTTTATATCAAAATGTAAGAAAACTAGCATCAATACTGATCACATGTAAACAACCGCTTAAAAAAACATCCATTCACTTCTTGAAACAAATAAATATTCTATGAAAGTTATATATATATATATATATATATATATATATATATATATATATGGGTCCTTCTACAATACAAGCATGTATCGATACATCCCATACAATTGTATTGTAAATTTGTGAAAGTACAAAAAAGTCCTTCTAATCTGGACCATTGAATCAACAATCAATGGTTCCGATTTTGCTTGTATCGATACACAAATGTATTTAAGAATTTATTTATATATATATATATATATATATATATATATATATATATATATATATATACCATTTAGAATGTGTGATGGATTATATGACTGGTTATCTCTAATTTTACCAATTATCTTATTTTTAATCCATGCAATAGTAGCTAATGGATGACATCTTGTTGTAAGTCAACCTAAACAAGAATATCAAGTTTTTAATGTACGAATAACAAATGTTCTGCCTTCACCAACGGCTTTAGTGTATACTCTCAATAACAAATTGGTTCATCACAACTATATATAATTTCTCGAACAAGTAAAATTATGTTCAATTGCTATATCACATTCAAATAATTTTCTGACAAATATTTCGGAAGAGCTAACATCATCGACATAATCATCTAAATAATGATCTAAATTATCAATTAAAATCATCACTATTTTCATTATCATCGTCATCTTAATTTGATATACGTTTTTTAGTAGAACAATTTGGTTTAAAGAACTAGGACCAATATTAATTTTTTGGTTATTAGAAAAATGTTGACTACTTATATCAAAATTTGGTAATGGTGGAATAACATAAATATTTATATACAGTAAATGTAAATTACTTTCAAGAACAAAATTGCATGCTTCTTCACCGTCTAATAATAAACAAGTAGAAGAAAAAATGCACCATAATATAATTCATAGCGAATAAAAAAATGATCGATAATAAGATTGTGTATATTATTTATCGAAGTATCACGATAAGCTAAAAGAAGTTGGGTCAAACGTCTTTCATAAAATTAACCCATTTAGTGTACCTCCATGCGAGCATAATATTTTAGTCTTTGATCCATGGTGAATAGAGATTGTAGAGCTTTTGAATGGAGATGGAATTTAAGCTTATGGAGAGCTACTAAAGATGAGCTTATGGAAAGTTACTGAAGAAAATGTAGAAGTCTGTAAATAAGATAACTTTGTAGAGAAGAAATTGCATGAGAATAGAGTGTAGATTAGAGTGTGCTTTGAAAGCTTCTATCCCTTCAATTTATAGCTTTAAAATCTAACTATTGTAATCCAACGGTCGTAATTCGACCATTGTACATTTAAAAAAATAAATAACAAATAATGCTCGAAAGTAACTTGCAAATCAGCAAAGAATACATTAGTCCGTCTTGTGCATTTTCTACAAGTACGCCAATCTGACGGGCGTATTTGCTATAAAAAATTTAATTCAATTAGCAAAGACGTCAGTTCGACTGGCATATCGTCTCTATATAGGATATTTTCCTAAATTCCTCTCCCTACCCAATTTTGCCAACTTTTATCACCCTTATTCCAATTGAAATTATTTATTGTGGTTGCATTGTGTCTAAAGGCAAGCAAATAAACAACTAGGATATTATTCCATTTAAAATTGTGTCTATTACAAATAGAATATTATTTCATTTAAAACTAACGAGAAACAACATATATTATATCAAATTATGTTTAAGTATATCAAATATTTTTCTAGCTTCTTAAAATAATTTTTATCATTTTTGTCATTTCTAACGAAAATCCGAAACTCCGATCTGAAACAATCAAAACTACCGAAATTGGCACTCATGGACGGGTCTAAAACCAATTCCAATACCGATATTATGAACCATGGTCCTACCATGTAGGAATGTTACCCTATCTATCACTAGGAGAACCATATTTCTATAAAATGTATGATTATTGCCACAAAGCTTCCGCTAATGCAGGGTATAAGGAGAGGTTGTTTTTGCGACTCAGAACTTAGGATCCTCCAGAATGCAAGTGCCAACCCTTACTATCAAGCAATGTGTACTAAATCCAAAAGATTTCCAACACAACAACTTTTGAGAGTCGTTATGCCAAAGGAGGGAATACTTATGGTAAATATCGGGTTCCCAATTACCGAATGCAACCTAACTTTCTTCACATTGCCACTCATCTATATAAATCACATCATTAAAGTTGCCTTAAGCAATTGAACATATTTATTCCTCAATAATCCATAGGTAAAATTATTCCTACACCTTCAAGTTAATTTTCAACAGGCCCACATGTCCAAAGCATTTAAAACTTTCCACTTTCCATCCCAGAGTTAAAAAGTTCCATTTTGTTTTAAGAACTATCCCCATCCAATAAATTTACCTTAAAATTTTAAATTACCAATAAAAAATGGAAAACATATCAATTTAGCAAACCCATGTTCAACATCAATCATAACCCAATCAACCAAAGATAAAGAATCACTATTACTATCGAGATACATATCGGTTAATCCAATATCATACATATAGGCTTGTAGGTAGTATCGATTTTTCTACTCGAGTCATGTAATATATACTTAAGAATCTAGATTTTGGAACTAGATAGACTTGTAAAGATGAACCAAATAAAAAATTCATTAGAAAATTTTATCAATTCATATTCCTATATTGATTTAGAAGTATAGACCTAAATTCTAGAGTTATTGTATCACACGAAACAATATGCAAGCAAATCGATACATGATACGATACAAAAGTTGACAAAGCTAGCCCCCCCTAATGCAAGCAACTCAAGCAACTCGAACTTACATTCTCCCGGTCACAAGCGCCAACCTTTACTATCACGCCAAACATATGGAATCCAAGGTTCCCAAAAACAACTATCGAGGGTGGTTACCTCTGGTAAATTTTGGATTCGAAGATTACTGAAATAAATCTAAGTTTCTTCACCATTGCCACTCACCCCACACATAATTCACATTAATTGAAGCCTCCCTCAGCAATTTAACATATTCATTCCTTGATAACTAATGGATAAAAGTGTTCCTTCACCTTCAAGTTAATTCTAGACCCGCCCGCACATCCAAACCATTGGTGAACTTCCCCTTTCCCATCCCCTTAAAATTAAAAAATCCATCTTTTTTTCAGGAACCATGGGCATCCAATAATTTTCCTTAAACTTGACAATAAAAAGAAACTCGAGAACACACATCATCGTCAAACCAACAAACCCCTGTTCAAGAATCATCATAACCCAACCCAAGAAACTAAATTTGCTATCAACCCCAATTGACCAACCACGAAATTAAGTACAGACTACAAAGATCGCAAATTTATACCATTTTCTCCATCCGACGAAGAGCTCGACGAGGACTCCCAGGGATAAGGACCGTAAGGATCGCCGCCCCCGAAGCAGCCGCCATCGTCCGAATCTCTGCTCCGCGATCGTACCGGCCGGTCCGACCGACACCGACCGGTCGAGAAAACCGGAGAAGGGAACGCGAGTTTCGATCGGGAAGAACGAGAGAAGAAGGGAGGGAGGGCGCGGAATGGGGAGGAGAAGAAGAGAGCAGCAGCAGAGGAATCCGCCATTAAAAAAAATTCTTCTTTTTCTAGAGAGAATAGAGAGGAGAGAGAGAATGGGAAATGGTCATTTATAGAATTATAAAAAAGAAAAAATATCGGTTATTTTTGGGGTTGTGTGGTTGAGTAGGAAAGGAGGGGCAACGTGGTCAGCACTGGTCGTGGATATCAACGGTTTTTATTACTTTTGGTCATAGAGTTTGCTTAGCGAAATTGTCCACTCACACCAAAATTTTCTTTTTTTCTCTTTTTTTTTTTCTTTTTTCATACTAAAACTCTTTTTTTTTTCACACTAAAAGCTAAAAGTTCAATCTTCTCTACTATAATGTGGCTTGCAAATAGCTCTAAAATGAGTCGTCTATGTCGTATTTATATCTTTCATTAAATAAAAAAATTAAAATTTTAAAAATTCTACTACCGTACTTCCTTAAGTAGTTAAAAATTAAAATTTTAATTCTTTCTATCTTAACAATAACAAATTCTAATATAGATTTTATATTTAAACTAAATATATGTTATTATCAAACTAAATACATATTCAAAATTTTAAAAATATATCTATAACAAATTTTAATTAAAATATATTCAGCTATATTTAAAATATTTTAACATATTATCTAATTGTTTAACAATATTATATTATTTTTATACATGCTTTGCATGTCAACGTGACTACTGTAGGAACCCTATAGCCGCAGACTTAAATTGCATATGATATGTCTAACAGGGTGATGATTGAGATAAAAAATTAATTATTTTACCTGAAATGTAAAAAATAAATTAATTTAACAAAATTATTTTACTATGAAAAAAATCCATGAAATTTTAAATTTTTTCATAATAACATTTTTCATTACAATTATTTTCTTGTAAAAAATTAAATATTTTTTTATAAAAAACTTAAATCGAGTGTTTGATTGTCATTATTTAAAAAAAAAAAATATTTTTAGCCAGTTTTATTTTTCCCTATTTTGAAAAAAAAAATGATAATTTTTTTGAAAAATAATTTCATAAAAAATATAAGCTATCAAATAATGTACATTTGTGGAAAATAAAATTCGTGATAGAAATATTTTTTATAAAAAAAATAAGTCCAATCAAACACAGTCAAGAGGAACATCCCATGGGACTAATCAAAAACAGGACCAAGTCAGTCGCACTAATTCAAATAATAAAATCCAAAAAAAGTTTGACTAAACCTTACAAAAATATTCTAAATCTGGTCTTTGGTAGCTGTTTGTTGTTATAGATCAATTGGCTAGAACATGTTTTATCGCCCATATATCTTGTCTTTAGGTTCCTCTCGAGTCACTACATCATCCCTCTTTTCAAACAAATCTGCAAATATAAATATAGGAATAATACCAGAGAAAAAAAAAATCAAGGATCATGACAATGCCAGAAGCCAACCCCGTTGCTACCAATAGGTGGGAAATCATTGTTACAATCGACAATAAAATTGAGCGACAAGAGTGGAAGTAAATAATAGTTTGGTAATTTGCCCTATACTATCATATTCACAACAAATTAGTTTTTAATTTATAAAGCTCTAAATTGTACCGTCAAAAATGTTTATTTTAAAATATTTGAAACAAAGAATAATTTGGCCGTTTGCCCTAAACTAACATTTTCACAACACAACATATTGTTAACAATGTATATATTTTAAATAATTAAATAAAGGGTATATTGTCAAATTCTTATTAAAATAATTAAAAATTTCAATAATTAAATGTCAATTTCTCCCAACAAAAAACTGTCTATCTAGATTGGAAAAAAAAGGTTAAAACCCACAGCCATCACACACTCATTATGTGCACCCTCTTGAACATCTTGCCCACAGCACAATATTTTTCCAATGGGGGTATCCAAAGAAAAAAATTCCTGACTACATAAGGATTGCCTTCCTTGATCATTACCTTACATGTAAGAGAGAAGGAAAAACTAGCTTATCAGAATTAAAAAACCAAACAACACAAGGTGTTGCTTTTCAAAAATATAAACAGAAGCAGCCATAATAAGTTATACCAAACCCAACCTACAACTAGTTCCCAAGAACACATAGCATGCACTTGCCAAATTTAAAATATAAAACAAAAATATACTCAAACTTCATCTATGACAATTGAAATGAGACGGACAATATATCACCCACCCATCGTTTTTCTCCTCGACATCAGCAAGAACTTAACCATATAACTGTCCAGCTATGTATAACAACTCCAAGCAAGTGAAAACTTACAAAAGTTTATAACAGACTAACCCTAACCCTAGTACAGAAAGTAGTGAATATAGAACACGCGAGTGCAAAAGCCAGGGCTGTATTCTTGATGTACATCTTCAGATTGCACCTTAACAATTAAGGATTGTAGGGTTTTGGTCATTCAAGTACTAGAAATTGCAGAAAACTGTATGATAAAGATGAAGCCACCAAAGCCATCTCAGCCACACCATCCAACACAAATACCTTCTGGATTATGAAGCATTCGCTTCTTTCGCATAGGAATTTGTGAAGATTAACTCACTACTTTGCTGGTAAGTTTTTCCCTACCTTTTATAGTTTCAAGCCATGACCATGAAACCAACTATTGGCAGGAACCTCACATTCATTTACCATTCCGATGCTTTGGTATCCCAACACAGTTAGGGCAGTACCATTTTCCTTTAGGATGTTCCTTCAAGCCAACACATACAAAATTGAACCACTCGATCTTGCACTGCTAAAGAATGAAACACAATTTTAGGGCTATGTACAAGCAGACAAAGTCAAGGAATTGCAAAGACGAGAATTAAGGAAATCAGAAGGTCATACATCAGGGTTATGGCAAGCAACCATCTCTCCGAAGTCAACTTGGTGCAGATGCAGTATGTTGGTTCGTTTGGGTCCACTGGCAATTCCAGATACTACGAATGTAGTCAACCCAAAAATATGAGCAAATAAACTGAGTTGAAGTTACTGTGAAAAGACCAAGTAGATTGCAGAGCCGTACTTACGCCTGCCTCTGCCACTTTCTCTAGCTCTTCCAGATACCGTGTTGCCATCAGCCTTCAAACCACCGCCTCCTACACTAGCAGTTTGTTCTCTTTCTGTTTGCAAACATCATATATGACTACTGAGACCATAAGGAAAAGGTGAAGCGCTTCATTCTTCCTTATGATGAGCTATTTTCAAGATCAAGCTAAATTTGTGCATTGACACCATCAATAGTGAAGAATCGTGATAGAAGTACCTCTCCGTATCTCTTCAACTTTTCTCAAAAAATGATCGAGTTGTTGAATATGTGCATCCACCTGCAGCAAGCAACAGATTCAAGAACATCAAGATGAGAGATAAAAATTGTACCAAACTGGTTTCAAGCGGGTGGATAATCCAGTTGAGGTAACATGAACATGAGAAAAACTCAAAAAAGTATATTGACAACATTGCGTATGTTAAATGTACTGATTACAGCTATGTTGAATAGACACCAATATGACACGGCATGATATGGCCATGGCAACATGGCCATGGGATCAATTTTGGCATGTCCTAGTATAATTAGGAGTGTCCATATCGTATCCAAACACAAACGTGGTAACCATTTTGGAGTCTATGCTAGGATTACAGCAATTCATCACATGAAGACACATGTAAATGATATAACCAACTAATGAAGGACATAGCTATTATATAGACTAACAAAAATTAACAAGTACATAAATCAGTTTGCATTTACCTTGCCAAAAGAATTTTCATTTATTTCTTCCTGAAGTTATAACTCTTATAAGTTGACAAATTAAATAAAATTCCTTGCCTATGTTTGACATCTTTCTCCATGAGAGTGGAAACATCTGGGAATCAACAAGTATTATTGTTACCAAGGTATTCAAAGGCGCACTCGAGGCGCAAATGGTCCAAATCGCCCGAGGCGCAAGGCGCACTTAAGGCGCGCGCCCGAGCGACGCGAGGCGCAAAAATTATATATATATATATATATATATATATATATATATATATATTCACATCGGATTTCTACATTGATAAACATGTGCTTCAAATTCCCCCATGTCTGCAATCACTTTGAATTGAGTGAGTGAGAGAAAACAGTAAAAAAAAAGTACAACAGTTCAAAAAACAGTCTAAACATGTTATTTTTTTAGAAAATTTTTAAGGCGCGCTAACATGTTATTTTTTTTACAACATTTTTAAGGCGCGCATAAGCTATTCCAAGGCGCTCGGAAAAAGGCACGCCTTAAAAATTGTGTCCGTCTGGAGTACCCTGAGACGCTGCCTCTAGGAGCAAGGCGTGCCTTTGACTACACTGTCTTGAATGCTTGAAAAAATGGATAAAAGTAATCACGTGCAGCTCACGTTGACCGTACCAAGGTAGTCAAAGGCGCAAGGCGCACTCGAGGCGCAAAGGGTCCAAATCGCCCGAGGCGCACGCCCGAGCGACGCGAGGCGAGACGCAAAAATAATATATATGAGGAAGGATCGACATCCCCGCTATCTTTGCATCCCCGCCTATCCCCGAAATAGGAGCCGTTGGATGTTGTTTAAGTAATCTAATTTTAATCGTTGAGTTGAATGGTTCAACTCAATGGTTAAGATTAGATGACTTAAACAACATCCAACAAATGGGGATGGATGGGGATGCACTATTTGCGAGGATGTCGATCCTTCCTCTATATATATATTCACATCGGATTTTTATATTGATAAACATGTGTGCTTCAAATTCTCCCATGACTAGGTTGCAATCACTTTGAATTGAATGAGTGAGAGAGAAAACAGTAAAAAAAAAGTACAACAGTTCAAAAAAGTCTAAACATGTTATTTTTTTCACAAGATTTTCAAGGCGCGCCTTAGCTATTCCAAGGCGCTCGGAAAAGACGCGCCTAGGCGCACCTTAGGTGCGCCTTAAGAATTGCACTCCGCCTGGAGTGCCCTAAGGCGCTCCCCCTGCGCTTAGGAGGAGCAAGGCGTGTCTGAGGCGCGCCTTTGACTACACTGATTGTTACATGCCGGTATAGGACCCATGCATCATGTGTGTGTGTATTTATCACATATATGTGGCGTGCCTTCTTGTTCCAATGCATGCGATCTGATTAATATTTACACAGAACAACAATCATGATTTACAATTACCAAGCAAACATCGGTTAGCAAGATCTAATATTAGCAAAGGAGCTGCTAGCAGCGTAGAAGAAGGGGTAGGCCAACAGGGTGAGGCTGTAAAAAGAAGGATATGGATTTTGCTAATGTAACAAAGGGCATGGCCCTTACCACTGAATGGAAGGAAAGGATTCAAATGGCCGAGCCCAACAATTTGGGATAAGGCTTTGATATTGTATAATTATCCAGCAAATAAATGATAACTAGGAACCTGATTTCTAAGAAATGGGAAAGTTCGATACTCACATTTAGTAAACATTCCAAATCAGTGGTAGAACAAGTTAGAAGAAATCAGTAACTTATACCCATATATAATATTGTGAGAATGGGAAAAAAGAAGAAGTGAAATTTGATGCTCAAAGTATAAACCACAGGATTGATATTCTAAAGCACAGTATTGGATATATTTTAATGACACGGTGCAATCTCAAAACAGAAAACTCATGCATGATATACCAACTCTAAGGTCAAAATTTGTGCTTACCAAAAAATGAGCTTGTCATGATTTCTGTGCAAGTTTACATCCGTCATGTTTATCTTTAATTTCCATTTATTTAGTATAAAACCTCATAACATAAACATTTAGGTTGCTTTTATTCGAAGTTATCATTTCATAAAGTTCAATAACAAGTGGCAAACCTTATACCAAATCATAGGACTTTGTAGCCAAAGCCAATTTTCATCAGCAATCCGTACAGGATGCTTCTGTTCATCAACAGCCTCATCAGAAAATAGTGCATGTGATGTATCAGGTGTAATGGTGCCAGACTCAACTCGTCTAATATCTTCTATTTCTTGTTCACAGAGATGCTCATTCTGCTGCTGAACATGAACAATAAGAAAAGAACAGGAAAGCTAGCACCAAAGGCTTGTCATAAAAGAGCGAAAGAAACAGTGAAGCTGAACATAACAAGTTTGCCAAAAACACACAAAGAGAAACATATTTATAAACCAATTTCTAACGAAGGTCTTAAGTGTGTGTTAATCTATTTACATTTGCATGACCCGAGACTACAATACAGCATTGGTTACTGAATAATTCGTCCACTGCTTCAATTGCATCTAACTTCAGACCCACAAGTATAAAATAGTCCATGAAAATTTCAAAAGTAAAGCAAAAAGTGTCTAGTTTTGTATGTGTGGTGTAAGAGTGTGCATTGTTTGGTTGAGACATGCATGTGTACTACTAAACAAGATTTCCTTATGCAAGGACTCCCGACAACCATATTTCTATTTCCAATTTCAACAACACAAACAATTGAGGGCTTATCAAGAGCTGACCACAGCAACTGACATAATATGAATGATCCAAAAGAAGTCAATTAAGACGCTACATATCCTGCACAGAAAATTTTCACCTCCTAAAGTGGCAACCCAAATAATGGAGTTTGCATTGTTCACTCATAACCTCTTTCTGCTACTAAGCCTATATCAAGGGGAGAGGCCCTTTGCCTTTTATTTAAACTACTTTGTTGTTGGAAATACTAAAAAATATTCAAAAAGGGACCAAGATGTGGGAATATGCTCCCAATTGAGTGTCAATTGAATGCTTACTAATGAAAGAAGATATTCCCACATCAAACCACTCAAATCATCCAATTTTGCAAGACCTCTGGTACTCATGCTCACCGCCCCAATAAACCTACACATTCACAAGAGCAAGTCTTAACAATGTCTATGCAAAATGGAGAAACAACAACAATAAAACACGCACACACACAAACAAAACTTCAAACCCATATGTATATGTGGCATTTTCTTTAATTAATATAAGAAAGGGCATGGTCATGCAAAGAAGAAGAAAATATTGTTGAACTAAAATGGACAAATATAGTTTATTATTTAAGCTTTGGCACTGTCATTAAGATCACTAATGAACAATTCATAAACATATTTAAGATTCTTGAGCAAAAAATATTCTTATATGTAAACAAAGAAATAAGGTAGCATAATACAAGCATTTCACCTGATATAGCCCATTGATCGAGTAAGGCTTGAGTAAGTTAGCAAACATTTCAAGATGGTTCCAGTTCTCACCAGTTCCTAATGATTTTGTTTCGGTTAACGTCTGACAAATGTGCAAACCATTTGTATAGGTTGAATACATGTTAGTTAAAGCTGAACTTCTTATGGATTGAGACACATATGTATATTGACTTTGGATATAGTCTTGAGATCTGCATATTGATAGATAAAGCAGGTAACGCTCCCTCTTTGGTTAAATTCCCAATTTCTTCGGTGTGTTTTTCCCTTTTGACTAGATGGAGATTACCCTACTTCAAACTTATCTGTATCCATACATCATAAAAAATTCCATGTCAAATATGATTTCATTTGACTCGCTCACTTATTTTGCATTTTCATCAGCTGAATATGATTCTTCTTAGAAACTTGGGTGGTTACTCCTTGTTGTATGAGTTTTAATTTACGTGACTAAACAATACGCCTAACAAACCCACCAACTGGCCTTCAAATATTTGTTGCAAGACCCTCTATATAGCTAAGAACTTAGCATCAACTCGAATAGGGTTGGTGTAGAAATGATAGCTGCTTGTAAAGACTTGGTCATTCACTCCTGGAGCTTTTCAAGGTTGAGTTGTGCTCCACAGCCTCCACTGCCAACCCATTCTAATTAAAAGAAGTCTTTAAGGAGGCAGGATTGACCCTTCCACTATGCTTCGGAGTAAGTATTACTACGACAGCAGCCTGCAAGTCTTTGTACTGCACTCATGCCATTTGCTCCCTGTTTCATGAGAATGATAAGAGTATCACCATACCCTCAAACTAGATATCTAGGTTTTCATATCGGTTGCAACCATAGTTGTCTTAAGTTTTGACCAGTGAATACCAGTTTCCACATGGATGACATCAGATAGATATTTGTAGAGTTAACAATTAATTGTTTTATGGAGCTTCTCAAGTAGTATTGCATCAAATCTGACTTCATTTAGATTCGAGAAAATTTGGATGGTAATATGATTAGATACAAGAGACACTTATCAATCCAGATCATTTTGTGAGAGAACCTTTTAAATAGTGCCTAATCTTGATGTAAATCATTGTATCTGACATGCTCAAATATGGATACTTCTAAACAATTATGAAACAAGAATGAAGATGCCCAATAATATGAGTTTGCATGTTTCATTTCCTCAGCCATATTATATGTTACTGAACAGTACATCCAACTCATAAACAAAAATGGACATATTACGTGCAAGAGTACTAATAGAAAATTAAAACAAAGAAGTAAATAAACCTTAACAGGCTCATATAGATATGCATAGAACATACCCTGTAAACATTTATCTAAATCTCGCATGTGTAATTAGGCTGCAGCATTGCTGGCAAGGATTTAATAGCTGCCAAAATGAAAAAGCAACATACTACATCTGAATAGTTCTCTCTTTATTCAATAAAAGAGAATAAAGATCCAGTAAACGTTCTATAATGTTGATTAAAAGAAAATGTATCAATACACCATGAAATTTTCAAGTAATTATGTACACCAGATTTTGCATTTCACTGACTAGAAAATTTATTTTTATCACTTCATAACTAGAACCACTCATATTAGAATAACATATAATTATGAGGTAGTGCATGCAATGACTATTGACAGTCTTAAACAATGAAATTGGGAAGGCACATGCAATATATCAAACAAGGAGGAAAGAAATAACAGGTTCATCTTCAAGGTTTCAAATGAGAAGTGTCATCCTGCAATCCCATTAGACTTGATCATCTAAGAAATATAAGTACAGTGTAAATCTGTTAAGAGAGGAGCAGGCTAGAGTTAGACAATTAGACTTGATCATCCTGCCAGGTCGTTTATTCGGAGCAGCCTGCGGAGCCCATGGCGCCTACCCACGGTTTTGATGTGGCTGATTCCTCGGACGATATTGAATCAGTCTCCCACCTTGACATTCTCGGGCTCTGTGGCCCATGCGACCATACTTATAGCATCCACCCTCATGGGGACGACACATATGTCTTGTGTCCGAAGTTGTCACATTTGTAGCATGTGGTTCTTGACTGGGTCCTCGATACCCTCCTGTGTTCAGGCACTTTCATGCAATGTAACCTCCCGTCGTGTTTGGACGCTTGTTGTTGTTATTGTTGTTCTGCACAGCTCCTTGGGTACTCAGAGGATGGTATACCACCACCTTGAGAGCTTGATCATATGATTCTCTGAATGATTTGCAAATTTGAGATAACATGTCCTTCTGTAAGCCTGATCTCAAATCATTCTCGAATTTGTGAGTTCGTGCCTCATCGTTTGGCTTAAGGAGAGAACAAATCTGGAGAGCTTTGTGAATTGAGTCTCATACTTAGCAAGAACAGCTGGAGGGAGAAATTGGTCTAGGAATGCTTTCTTGAACATAGGTCATATGATCTTGATCTCTCAGTTGTTCTTGCTAAGTATCATATTTCTTGCATGCTACCAGTCGTACGCGTTCTTGCGCAGTTGGAGCAACACGCACGCCACCCTCTTGGATCCTTGGATGCTTATGATCTCGAACAATTCTTCTAGTTCGGCTATCCAGTCTAGCGCCTTAGCCGGATCCTCGGTCCCATTGAATGATGTTGGGTTCATCTTCTTGAATTCCACAGCTAAGAACACAGAACTATTGTTTGCCACAAGTAGAGATTTGTCATCTTCGAATGCACCATTTCCAGTTGTAAAGGCAGTAGCAATAGTATTATTGGCAACCATAGTGTAAACGACTTGTTGCAACACATCCAACTGCTTTTGTTGCGCTTCAAACATTCGCACTACTTTTTCCATTGGGTCGATTACTCCTATTGAATTCGAGCTGCTTGGATTGCTCCTTGACGTCATTGCTATCCAACAAAACAAATTTTATTAGCATCATAAAATATTGTGGACTTATTGTATGGAACCATGATTTCTTGAAACATAAAATCACCGGACTTTCAGTCAAGGAAACAATTTGAGTTCAAATGAATTAAGGAGTCCAAGGAAGTAAACCTAGAGTTCTCATACCATTTTGTCACTACCCAATTCCAAGAATCAATAAGTCGTCACTGAGCGTGATGTCGTACAACTCTAAGTTGTAGTTGTACAAAGCATGAATGAAATCATTTAATAAACAGATTAATTTAAGGTTAATGTAGCGAAAATAAGCAAAATATTGAATGACAACACACACACACCTATATTTTTCCGCTGCAAGTTGATTAATAAAAATAACAGCAAAGAACGAAACAATAAAACAAGCTCTCAGCTAACAATGCTTGATTCATGGCCTTCGTCAAGTAAAAGATGCATTAAGCTCTGATTCGATCCCGAATCACTGGCTTGAGCCCATTCCCGAAGCGAAATACATGCTACCCTTTGGTCTCGTCGATGTGGTTCTCTTCAACGAGACACACAAATTATGTGGTATACTTGTTAATGCTTCGTTGACCCTGTGAATACCTCTGATACTGATAGAAAATGTGTTGTTCGTAGTCGTCAGATAGGAAACGCGCCTGCAGTTTCTTTTGTATATTCCCCTATAAGACTGCATCTTTTTCCTTTCCGACTACGCTTGTCCTACAACCTATCCCACCAAGCCGGTGCACTTGAGTTCAATCATGTCCTACTACCTATCCTATCAAGTCGAAGCCCCTAACTTCAATTTGTGGGCCACTAACTTCACCTTCTTGTCGTCGAGATTTCCATATAGTCAAAGAAAAGATTCAACTATGACTGCCAGTCCATGAATTACTCGATGCCGAGATCTCCATAGAAGATCGAGATATCAACTTTCAACCTAAAATTATCTCCTCTCCCATACGAACGTTTCCCCACGACCTCTACACTGATAAGCATAATTGTCGTCAAACCAACTTCCCGAGCGCCAACCATCGTGAAAGTTGTTCCTCACATAGTCTTCATAAGGACTATTATGTCGACGTTGTTCCGACTATAGTAGTCTCGTCGGTCATGCAACATGTCACCGTCAAGATCCCGCCTGACGAGATCATCGTACTCCTCGCTCGAGCTAGACGAGTCTACATATCCCTCCTTGGACGAATCTATAGTGTTAGTGCGTGTCTATCTTCAAGGAGGTCATAGGCATTGCTCACACATAACGTCGTTTCTGGATCACGAACTGGTTCCCTCGACGATTCCTGGAAGCCTATCACCCGCTTAACCTACTTGATGCATAGGTTCATTTCCTACAAAGAGACTTCGATGCGACGTATCGCCGCAAAGAAGCATTCAGCCTCCTGCCCTTCATTAGGAAGATGTTTGTCATCGTTGGTTTGAGACATGTTTCTCGATACGATGAAGGCTTATAATATAACCTGACACAAATACAAAAACGTCAATCTCCAAAACCAACGGCCAAAATATGAGGATTGACACCTTAATTCTCAAATACGAAAATTAAAAAAGAGATAAACTCAACAACCAATGCAAAATGAATTCCATTCACTTGTTTGTTCTCTTCTACGTAGTCCTATTTATAAGAAAGAACCTACTTAGGCCCTAAGAAAAAAAAATCCTAATTAAACAAGAAAAGAAATCTAAAAAATAAATACAAAAATAACTAAAATATTTGGCACTTTCTCCTCACAAGCGACAGTGAGGAGGAAGGAACGAATTTCTTTGGGAGCTCCATTGCAGAGTTCAGGCCTAACCATTAATGGATAAGCTATTTAATTCCTGCATGAAAGAGTAGACTCGATCTTCGAGGGGCTCACCATGATTGCAGTGATAGATGGGCCCATATATTGAAGGTTGTGTTAAGCATGCACTTCAAGGAATTCATTTATCACTTACCACTGTACTAAGGACAGTAAAGGATGTTGGTCGGTATAGCGTAACGAGCTGCAGGTAAGGGAAAAGATAGTCATGCACAGAATGAGCTCTTTTATCAATAGTAGAAGATCGCACAGAGGTAAAAGGACAGAATAGGGAAGGACAACATGAAAACAATTTCCTATAATCACAAGTTTTATGTTCAATGTAGTATTCATACTGGAAATTAGCTGAAAGCAAGATGTCCAGTAACATATGCTGACAGCAAGCATTCCATCGATCAAAGACCCATGCTTGGGAAGTATCTCATGTCTTTCTCTTACCTAGATATGGAAAAAGACTGAAAACAAGCAGCTCGTGGAACATCTCCTACTTGCCCTGCTTTTCTCAATCTTGTATCTCTGATTTATTTCGTACCCCTCGAGAAAATGTGTCAGATTCTATAGGATCAACAAACCTATGAGACTTAAGGAATGAGGAAAGGGAATGAGTTTTCTTATGTGGTCACCAACTTCACACGTCCGCGCCTACTGCAGCTGGAGGATCAAGGCTAACTTCCATGGATTGGACCAGAGGGATAGGCACAAAACCAATCCTATGTTATAAATGAATATATCTTTCCACTAGTCCGAGAGCGATGAACTGCCCTTTGTGGATAAACTCTTAGATCAAACCTGATTGAAACTGGCAACACAAAGGAGAGCCCGGAAGAAAGATGGTAAAAGAACGAGAGTTCGTGCTATTGTTTATAAAACTTTTCATCGCCCAGCTCGAACTGAAGGCGATGTAATCAAATTTATGGTTGACGCCGTAGATAGTATAAATCCCATATGCGAAATGCAAAAAGTCAGAATCACATGTACTATTTATGAGATCCCTTAGTCTGTTTTCATCGAAGAAGCCACAAGGAACCCGTCGAAAAAGAAACCGAGTAATTCTCTCGTCAAAAAGATGTAAAACCCTGCGGAACCCCGATTGCTTCAGGGTCTGAGGTCTATTACCAACCGACTACAAACCCAAGCAAAGCAAAAGAAGACCTAACCTCGGTCGGAGATAGCAGCTCATGAACTGTCCTGCTCGAAGGGTCGTAGCCCGCCCTGACCCGCATTACAAAAAAGGATGGGTCAGGGAGGCCAAGAGAGGGAGAGAGTCGGGGCTTAAAATCCTCAACAATCTTCTACTACAAACATTTCAGTAAATCTCGCCTGGCCCAGCTAGACCGGTTTGGACCGAAATAACCAAAATTTTGATTTTTTCAATCATTAGGTTGCAGAAAACTGAAACGCTAGTTTGGGCTACCCAGAATTTCGATTTTCCCAAGCATCCGTGTTGCAAACAACCGAAATTCCGATTAGTAACCAAAATTTCGATTTGGGCTTCTTTTGAACTCCTTGACAATTCGAGCTCCTCGATTGCGTACGATCATAAAAATAATAAAATAATAAGGGAGGAAGAGTAGACGCGAGTTCGAATCTCAGCTTGGACAATAATTAAATCAGAGGGGGTCTTGGTGCTAGTAACCCGGGACAAGGACGGTCGAAAAGAATTATCTCAAAAAATCAACTTGAGAGATACCTTAAGGTGAAACTTCAAATTTGGAAAATCATTAACAGTTACATGAAACATGATACCTTATTTCCAGCCTTAGCTATCCCAATTTCAAGGTACTGAGAGCAAGTCAGTTACTTTATATATCCTCAAACTTGCTTCAATCACCTCTTGAGGCCTTAATACGACCGTTGAGAACCTAATCTAAATTAAGGGAGCACCAAATAATCACTCGGTGGGCAATGGCAGGGACAGTCCATCCTATTCACCACGATCTCCATTTCCTAAAGCATTCATGAATTAAAAAAAGATCATATGATTTGGAGATTTCTCCCATTCTAGAAACTTTTCAATAACAGAACAAATGAGACCGCTTGATCGAAACCCAATTCCCAAATCTGTATAATTTCTCACACATGAATGTTTTTGGCCTTAGAGCGTAGAAATCATAACTAGTGGTGTGGATCCCTCGCAAGGCTGCCTAACAAGTGACTGTATGTCGTTTCCTTACTAACTTAAGTTCACCTCATCTCTCCTGTCCATGAGGGGTTTACTAGGACAACTGTAGTTTTCTCGGGTTTGTCATCCCTCGTACCGGCATTATTGTGTAGTCAGAAGCTTCAAACTAAGAACTCTTACATTATTGCGTAGTCATAAGCTTCAAGTTAAAAACTCTTACATTGATAGAGAAGTTTCTAACTTTATTCAACCTCTTCACGGAAGCACGACTAATTGGGTTTGGCAATTTGGGAAATGGCCACCAATATATTTTAAATATATATGTATAAAGTCCTCACTTTCCATATGTATATGCAATAATAAAAATTGAGGAGAGGTCAGGGAAAAAATTTCAGTGCAGATAGATAAGGCAATACACAGGCTTGGATCGATAAGATTTTCAAAGGCCTACCTTTTTAAACATTAAAAAGGACCCTACTCCGGATTTGAACTTGTAAGTCTCTACCTATGGCTCAAATTCATTAATTAGTTAAGACAAGATGCCTGGTCTCTTGACAACACAGGGATAAAGGAAACATAATAGGCACATGAAACATCCCAAACAGGGATAGGAAGATGGGTTTTCCAAAATGGATAGAAAAATAGAAAAACACAAAATTAAATGCTTAGAAACTATCAGCGAATAATTGTAAGAACCTGATTAACATGCCAAAACTAGTAGAGCCATTGTCATATTATGATAATAAGAAGTACAAGGGAAACTT
Source organism: Iris macrosiphon (assembly GCA_036927795.1). Classification (NCBI taxonomy): domain Eukaryota; kingdom Viridiplantae; phylum Streptophyta; class Magnoliopsida; order Asparagales; family Iridaceae; genus Iris; species Iris macrosiphon. The sequence continues at coordinate 12,722,035 of JAYESA010000007.1, forward strand.
TCCACGACATAATTTTCTCCATCTACAGGGCAACTTCTCTCAGAAACTATTGGTGCGACGCAGGACCACGACCCTCTCTCCATCATCTGCAACCCTAACACACAAGCTCCTACTCCTTTCCAACCTCACTTCACTTTCATCCACTTCCATGCCACTCTCTGCATCATCTGGTGGTGGCTCCTGAACAACTCTCTTGCCGAAAATCTCTGAGCACCTGCACACAGGGCACGAACGGTGGCCCGCAAGCCACCTATCGATGCATTGCTGGTGGAACACATGCCCACACCCCGGTATAAGTTTCACGGCCTCCCCCTCCTCAAACTCGTCCAAGCAAACAACACAGTCAGCAACCGACTCACTCGTCTTCCTGTAGGACATAACTGGCAGTGGTTGGGAGCTCCAAAATGACAGCAGCATCTTCTTGGAATGGCGCTGGCAGCACAGGTACACCAAAGTGAAGAAAATAAAAGAGGAGGAGAAGAACGTCAAGGCAACCATCACCTTCAGTTTGAACTCAACATGATGGTGATCGCCTGTGGTGGAGTTGTTTGCCATTGTTTCGATTTTAGATGATAGAGGGTATTGTGTCTTTTTGTATAGTAATAGCACTAGTTGTTTTTGTGAAAGCTAACATCCCTTGGAATAACCGACAAAGGTTACGGAACAGCTGAATTTTTTTGTCTTGGCTCGAAATAAAGAGAATAATGCCATAGATCTAGAAAGCTGTGGCCTTCAGACCGCTTATGGGTTTGAAAGCCGGGGGCCAGAACAGAAACACATGGCTGCTCTATACCACGGTGGCTAATTCCATGACACAAACTTGGCATGAGTTCTGCTTTTTTTGGAAATACTTGGCGTTACACGGAAGTATGAAGTTAATGAACTTTGATAGCTTGCTTTGTCACTTCATTGTCATTACCATCAACATCGACTTTGAGACCTTATTCCATCAGAAATGGGGTTGACTAAGGAGCATAAGAAAGCTTCCTAAACGGGATTGGCAAAGTTTGTATGACCGGCCGTCAAACTACGTTAATCCTTTACTTTATTGTCAAGTTCTTAGGCAAGGTAGCTATGGAAATGAGAGACCATGCCGTAAAACATAGACAACCAGTTGTCAGGTAAAGTGACCTACCTTTTTGGCTACACTGTTTAAAGCTCATGCAACAAGGAGCAAACTCCAAGTTTGCCTAGACTATAAAGAGTCTAAACGAAGAGATAAGATATACAATTGTCCTGAAACTCGAAAAATTAAACACCTTACGTCTGCCAGCACTAAAATCATGGTAAAGCAACAAATAAACCAATTCCACAGTGTAACTCCCCAAACTACATGGATCATTGTAGTTACGCTCCTTACACGAGAAATGAACCTTGAGGAAAAAAAAGAGTACAAGTTCAAGGAACCATTTGAAAAATACAGCAAAAAGCATTAATTCCTATAGTTTAATTTAAAATCATCTAGAGAAAACACAAAAAAGCCAAAGTTATTATGCAAGCATGCTGTCTCCATGGGCATATAAAAGGTAAGTCTCGGTCCTTATGACATGTTTGGATTGAAGGAGGTGTGAGGGAGGTAAAATGTGCAAATCCATGTTGTCGAATGCATGAACTTTCTTGCCTCACTCTTCTACCAAAATGTGTTCGATTGAAGGATGTAAACCTCCCTCGATTTATTCTATAGATAGTCAGGTTTGGATTTGAAAAATTTTGGATTTAGCAGCAGATGTTGAGGTTTAGAGTGGAGTTAAGTTTGTCTGGTATTTTAATTCATTTAATTAAAACCCTGGGCGCGTCCTATCATTGCTTAATTATTCGGAGCCCAATATCAGTCCATAAATTCCATCGGATTATTGTACTTCTGACTTGACCCGCCAAATTAGGCACTGGACTTTTCCGTCACTCAAAATCAGATTTCGTTGTGCTCTAAATTAATTGCACAATTTTCCGTAACCGTAATCCCTATTTAATTTCGTGTCGGACACCTGTGTCGTTACCCTCAATTTTGATATACCAACTTAACCCGTTGAGCCGGACCAACTAAAGGGTCCAAGACTGACTCCAAGCCCCCACCATTTTTGACCTTTGTGTCATTTCCGAATTTTGACCCCAAGTGCCCCCATTTAATTTAAAAGCGCGGGACACTTTAAATTCTATTTTAATCGAGGATACCGATTTTGCCTAATCCTATTTTAATCCCCAATTAATTCCGATGGCCATTAAATTAAACCTGTGCCTCACGCACAACACCCCCACACCATGCAAAACACCAAACACAACTTCCCCTATATTTTTCCCATCATTTTATGTGATCATGCAATTTCCCGAATTTTAGGGGCTAAGTTGCAATTTATTAATTTAGGTGCCCTCACCCCGTTGGCCAAGACCAAATGAAGAGGTTACATATGTTGGACCGAATTACACATCTCCCCCACTCCACTTCTCATGAAGAAATGATTTCTCTCATGTGAGATCTAAGCCCTCCATTTTGAATGGGCTAATCCCCACCACACATCCTTTACACACCCTCCTATAAAGCCATCACCATCACCCTCACAACCCCCAAAGCAGGCCCTAATCCCAAGAAACCTAGAAAACCCCCCCTCTCTCTCTCCTCCCTCCTCCATTTATTCTTCATGCAAAGAAAACTTCTTCTTCTTCCTTATTCTCCCTGAAGGAGCTACTCCGGCCGGCCTGTGCTCCCCCGACCGCCGGCCTGTGCTCCCCCGACCGCCCCGCTGTGCAGCCCGCTCCGGCCGCCACTGTGCAGCCCGCTCCGTGCAGCCGGTCCAGCCCCGCCCGGCTGTACACTTCACCCCCCGGCTGTGCACCCGCCGACCGACCCCTGTACACTTCACCCCCCGCCGGCTGTACATCCTCCGCCGGGCTGACCCCGCACCCTGTCCGGCCGACTTCCCCGCTCCTCCCCGTCCGACTTCAGCATCACCATCACCACCATTAGCTTTCACCACCACCATTAGCTCCCTTCACCACCACCATCACCACTGGACACCACCCCCGGCCACCTTCTCCGGCCAACAGCTCCGCGGCGAGGTCGACTCTCCCCTCTCTTGAATTAATTTCCAAATTTTAATATGGTTTTAAATAGGATGATAAATATATATATATGGATGTGTGGTTTTAGCTAGGGTTATGTTCAATAAATGTTGGTGTATATGGAGATGTAGTGTAGTTCATGTATCTTGTGGTTAAGGATATGTGATTAGGGTTGTTGTAGTTAGTTAGGGTTGTGATATTGATATGTGGTTAGGGTTTAGTTTCATAAGTTATGAAATGAAATTATGGATATACACTAGTAGAGATGCTAGGTTGTGATGTTAGGATTATAAATTAATATATGCACTATTGACTATGGTTGTTGTGCTTGCATTTAAACACTTAGAAGAAATGGTGATAGTGACTCATTGATTTAAACCAAGGAGCAGATTTAATTTAATAAAATGACGGAGGGATGTCGATCCTTGGGTGAATATTGGAAGTTGTGAATAGAGTGACCGAGGACAGTGGATATTAATTATTGCTTGAGTTTGAGACGTCAACGTGCATGTAAACATCTGTGGAAACTGAGGATAGGATCAGGGTGTGATTAACCGAATATCGTAATTGAGGATTGGGCCTGATGATATTATACAGGTGCTTGATTATGAGATAGGTATTATTCGGATCAAGGATCAGAGATTGAGGACTGTAAAATTAGTAATTAACTATTTGAGTTTGGGACTGAGTCTAGGTGTAGATGTGTGTCGCATCCCTGCTTGACGTAGAATGGATTATTGATTCTGGTTTGTATCTCATCTCTAGGTATTGCGGGACCTGAGGACTTGGACGCGGTACCAGATCCTCGTCATCAGCAGCCGCACGCAGGCAAGTGTACCTTGCCACCCTGTATCTCAGATTACAGATATTGTTATTCTTATTGTACATTGTGCACGTATTTATGTTGACGTTCGATACTTCGCGTCCGGATCACAACCGGATGCTGACATTCGACGTAACGTCTTAGAATAATTGATAGATGCTTTGTAGTACCTCGATGCACGTACCTGAGTACATCGACACCCCAGGACACACTCATACACTGTGATCGTGCCAGATTCCTGTATCCTGATACCGACATCATGACCAGAGACTGGGACGACCTTAGGGTCGCGTCTGTTGAGTTATTTCTGTGTGTCGAGACTGTAGTTAGAGGTTCAGGTTCAACGCACAATCGTTGACCCCTTGGGAAGGGGAAGACAGTTACTAGACGCTTGGGCTCCTCTGCACGCGCTTATATATATATGTAGTATCTATGTAGTGATCCTGTATCTAGTGTAGTGGTATCACCCTTGTGACTCTTTGCCCGGAGCTGCGGTACGTCCCGTGTGTTTTCGTGTCCGGAACTACGGTTTTATTTTGGACAGCCCACGCGTCGAACATTGTCTTTAAACTGAGTCACACTTGTTTGGTTATGATAGAGTACCATGTTGTTGCACTTGTACCTTTCTGTATACTTGGCATGCTGTATTTTTGTACCTTGTTACGTCCCTCTGAGGACCTGGTTCCCTTCCAGGTGTAGGCTACGAGGATTACCCGGAGGAGTACGGACCGGGCATCTATCCAGCAACTATACTCACTGCCGAGGGCGAGGTCATTCCTGAGGACTTCGCCTGATCACTGGTAGTTACTCTTTCCTTGGGACGGTATCATTACCTAGTTACCTGCTGCCGTCCCAAGTTATCTTATTGCTTACTTTCATTCCAGTATATTTGTACTAGCGGGTTTGTTCCCGTGTGACTACTCTAGTATTTGTATTTGATACTTATCTGGATATTTCCTTCCTGCACATTAGTTGTTGTATTTACTTCTATTGTGCTCTTATATTGCTGCATGTGGATGAGATTTAGATTGAGTATATTTGTGTTATGGGTTGGGTTATTCATTGTACTTTACAGCTTAAGTGTACTCCGACGGGCCCATTAGATTGGAATGCCCGCCGAAGTACGCTGCTGGCCATTGCCACGTGACTCGGTTCCTTACCTAAGGAACCGGGGCGTGACAAAGGACGTGGGAGAGTATCCATATATCATTAAACACTAATTAGTTGTCTAACTAAATTCATAATTAAATATTACTAACAACTATTTAACTTAGTATTAGTACAGAACTAATAATTAATATTAAAAATATATTTTATTAATTATAACAATAATAATTAAGAATTATTGATTAGACTATTTTAATAAATTTGTTACATTGGTATTAGTTAGTTTATATTAATTAACTAACTTAATTATTATTTATTAATAGTAAATTATTTATTATTAATTAATTATACTAATTTCTTAATATGAATTACTTATTAATACTAATTAGTACGAATTAATTAATACTATTTATTTATTATCTATAAATATTAATTAATTATACTTAATAATAATGGGTTACTAAATACTTAATATTAATAAAGTATATTAAGTTATTAATATAATACTAATTAACTACTTCTGAATATTATAATTAACTGAGTACTTATTACTAATTATAGAAAAATAAAATAAAAAGCAAGTTTCATCCCACATTCACTCTAAAAAAAGAGGGTGTGGAAATGGAAAAAAGAAGGGGGAGATGATTTGCTTATGCAATCATTACACAAAATCCATCCCTCACTTCCCCTTTGAAGTTTGAACCAAACAAGGTAAGTGATGGATCCACTCCATTTTCCAAATCTCCTCCAAATATACCTCCTATCCAAACAGCCCCGAAATGTAAGTGGTCGGGAGCTTTATGCAATAATATAAATGGGTACCACGATAATCATTTGCCCCTAACTACAACTCATGATATCTCTAACATAGCCCCTCAAGCTAAACAAGAAGAAGCCACATGAAGTTGGTTTGAAGAAAAAAGCGCAATAGGATAGAAATTTGGTAAATTCATACACCATCTAATCCACACCGATATTAAGCCCGTCTAAGACCCTTGTCTTATCTTGAAGTGACCAAGATGAGTAAATCACAAGTTCATTAATTTTAAGTAGGAAGCTTATTCAGGATTTATTTAAGGAGTCCTAAGCTAATCCTGTCAAAGCTTGCATTTTGTCATCAAGAAACAATCTTCTGGATATGGAATAGGCTCTTCTTCCATTGTTTTAAAAATAGTGTATGAAGGAAATCTTTTGCAATCTGGTTATCCGTATCCACTATTCAAGGTTCGATCCACAGAAATTTGAACACTTATGGGTGAAGCTAAGTGATGATCAGGTTTATAAATCAATGTCTATTTATTTTCTATCATTTGGTATAAGAACCAACTCCATGTCATGCTTGTTCCCTTTTTATGATATACAACCAGTTTTTATTGGTTTCATAAGATTCAGCTGTGATTTATGGAATGTTGATGACAAAGCTTTACCATAGATATGCATGGATCTGTGGTCCACCATTAGCTTATTATTTATCAATAGATATTTAGTAGAATACTTAAGTTGTTTATTATTTATGTATATATATATATATATATATATATATATATATATATATATATATATATATGAGAGGCTAACCCCTCTCTCTACTACTCTACTCCATGTGGGACTAAAACCCTTTAATACTCTCAACACTCCCCTCAAGATGGGCGATAGATATCAATCATCCACATCTTGTCACATAGTTTAGAAAGACTCAATGAATTAAGACCCTTAGTAAGAATGTACGACTTGCTCTTCTGAGCGGAACATGATCGAGCTTTAATATCCCTTTCTCTAGCTTCTCTTTGATGAATAATCGATCGATCTCGATGTGCTTTGTTCTGTCATACTGAAATGGACTATTAGTTATACTTAGTGCAGCTTGACTGTCACTCAGAAGGCACAATGGTGTTCCCTGATTCAGCTTCAACTCTAACAACAGTGCTTTTACCCACAACAACTCTGACACTCCCAGAGCCATAGCTCTATATTCTATTTCAGCGGTCGATGTTGCTACCACAGACTGTTTCTTGCTTCTCCATGAGACTAGGTTACCCCCACAAAGACACAGTAACCTGAGGTAGACCTTTTGTCGTCCATGCAGCTTGTCCAATATGCATCGCAGTACCCCTCAACACCCATGTGTCCGTTGTTCTTGAACTATAGCCCTCTTCCAGGAACCCCCTTCAGATATCTCATAATATAAAAAACTGCATCCATGTGGCTCTTCCTTAGATCATGCATGTAGCGACTCACTACACTCACAGCAAATGAGATATCAGGACGAGTGTGGCCTAGATAAATCAATCTTCCTACAAGTCTCTCATATCTCTCACGATCAACCGGCTCTTATGCCTCTGCCCCAACTTATCTTTCTGGTCGATTGGAATGACTATTGATCGACATCCCAACATACCAGTTTCTGTAAGCAGATCTAGTACATACTTTCTCTGAGAGAGGACGATCCCATCTCTTCCTCGAGCCACCTCGATCCCGGGAAAATATATCATCATTCCCAAGTCCTTTACTTCAAATTCCTCGGTAAGTTTTGACTTCAGCTGAGTAATCTCCTCCTCCTCATCACATGTGATCACTATATCATCTACATATACTGCAAGTATGGTGGCGTGGCCTCTCGCATGTCCGAAGAAGAACGTATGATCTACATTGGTCTGGCTGTACCCCATGACTGTGACAGCCTTCCTGAATCTTTCAAACCAGGTCCGAGAAGATTGCTATAGTCCATACAGTGACTTCTTCAGCTTACACACATTTCTTGTTGACTGTTTCGTGCAAAAATCCGAGGGCGACTCTATGTATCCTTCCTCTTGTTGATCTTCATGAAAAAAAATATTCTTCACATCCAATTGATGAAGTTGACACCCATGGTTTGCTGCAAGAGAAATCAAAATTCTTACGGTGCTCATCTTTACTACTGGAGCAAATGTCTCATCATAGTCGATGTCATAGGACTGAGTGAATCCCTCTGCAACCAATCTTGCCTTGTATCGCTCCACCTTTCCTTCTGGCGTCTCCTTTACTGTGAAGACCCATTTGCATCTAACTGCCCTCTTTCCTTTAGGTAATGGAACAAGTTCTCATGTCCCATCTCTTTCAAGTGCCCCAAGTTCTTCTAACATTGCAGCTTTCCACCTCGGATCTTCCTTCGCTTCCTGCCAACACTTAGGCAAAGAGGTGGTGTCTAACAATGCAATGAATGCTCCATAAGTAGGAGATAGATTAGAGTAGGATAAAAAAATAGATGATGTCATGTTCATAACCATAACGATTAGGGAATCTTCCCGCATTACTGCAAGAAGATCTCCTTAAGGGAATAGGAGAAGGATAAGGAGGAGAGATCATACCATCCGAATCAGAGGGATCCGGTGCGGGAGGTGCCATCTTCAGGAGTTGGGACAGGGTTAGGCGGGGGACATGGCACAGTAGGGACAATAGGCACAGTAGTGGACTGTTGCTTTCTCCTTCTATAGACTTGGAGCTCTGCAGATTTTCCTGTAGTCTGTTCCTCCCCTTGTATTGCAGCATCATTTTCTTCCTCCTTATTATGAGCTTCCTTATCACTTTCCTCTCCCTCGCTATCTCCCCCTTGTTCCCTTGGACCAACTTCTATCATTGGACATGGAACTGCCCCGAAAATCACGCTTGGACCCATCTCCCCCCCCCACTCCTAATACCTCATGTGTTAGGTGTGTCACCAAATGCGGAGCCTTCACATGAACCATTGTGGTAGTATGGTTCCATCTCTCTGAATATAACGTCCATGCTCACAAAGAGCACTCTCTCCACAGGACTCCAGCAAGAGTATCACTTCTGAGTCCCTGAGTAGCCAATAAAGACGGACTTCGCTGTCCGATGGTCCAACTTTTCCACCGCAGGCCTATTATCCTTCACAAAGCAGACACATCCAAATACCTTTGGGGAAACAATGTACTTGTTCTCACCTATAAGCAGCTCAAACGGTGTCTTCCATCCTAACACCTGAGAGGGCATCTTGTTGACGAGATATGCAGTCGTCAACACAGCATATCCCCACAAGTGTTTAGGAACATTCATAACAAACATCATTGACCGTGCCACTTCTAACAGGTGCATGTTCTTCCGCTTCGCCACGCCATTCTGAGCTGGTGTATAGGCACATGAAGTCTGATGTTGTATCCCATGGTCTGATAAGTATTCTTCAATAGCCTTGTTGGTATATTCTGTCTCATTGTCAGACCTCAAAGTCTTCACCTTAGCACCGTATTGTGTTGTAACCCTGCGATAAAAATCTTGAAAGCATGCGAATACATCACTCTTATTCTTCATTAGATATACCCAGGTGATACGAGTGTAGCAGTCAATAAATGTGACAAACCACTTAAAACCATTAACAGTAGTTGTAGGACAAGGTCCCCACACATTAGAATATATCATACCAAAAGCAGCTAAACTTCTATTTCCAGAACTCACATACGAGCTTCTGATATGTTTTCCAAGTTCACAAGTATCACAAACCAACTTTTGCTTATTAGCATTTTGATACATAGAGGGATACATCTGACTCAGTAGACTGAATGAATAGTGTCTCATACGCTGATGTTGGAGTAATAATTATACTTCTATAGTCATTCACGGCTCCTCCTATCGTGCTTCATCTACCCGTGATGCTAGTGCTGCATCCATCCCACCTATGTCCAAGTACCATAGCCCTTTATGCCAAGTGTCAGTCCCCAACCGTCTCCCTGTTCCCTTCTCCTGAAAAATTACCTTAGGAATGTCAAAGGAAACAACACAATTAAGTTGAAGAACAATGGCATTAATGGACAATAAATTAATAGAAAAAGATGGAGCATGCAAGACATTAGTAAGAGTCATATAATGGGTGCATTCAATTGTGCATTTACCCACAATGGGTCTAGCAGTACCATCAGCAATCTGAATGCTTTCAGGCGTTGTCAGGTGAGTGTAATCTTGGAACTCATAATGGGCATCCGTGACATGGCGGGATGTCCCAGAGTTAATTATCCAATTTAGACTTCCTGGTCTGTGGGTAGATGCAAGGACATGAGCAGATATACATGTGCTTGTATAGACATAGTAGATGATGTTATCCCCGAAGGTGGTTGAAGTCGATGCCCCAGTGGTGTTGGCTCGACTGTCGCTGGTTCCAAGCTTCATCCTCCTCCACATTTCTAGCATTTCCCTCTCAATAGGGGTCATATCGGATGGCTGACTCTCATTTCCTCCTTCTGCCAGGTTTGCCTTGTGTCCTCCAGAATAATTACCTCTGCCTCCGTCATAGCCTCCTCTGGCATCCCTACGCCCTCCACGGTTACGTCCACGGCCGTTGGTGTCACCCTCACATTTTCATCCAAGGGTAGTTTGGTAATTGTCAATGGGTATTAATTATTTTAGGATTATTTATAATTAATATTTATGCATGGCATAATTTATTTATTTATTGTATTATTATTTGTTGCTAGTGTAGATTTATTTTGGACTTGTGTAGTGGACCTAACCATTTATTTAGAAAGCATGAAACAAACTTTTAGACTAGTCTAAGTTGAGCCAATGAATTAGGCCCATGGATTAGGAGGCTTAATTAATTAGTGAAACCATTAGACTAGAACCCTCCCTCCCTAATTAATTTCTTCATGAGAGGCCCCAAGGGGTATTTGTGTCTTTTCACATTGCATAGAGAGTGTATATAGGCTGGCCCCCTCCTTGAGGAGAGAGAAAATCATTCATTCCATTCCAAATTCCAAATTCTAGATCTACAATTTCCCTCTCCAAATTTTCTACATTCCCTCATCAATTCTCCACCAATTCTTCACCAATCCCCTTCTAATTTCATCATTGAGGTTGCTACACCAAGGATCTACAAAAAGGAAGCAAAGAGCAAGGAGGAGGAGACCAAGATCTACAAGGAGAGGAACTACTTATCAATTGGAAACTTTTCATTGGGAATCCATCTTCCAATAGGTGCAATTCAGTTTTTCCCTTCTAATAGACTCTAGATTTGAGATTTTACCATGAGAAACCAACCCACATGCATAGGCTACCCATAGGATTTGGTTTTGGGTCAATTGGAGGCCTTCGGTGGAAGTTATGACCAATTTTGTGCCAATTTTGGGAGAATTCCGATATTGGCACATATAGTGTGTCAATTGATCTAATAGATCTAATTGACACTTGATTGTGTGTTTGTGACTAGTGTCGTGTCCACAATTGGATACGTGTAGGCCGTATCTCGTCAATTTGACGAAACGGGTTAATTTTGGAGGGTTTTCTCCGACACGGGGCCTTGTGCATATCACATTGTGACACGGACACATAGACACTCTAATTACTATACATATTGTTCATAATTTATGTATTAGACTTGTACGTGTCCTCTGGGATGCGTTTGGTTGTGTGTTGGAGCCACATCACAAGCGTATCATAGAGGAAGTGTGATACGGGTGCGATGCGCTCCATGTGTTTGTTGTTTGGCCCATTTTACTATACGTACATATGTAATTATATATGTATATACTATCTATGTATTATTTGGAGTATATAATAGAGAATTTTGGGTTTATGTATATACGTATGCCAATGTGTGTATATTATGAGAATACCTAGATGTATATATTACTATGTGTGTATATATATATATATATATATATATATATATATATATATATATATAGTTATGAACTTATATACGTGAGTGATTCATGTGTTGGTGTATGGAGAAGGATGTATAGATATACTTAGATGTATTCCAGTTATGTATCTCTATGTGTATATAGTTATATATATACACACATAGAGATACATAAATGTGTTGGCTTATATGTTTATAAGTATTTATGTGTATATGTATAAATGTGTTGGCTCATATGTTTATATGTATTATGTGTTGCTACCTATGTATTGATATACATATGAGAGTAGTGTATGTAGTTAGATGTAATTATAAGTATAGCTATATATTCATAGTCGTGTCAGTGTTTATATGTGTTAAGTGTTGATTTGTGTGTCTGTATGTGCTTGAGTAAGTTAGGGGGGGGGGGGGACAGGGATCAACCACTGTGTGCAGTGGCACACTTCAGTGAAGAGCACAGAGATCAACCACTGTGTGCAGTGCACATTTAAAACAATAGAACAGCAGCTACAGCAGAATGCTTCACTGAAGAAGCAACAGACAACTGTGTGCGGGTTGCTACCAATGAAAACCAGTGGCTGCAGCAGAGTTGCTGAGTACAGCGGGCACACGAGAAATTCAGCAGCTGCCCAAGTCTGCACTGTGTGCAGTGCTCTCAGTGGAGGAAGAACAAGCCACAGTATCAGTTCCGTAGCAGGAACTACTGTGTCAGGTATTGAGCTAGTTGGTATCAGTGTGTTTAGTTCTGTCTAGGCCATTTCAGTGTAGTGTTAGTATTGTTAGTTGAGTTTAGACAATTAGTATCTAAGAGTTGGTTTCAGTTAATATTTCAGTATAGGTTCTAGTGGTATTAGTAGGTATTTGGGTTAGCATGTGTTTTGGGTATTGATTACAGATAGTATCTACGTATATTGGTGTAGGTATATATATATATATATATGATGACTAGTAGTTAGTAGTTCTAGCAGTTGGTTAGTGTATCCATGTATCTTTCTCAAGTAGGTCTTTGAGTACTTGGGTTGAGTTAGCAGAGTTTTAGTTTAAATAGTTATGGATAGTTACTTGTTATGAGATAGATAGTTAGTAACTATTTGGTAATAGTTAATATAGTTAGTTAGTTGTTAATAGTTTATTAAGTTACCTTATAGTAGTTAGTTTATGGTGTTATATATATATATATATATATATATATATATATATATATATATATGTTTTAGCTATGTTAAGTGTTGGGTTACCTTGAGGTACCAAGGTATCCCCAAGGTAATGGGTAGATAACCAAGGTAGCGAGTTTGAGTATCAAGGTAGTTGCGATACGCATTAGTGCAAGGCCAAGATATCCTAATTATATTGTTTTGAGATATTATTATTATATGTGACATGTATATATATATATAAACCTATTTTCATATTAGAAAACTTGCGTATCTTAGAATACGACTCCTTGAATGTATTGTTGTGTGTTAGTTTAGTTAGCATAGTTTCATAGTATGTCGACTTAGTGACTTAGCAATAGACTCTTGCAACCTAGAATTCACTCGTTTGACTTAGAAATGGCGTATCGACCTAGAATTGCATCAACTTCACTTATTTCATTATTGAACCTTGTATTGATGTAACATACCATATATAGGTTGTGAGACACCAGCTTGGGCATCGAGAGAGACACTTTGCTCAGGACTTCAAGCGAGTACATTTCTCTGATTGTTTTCAATTCATAATATTGTATATATGCATGTTCTAGAATTGTATACATTGATTTCCCGACACAGTGATTTCACGGACTTGTGCTATATGGATCCAGTCAGGAGGTGTTATCTCCTACCGTGTTCAACGGGTACCCAGTCACATGTATTCATCGTGTGCATCGGGTATTGACTTTCATGTGCTTCTTGTGCATCCACTATTTCGTGTGACACTGTGACTATATCGTGTTCATGTACGTAACGTGTCGTGATTGGATTCATGAGTATTGGTTGGGGAGGGGGAGTAGGAGTTGGTCATGTGATCAAAGCCCTATTGATCTCATGTGCATGTCGATCATACACCTCACTATAATGGAGTTACCTTTATACCTCATGTGCAACCTAAGCCGATCACATAACGAACTTACACTCTAAATCACATAGATAGTATTCTTGTTCCCTACTTGCAGTTATTTCTCGTATTTACTTTCCAGTTCTTATTGTGCTTATTGCATGTTCTCCATGTATTGTATATTCTTACTATTTGTGCATCTTGTATCCTTTTTTTATTGCTTGTTATATATGCTCGATTATGTATTTGAAACTACTTTCAGAGGTATGTACTTCGCTCCAATCCTGACTGGATATATTTTTCAGATGATTGGCTAGAGGAGCTGTGTCCCACGTATTACGGCCCACATGAGGGTGAGACTTTAGAGGATACTCTCATAGATCCAGAGGACATAGTACCAGCGACCGAGGAGGTTTAGTTTGATTGATGATTCTTGTATTAGACTATTCTTTGTTGAGATTCATAGATGTACTATTATTTCATATTGTGGATTGTATCTTTCTTCCCTTCGCTATTACATTCGTGCATTATCTTTCCTTAGTTTGTTTTGTGATTGAGATTTGATATACTGGTGAGATACCATATTGCTCATCCGTTTGTAGTTGAGATGATTGACAGGTACCATACTATATTGTTGAGATGTTAGATAGTTAGAAATGACCTAGACAGCGTTCTACCGCTGATTCTGCGGCGTAGGCTGGGCGTAACCACGTACTCGTGCCCGAATATCCGGGTGCGGGTCGTGACAGTTGGACTAGCCTCTTAGAGGTTTCGTACAGAATCTGATAAAATGTCCAGGTTCTCCACAGTTGTCGCACCCTCCCCCTCCGGAAGGGTTTGGGTTAAACACTGCAAGAGCTGATTTTTTCTCCGGAGAGCTAGTGGTGCTAGGCATTAGCTTCAGTCGTGCCTCTTCTTGTGCCATAGCAGCTATGGCCTCATCCAGTGATGGTAGTCCAGGTTGTGCAAGTAGGATATTCCTCCTCTGCTCGAATGCTAGGTTGAGCCCCTTCAGAAACTTCATCATCCTTTGTGGCGAAACATACTCCATGAACTTCTTCTAATATTTCGCAAATGCCGGTTTCACTTGTTCATCCTCCACGCCAATAGGATGATAGTGGTCGAGATCTGATCAATACTTCTTCAGCAGAGCCGTATACTCAGAGATGGTGTGATCTTCTTGGACCACCTTATCAAGTTCATCTTGTAGTTGGAAGACCCTCATAGGGTTGTCCGACCATGAGTACATGTCTCTCAGCGTCATCCAAATGTCACCAGCACCCTCCATTGCTTCCACGTTGCCCGACGCTTGGTCGGTCAATGAGACTGTCAACCATCCAACAACAACATTGCTGACGATTTCCCACACAGCAAACTCCCGTAAGGAGTGATCTTCATGTGCCTTGGTTTGGCTATTCACATAGCCCACCAAGTCTCTTGCCTTCAGAGTCCGCATCGCCTGACGCGACCACTTCAAGTAGTTGGAAATACCCTCCAACTTTATTTCCAGTTTTTTCAACTTTCCCATTTTGTATGATGAAGGATCCACATTTGCATGTGCAACACGAGAGCTAGTCTCGGTCAGCCTCCTGGAGAAGAGATCATCCACCAAAGCCTTCATCTCTTGGGCCGTCAGCTTGCCGTAAATCGTCTCCATCGTCTTCTTCTTGTCCTCTTCCATCAGCAAGACGGTGGCAGATCTAAATCGTCTCCACCTTTGATCGTCGTCCTCTCCACGTCTATTGTTCCTCCTTCAGCGGTAGCGGTGTCCTTGAGAGCCGCTACTCATGTCTCGTGTACAACTTTGACCCGAGGTCGCATAGCCTGACGAGAATGAGGGAGAAGAACCGACAGTTGTAGTCGAGATCAGTTCACACAAAAGTTTTCTCACTGATATGTCTCGATCAAACTAGCAACTATATAATTAATATTCCGATTACATCTTGCTGCTACAAAAAACGATAATCAGATAATTAAACTTCTCGTTCTTTCTTGCAATCATAGTTGCATACGGACAGAACCGAGTTACAACTCATAAAAGAGAAGAAGAAGAGAGAAGGGGGTTGGCCGGCGGGGAGGAGGGCTGCTGGCCGGCAGCTACTGGTGGGGGGGGGGGGGGGCTGTGGAGGGGGGGGGCTGTTGTGGAGGGGTTAGGGTTAGGGGGTATGGGAAAAGGGGGGAGGGGAGGGTTGGCTCTGATACCAAATAGATATTTAATAGAATACTTAAATTGTTTATTATTGATGTGGAGCTACATATATGTAGGAGAGGCTAACCCCTCTCTCTACTACTCTACTCCATGTGGGACTAAAACCCTTTAATACCCTCAACATTATCTATGTTTTGAACTCTTAACTAACTTTGTACACAGAAATGGAAATCATGAAATCCTGGAATTTATATCTTGAATCCAAATGCATCTCCTTCTGATTATAACATTACCACAGAATTCTGTACGATCAATTTCTCTTGGAGTAAAATTGAAATTAACATGGTAGACACATAATATGTTGTCCTCTAGAGAGGGAAATCAGTGTTAGTCTAGTCATTTTTTGTCATTGGCATTTTGGATTTTTTGCACCACAATATGCCATGATAATGTTTCATTTTGCTTCAGAAACTGCAGTGTCCTTTGGATATGATTCATGTTTGATTATTTGTATCAAGATATTTCATTAATGGTAACCGACAGTATTCAACCTTTTCAATAAAGAACGATTTAATTAGGTTAGGTACTGTCAGTAATGGAGACCAACATCTTTCGACACAGAAATGTATAATTCCTCACTTTCCATAAGCATATAGTAAGAGAAGTTGATAATAGGACAGAAAATAAGGGGCTTCCACGGTTATAAATACACAAACATGGCACTATAAAATTTACTAAGAAGCATGAACACTCCAAATAGATGACAAATTCATTATGAGTCATTAACTGACACATTGGACACGACATAACACTCCAAGGACCAAAATATACTAGGACGAACCAAAATCAATGCCACATCCCTGCCACATTGTCCTTATCATGTCATGTTGTGTTGGTACTTGTGCAACATCGAAGATTTCTAAAAGCCAAGGCTTTGGTGAGTAAGACCAACAATGTACCTTCTCTACACATTGAAAAGGACCCTAATCTGAGCATTGCGATACTAAATACTAAAGAAAGTGGTCTTGGTGGAATAACAGTAAAGGTGGGTTTTAAGTCATCCTCGTGTTTTGGGTAAAGATTGGTTTTAAGCCATTTGTATCTCTGGATGAAGATTGGTTTAAAGTCATATATTTTCGGTGAAGTTTGTTTTTAGATCCATCTTTTTCTTGGGTGGTTTTAAGGTCATCCTTGACTTTGGGTGATTTTAAAATCAGCTTTATCTTTGGGTGGTCATAGAATTATCCTATGTTGCACAAAAACGGGAAAATGGTGACTATATCCGTTGACTCTATACCCATATTGTCTTTATTTTGCAATATAGATTACTATTGAAAATGTTTGCATACCTCATCCGTAGGTATAGCTATGTTGCATGGATACTTCTCGGAAGGATTGTATTCGTATCCGACACGTATTGGAAACAATACTTCTTTGACACTCCTATTGGTATGGCTCACCCATGTGTAGGCTCTAAAGACACCCAAAACCATAGTTATCTAGAGCACAGTACGTCATGGTACAGAACGGGGTACGCAGGTTGTCTTTATTTTCGATACAATGGGGGTAGGATGAATTGGTTCGCCAATGCGGTTCGTGGTATACTTTAAATCCTAATTGGGACGATACTAATTATTTGTTCAAATTTGACTAGATAATTGTGTTGGAAAGAAAACCTTATAAAGAACATAAAAAATAATTTAATTCATAACTTTAATAGTTTAATAAGATGTAAAACTTTTCTTAGTCATAGATCAATTTGGAACAGAGCTTTCCGAATAAAATGATACAATGTTGTAAATCAAAACATATAAATAAACCAAATATAAAAGGAAAAAACGACTTAGAACCTTCATACATAATAAAAGCATCACAAATTCTCATAAGCTCATTCTTTTCTTTGCATGAGCAACTTGCAAAAGAGAGTTGTGGCTCGTAACCAATGAAGAAACAACAATGGTATCGAACTACAAAGTCAAATTTCATAATTAATGTGTAACTATGGAATCCCAATTGTACAACATAGGAGTCATCTTTTATTTTTGGAGGATTATGTTCTCTCTTATCTTTAGGGGAAGTTGACAATTGGTATATAAAAGGACTTACCTATGCCTCTTTGTAATTATCAAATGATACCTGTCTTCCTCTTCTTAACTATAAAGTTGGGGGAAGAGCTTTTATAAGAGACTGCGTGCTATGAGAGATTCCTCTATCAATTAAATGTATTTCTCTTATTATCCTCACAAAATACACCAAACTCGTCGCCAACAAAACACGCCCAAACACCTCAACATTTTGCTTCTCTAATCACTTATTTGGGGATTCCAAAGCTTAGGTTAGAGGTTACTTATTAGAACCAAGGCTCGAAAAGCCACTTTCCGGTATCAATTTCAGTGCCTTCCTATGAGTATAGTTTGTAGAAGCATAAAAAATATACAGCCATGCGCCCAACGTCCATGTGCCCCAAATCAAATTCAACAGATGATGGACCGCATGGACACCATGCGGCCCAAAAAAGGGTCACCCAGGCGAACCAAACAAGCGTCCTGACAACTGGCCGCAGATCGACCTGACATGACGTCCTGACAACAAAGATGGCGCCTGACACAGAATCCTGACAAAAATGACTTTCATGATCGCCTCGAAGGACGAGAACACACTAAGAGGCAGAAGTCCTAAGGATGGTGCAGAGCCACGTGGACAACCCAACAAAAAGATCCCATGCGTCCCATGCGACTCTGGTCCATGCGTTCCACTTCATGCGGTCCATGCGTCTCTAGCCCCGTGCGTTCCAGACTCCGTGCGTCTTTGGCAACATATGTCCCAGATTCCACGTCGACAAAGTCTTGTTGTTACAACTGAGTGGTCCGCGCCAACCAAATAGTTGCCACGTGTCCATTTGACCAAGTCGCGCCTACACAGTTAAGAACCGCCCAGATACTCATCAAAACAACAAAATCCCAACAAATGTTCACGTGACAGCGAAGCACGAATTCCCGTGCATAGCTATAGCACCCTTCCGTTGAGAGGGGACACGTGGCAAATCTCGCCACCCATGCGGCCCGAAATCCATGCGGCCATAAATATGACTATAAATAGCAGGGTACTACCCCCATGCAAGCGGCTGGCTATCTGCAAATCAACACTCAAGGGAGAGAGAAGAGCTTCCGCATCGGATCGTCCACGGAGTAAAGAGAGTTGCTACACTCCTAACCCTCCATCGCCACCCCCCAGAAAATAAATTTATACTTAGATCGTCTCCTATGACTCTTCTTTGTACTTTCTTAGTTTGTTAAATCAAATGTAGCTCTCCCAGTTCTCGTTTTGATATTAAAATGGCAAACATAGTTGTGAGAGTTTCGGAGGGATTCGGTAGTTTCAACATTTTCAGGAGTTCCGGTGTCAATTTCGGACGATACTTAAAACCTTGATTAAACACACGTATAATGTGCGCTTATCATAAGGCTAATGTAAAGGCTACACTTTTACACCAATCATTGTTTCTAAGCTTTAATGTGTCTTTCAATCCAAATTAAAAATTGAACCAAATTGGAGGGGAAGATAGTGGTAGGGAGGCAAGTTCTCGCAGTAACTACTGAGCATTATTTTGGTTCTAATTACAACTCGTCAGGCAATACATCGATGTCTTTGCCTGGAGTTACGAATACATACTAGGATTGGATCCCCAAATCGCGGTCCACAAACTCAACATTCGGCCAGACGCCAAACCAGTCAAGCAACAGCAACGACGGTTCCGGCCAGACGTGATGAATTCCATCGAAGCTGAAATCAACAAGCTGATAGCTAGTGGCTTCATCTGCGATAACAATACCCCGACTGGGTAGCGAACATCGTGCCCGTCGTTAAGAAGAATAGGAAGATCTGAGTCTACATCGACTTCCGTGATCTAAACGCGACATGTCCCAAAGACGAATTTTCTTCCCCGATCACAGACGTAATGATCGACGGCACTTGTGGCTTCGAACGCATGTCATTCATGGATGGATTCTCATGCTACAACCAAATCAAGATATTTTCCGACGATGACAAACATGTCATTCTGGACCCCGATAGGCGTATACTGCTATACGGTCATGTCTTTCGGCCTGAAGAACGCATGTGCTACATACCAGCGAGCCATAAGCACCATTTTCCATAAGCATCTGCGCAAGACGGTAGATTGCTACGTCGACGACATCGTCGTCAAGAGTCGCTCCAAAGATGATCACCTCCAAGATCTGAGGACTATGTTCGACTTAATGCGCGCACACCGTCTCAAGATGAACCTTACCAAGTCCTTCCTGGGAGTCTCCAGCGACAAATTCCTGGGTTTCGATATCACTTTCCAGGGTATTCACAGAGACCCCGACAAGACCAAGGCCATCCTGGAGATGCATCCGCCAAGGAACCTCCAGGAACTCGACGGCCTACAAGGAAGGTTGGCATACATCAGGAGGTTTATATCAAACCTCTGGACGTTGCCAGCCGTTCACACAGCTCATGAAGAAAGGTCTCCTTTGTGTGGAATGAAGAATGCCAACGAGCGTTCGACAACATCAAAGAATGCCTATTAAACCCTCCTGTGCCGGTGGCCCCGGACATGGAAAAGACATTCATGCTCTATGTACGCGCAATGGATCACTCTCTCGGTGCCCTGTTAGCCTAGAATAGTGATTCAGGCCACGAGCAGGCCATATACTACCTCAGCCGGATGATGGTCAGCTCAGAACATAGATATACCGCCGTCGAGAAAGAATGCCTTGCGCTGGTATTCGCCATCCAGAAAACTCGACACTACGTAACTGGACAGACCATTCATGTAATCTCGCGAGTCAACCCCCTCAGGGTCCTCATGACCAAATCTGGGACACTCAGTTCCCGCTTGGCTACCTGGGCAATACTAATATCTCCATATGATATGATATTCATCCCACAGAATGTCGTCATGGGTCAAGCATTGGCCGACTTTCTGGCAGCCCACCCGGGGTCAGAAACATCAAAGCTCTACGAAGAGATTCCAGACGAAGTGGCAGACGCCAACGTCGCCTCACACGAAGCGGTTTGGCGAATGTTCTTTGACGGTGCTTCAAGAACAGGGCCCAAAGGCAACATCATCGCCCAAAGGCAACATCATCGCTGGGATCGGGATAGTATTGATCTCCCCATACGGCATCGCCATCAATCACGCATACTCTCTCACAGAGTCATTATCCAATAATGTGGCGGAATACAACGCCCTAATTATCGGACTCCAGCTCGCCAAACAAGTCGGAGTAGAGTACTTGAAAACCTACGGCGATTCTCAGCTTATCGTCAATCAAGTCCAGGGAGTATATGAAGTCCGAAACGAGGATTTGATCCCCTACCACCAAGCTGCACACAGCATCATCGCGACTTTCGAGATGTTCTTTATTGAGCATGTCCCTCGGTTGCAAAACATTAAAGCGAACGCTTTAGCCGGCCTTGTTGCTTCCTTGGCAGTCCCAAACAACACCCATCAGTTAATCACGATAATCGGTCAACAGTTGGTCTGTCCCAAAAGTAACCTATGCTTATGCCACAGCTATGCAGCGAAGGTCGATACCGATACTCAAGATTGGAGGCTTCCATTCATCGACTACGCAGTCTATGGAATTCTTCCTGAAAATCCAAAGGAAGCTACTTCAATCAGAGGACGCTCCCTCCGTTTCTATTACGACACGAAGACCAAAATGTTGTACCGTCGGTCCTACGACGGCCTTCTACTCCGATGCTTGTCGAACGCGGAGGAAAAACAAGCCCTCCGCGAAGCTCACGACGACGTCTGCGGGACGCATCAACCCGGTCCAAAGCTACAAGACCGTCTTCGGAGAATGGGCTACTATTGGCCGACGATGGTAGTAGATGCTGTCGACTAGGCAAGGAAGTGCCAAGCGTGCCAAATCCACGCGTACTTCATCTACCACCCATCCGAGTTCCTACACCCAATGGTAGCATCTTGGTCGTTTGAGGCGTGGGAAATGGACATCATCGGGCCAATCAGTCCGCCTTCATCAAAGGGACATCGGTTCATCCTGGCGATCACCGATTACTTCTCCAAATGGGCGAAAGTTGTTCCGCTCGCTGAAGTCAAGGCAGCCAACGTGATTAACTGCGTCAAGCATCACGTCATATATCGCTTCGACTTGTTGCGTAAGATCGTCCACGACAACGGTCCACAGTTCCCAAGTCACGCCTTCTATCGGTTTTGTGACAAGAACCGAATACAAAACATAGCCTCAACGGCATACAACCCTGCCGCAAACGGTCTGGCGGAAGCGTTCAACAAAACCATCATCAAATTCCTCAAGAAATTCGTCTTCCAACAAACGCGACTGGAACGAGAAGCTGGGTGAATGTCTTTGGGCCTACCGAACAACAGTCCGGACAGATACTGGGAACACGCCATTCTCTTTGGTGTACGGAAGTGATGCGGTACACCCACTTGAGATCCAAATCCCTTCACTACGGGTAGCTCTCTCCAACCAACCACAGACGACAACTACCGTCGACGATTACAGGAGTTGGTAGCACTCGACGAGAAACGACTCTTAACCCAACAACGCATAGAGCTGTATCAAGCGCGTCTCTCTGGAGCTTTCAACAAACGGGTAAAACAGAGAACGTTTCAACTGGGTGACCTCGTCCTGACAGTAAAAAGACTGATGGTTATGACCCACAAGACGGCCGACAAATTCCAACATAAATAGGAGGGCCCATTCGTTGTGGAAACCGTGTTTTCCAACAGGCGCACACAGGCTAGCAAAACCCAACGACGACTTGCTTATGCCTATCAACAACAAGTTCATCAAAAAGTACTACGTCTAAATTAGACTAGTACTCTATTACCAACTACATCGTATCTTCCTGGGCGTTGGTTCATGTCCACAGGACCTCTGGACTGTCGCTCTAATACACTACTCCGGCGGAGTCTGCCATGTCCATATTATCTCTAAGCAAACTTTTCGGCCTTGACCATCGATCATCACGTCCATATTACCTCTGATACTGATTGTATTCCAACTTACCACCTGTACCCAATCCGGACTATGCTCGCGGTGTTAAGTCCACAAAAACTGTCACGTTCATATTACCTCTGGCAGGGCTTGTCTCAAACCTAATACTTGCACTAACGTGCGCAAAAAATAATGGGTCCACAAAACCTATCATGTCCATATTACCTCTGATAGGGTTTGTCTCGAATCTATTACTCGCACCCCAAGTGCGCAAAAGGGTAATAGATCCACCAAAATCCTCCAGCGGGATGTCCTTGAAGTCCACAAAACCTATCGCGTCCATATTACCTCTGGTAGGGTTTGTTTTGAATCTATTACTCGCACCCCAAAGTGCGCAAAAGGGTAATAGATCCACCAAAATCCCCCAGTGGGATATCCTTAAAAAGTTACGATATGGAGCCACATCCATATTACCTCTAATACCCACTGCGTCAGACCAACCCAAGGGAGGCAGTGGCGCATCCAATTGAGCAAATACACTTTGTCCTTGTGATAAGTTCCCTTGGTTACAAGCTGGTTCAAGAAGGTGTCTGCTTCGTAATATCGGACATTCGACCCCATCTCGCTAGAGAAAGTGCCAGGTGCTAATCTACGAACGGAGTAAGAAAACGATTTCTTGCTCGCCGCTGCTCCCTTCAGTTCTGAGTTGAAACAGATGCGGCCGACCTGGGTTCCGTTCTGGTCCGGGGTTAGGCTCCCTGGCGTCTTCCTTCGAAGGGGTACCACGTTGAAAGCTGATAAGGGTCAATGGCGCCCCATCGCAGGAATATGCACCTTCATCCCACCAGAGGAGTAATCACAGGTCTCTTTAATTCTCACTACCTTGGGATCCGAGATGGTGAGGGCGTCCCCAAATAGGAAGATTGGCTTCAAATGAGTCGTCGATCCTCCCGGAGTTCAGCTGGCTAAGCAAGTAGAACCAAGACTGGCTAGATATCAACTTCAGCCCCGCCTCAGGCTGATCCTTGTTGATCTGAGCCTGAACATCAGCCACTATATAATCGAGCCTAACGCCCAAGGCAGACTGAGCCCGCCAAATCAGCATCTCCCGACGGAGCCACGGGCAAAATCACTACAAAACAAAAAGCAAGAATTAGAGACATCAAGATGGCATGCGGCCGAGTCATGAAAGTTGTATGCAACTAAGTTATGACAAGACTTCCATGCGACCATGTCACGAAAGTTGACATGCGGCCAACTCATGGCAGAATCTCCATGCGGCCAAAACAATGACAGCCTCCATGCGGCCGAGTCAAGGCTTGTGCACGAAGCCAAAAGGAGACCCGCGCATAAAGCATGCGGCATGGTCATATACGAGAACTCGTATAATGGACCGGGTGCAAAAATGCCCGCGTGTCCAGAGTTCTCCTCCTCTGACCCTTACCGTGGATAGGCGGCTGAACGTCAGGATGGAAGGATGGGACCTCGTCCTCGGCCCTAGATGACGTGGCAGGACGCTTCCCCTTAGCGACGGCCTTCTTGGAAGAAGACGAGACCTTAGGGGCCATAGCAGACGCTCTGTGAAGATGACCGAATACGGAGGAAGAAAAGGCGGAGAAGATATGGAAGACATAACTCAGCAGAAACAAGTTCTCTTTTCCCCTCAAACCCTTATCCGAAAAGACGAAAATAGACCCTTCGAATTCTACCATCATCCGCTGACAGCTGCGCTCGGTTGGGCTCCCTCCTACAGTCGTAAGTATTGGGATCCGTATGAAAGGGTGGCTCAGAATCCGAACAAAATCCACTAAGGGTCCAGGCAAATCTGGCAGTTAAATGCATAGTTTACAGCCTGGCACCGTTCAACCATGCGGCTCAATGACCACGTGGTCCGAACATACCCCATCCATACTTCTTATTCAAAGTATTTCAAACTTATCAGTTTGAAAACTTTGAAGGAGGTCTTGTAGAAGCAAGAAAAATATGCAGCCATGCGCCCAACGTCCATGCGCCCCAAATCAAACTCAACAGATGATGGACCGCATGTACACCATGCGGCCCAGAAAAGGGTCATCCAGGCGATCCAAACAAGCGTCCTGACAACTGGCCGCAGGTCGACTTGACATGACGTCCTGACAACAAAGATGACACATGACACAGAATCCTGACAAAAAGGACTTTCTTGATCACCTCGAAGGATGAGAACACACTAAGAGGCAGAAGTCCCAAGGATGGTGCAAAGCCACGTGGACAGCCCGACAAAAAGATCCCATGCGTCTCTGGCCCATGCGTCACATGCGACTCTGACCCATGCGTTCCAGATTCCATGCGGTTCATGCGTCTATGGCTCCGTGCGTCCCGTGCATTTTTGGCCACATGTGTCCCAAATTCCATGTCGACAAAGTCTTGTTGTTACAACTGAGTGGTCCGCTCGCCACGTGTCCATTTGACCAAGTCGCGCCTACACAGTTGAGAACCGCCCAAATACTCAGCAAAACAACAAAATTCCAACAAATGTTCACGTGACAGCGCAGCACGGATTCCCGTGCATAGCTATAGCACCCTTCCGTTGAGAGGGAACACGTGGCAAATCTCGCCACCCATGCGGCCCGAAATCCATGCGGCCACAAATATGACTATAAATAGCAGGGTACTACCCCCATGCAAGCGGCTGGCTGGCTATCTGCGAATCAACACTCAAGGGAGAGAAAAGAGCTTCCGCATCGAATCGTCTACGGAGTAAAGAGAGTTGCTATACTCCTAACCCTCCATCGTCACCCCCCAGAAAATAAATTTGTACTTAGATCGTCTCCTATGACTCTTCTTTGTACTTTCTTAGTTTGTTAAATCAAATGTAGTTCTCCCGGTTCTCGTTTTGATATTAAAATGGCAAACATAGTTGTGAGAGTTTCGGAGGGTTTCGATAGTTTCAACATTTTCAGGAGTTCCGGTGTCAATTTCGGACGATACTTAAAACCTTGATTAAACACACGTATAATGTGCGCTTATCATAAGGGTAATGTAAAGGCTACACTTTTACACCAATAATTGTTTCTAAGCTTTAATGTGTCTTTCAATCCAAATTAAAAATTGAACCAAATTGGAGGGGAAGATAGTGGTAAGGAGGCAAGTTCTCGCAGGAACTACGGAGCATTATTTTGGTTCTAATTAGGAATTGATTGAAGAAAGGGAATTTATAGGTTCTTACATGTTCCCTATTTATTATTTAAACCATGTCTAATGTTAACCACTTAATTTCAAGACTTGTATCTACTTAATTTATATGAGAGTAAATATGTCCAAGAAAGTTGAGGCAGAATTAAAAAGTATTCCAATTGTATAGTAGTATAAATTCCCCGATGATTCAAATTCATTGGCTAGTTGCTCTACTAACATCAGATATGATTCATAGTTTCTTAACATGAAACAGCTTGAAAAGGATATATTGCATTTGATAGAGAGACAATTCTTCCCAATTATTCCAGTAAAATTAAATGTTCGTGAACTATTACTAAATCATGGTAAAACCTACTTAGCATGCCAAAATTATCAGAGCAATTAAACCCTACTTCCAAATCGTAAGAAACTACATAACAAACAACTAAGTCCTTTGCTAAATTACTTACGAAGAAACCACAAATTTACAATGATAAAGTCCTAACAGAAATCTATATATTGTGCCAAAGAAGCAATTTTTAATTTAATTGCAGCAAAATAATCTCCATTCTCTATAAAGTTAAAATAATTTATTAAAAAAAAACTTCTACCAAAATTTTGAAAAAAAAAAATTAGACAAATTTTGACTTACCCCCCATTTTATTTACCCATATTCATGGCGCACCCCACATTGTTTCCATAATGTACAAGACTCCCCACTTTTGACGGAATCCGTCCAATCATTATGGTCAACTGCTTTGACCCAAAAAAATTGACGAAAATGTCCCTCCCCTATTTTCTTCTCCCTCTTCTCTCTCACCCCCCCCCCCTCCTCCCCCCGCGGTCAGCCCTCCGCCGCCACTCCCCCCCCCCTCCCCGCCATCACCCCCGCTCTCCCCCCCCTCCCCGCCCCCGCAGCAGCAGCTGCCGCCGCCGGCCGCACTCGCCACGCTCGTCGATTGCTGCTGCGGGGACGGAGAGGGGGGGAGCGAGGGTGGGGTTCTCCCTCAAATTTGTAATTATTACTATATCATGGTGAAAACCTAACGAACATGCCAGAAAAATAAGAGCTACTGTCACACATTAAACAAGTAAACCCTAATTACAAATTTTAAGGAATTATATAAGTAAACTAGTGAGTCCATTTCTAAATCACCATCCTTCTTGCAATACAAAAAAAAACCTAATTTTACAACAAACCCTAACTTTTAATTTAATTACGGAAAAATAATTAGAAGGAGAAAGAGATTCTCACTGGCTTCGAAAGTCCTCGAGGAAAGCCATCGGGAAGAATCGAAGCTCTCTCGATTTGATTTATTCCCGCGCTAATTTTTTTTGGGAGGAGGGTATCGAGTTCAATTTAGCCATAGGTTTTGGAAGAGAGATGGGGATCTGCCGACACGTGGCAGGAAGCTGGGTAGTGCTACGATCTGACGGCTGTGGATAGTCGTTCCGGTTCTGCTTTGCCGCCCTTTTCGAGAAATTTGGACCGGAGTTATCCGTGCCGGTTCGAACCGGGGATGGTTGTGACTCGTAGGTGGGTCGGGATCTTAGAGCGGGCTGGACTGCGTCGTGATTGACATGAGGATCCGAAAAGAAAAAATTAAATAAAGGAAATGGGAGAAATTTGGTACGCCCCTCGGAATTACTGAATGTATCTGAGAAGCCCCTCCAACTTTTTTTTTTCCTTCCCAACCCTTAAATACTATACATCCATATAGTATCCACTCTCCTACAAATGGTGTGTATGATAATGTAGAATTAAGGATAAAAGACAAAACAACAATAAACTTTTGAAAGAGGCTGACAATTAGAAAAAAAGAAAGATATAATAGTTATTATAAAAAATATCTTAGTTTCTCCAATTTACAACTCTTACCTCCACTTTCTCTATTCTAACACCGTTATTTCTTATTTTCTCTTCTTCTTTTTTGAACTGGAATAATATAAGTCGGCTGACACGTTATCCCCCCTTGGACTAAGTAATTAATTTTCTTCTCCTTGATTTGTGTATCATATTTCATTTTGAAGTTGTTCATGTCCTTAATCTTGAATTTTTTTTTTCCACTTTATCTTAATATAATTTATTTCTACTTTTCACTTTAGTCAAACTCTAGTCTCTATTTTGCTATCTCGATTTGTGTGTAAATATGTTTTTTTTGTCTTGCGTCATTAAACTTCGTACGTGACGTGCTCTGTGTCTACATACTCCTCTCAAATTGATGGGTGTAGTCACCTCTCAAATTGATGAGTCCGTTTGCAACATTCATTTTGCAATCCAAAATGATTTTATACCAAACGTCTAAAACCAAGGACTACTTTGTCCTTTATATCTATACAGTTTATCTATAATATATTATAACGGCAAATAACATGTATGTCAATATCACATGTAACATACCAATATCATAAGTTAAGTACCAAAATTAAATGTCACTTACGCTCATCATAAGTTAGAAACCAATATCATAAATTAAGAACCAAGATCACAAGTCACCATGATCACAAATTAGGTACCAATGTCACAAGTTACTTACATCAATCATTAATATTTAGTAGTTGGGAAGAAGAAGAAAAAGTTACAAGGATGGACTTCCTAAATAGTGTCAGAAATCACGAGGGTCATAACAAATTTCCCGAAGGAAAAAATGATACTGGCTTAAATTTTTACCAAATTTTATTTAGATTTTTGTGATCTTCCTCTTTTCTAATGTTTTATATAATTTCTACATGAGGATCTCACCTTTTTTTTTAGAGAGAATCAGTACGAGAAAAAAGAGAAGCTGAACTAAAACTCTAAAACAAACAAGACCTCGTCAAATAACAAAATGAAATTATGATTTCATCTTTAGTATAAAATTCTCACCAAGTCGCTCATGTTCAATATTGCAAGACCATTCAAGCCCTTAAAATGTCATTAACAGCCATATCCAGAAGAAAACACAATCTCGGGATGCCAAGTTTAGTAGCTCTGTCAAAACTATTGACAGCATTGCTCAGACAAAAATTTTACATCTCAACAGGATGTCCAGAAGAAAGAAAAACCTGTACTATCTCAACAAGTTCATAGACTCAAACCAAAGGATGGTGCTGTATTTGTCCACTAACACTCAGAAACTCGTACAGGTTGCTCAGACCTCAAGATCAATATTTTCTACAATCCAATACCAAACATAGTGAAGTTCAAGCATAAGCCACCATAATTACAGCATCACTCAGTAAACAAATTATATTGTTACCAGAATCAATGTTAAATCACTCCAAATTACACATCATGACATAATTTTTTTAGTGTACTGCCAAGCGAAGAAAGGGTTCTTATCCATTGTGTTTAGCACCAGCTCAATTTCTCAGGCAGGAAACCAAAAATATCACTTTCCCTGTCCAGGGAGAATTCAGGACCCAGCGGCGGAAGATCAGCTGGTATGTGAGCATGGACATCCATGAGGCCCTTCCTATCCTCACAACCATAGTAACTTTTCTCAGTTGCAGTAAAATGCAGTCCACCAGTTTCCTGTTCATCATATCGGAAGTTTGTACGGATTGATGAACAAGGCTCTCCGTCGAATATAATTGGTGATCTCTTCCGTTTGAGTTTCAAACCAGGAATCGTAATAAGAGGACTACTTTTGGGCGAACAGGAGACACGTCTCCTGCATAAATCGGGTAACCTGAAACTATCTGCTTCATAAGGTGGATCTGGAGCAGTGTATAGTGCTACTGGCAAACAATTCATTTCCCTTGGAAGGCCCAGATTTGAAGCACTCGGCAACTCTGGCTCAAACTTGTCACTCCATTGCATTAAAGGTAAAGTACTTTGCTCCTTCCCAAGCACCGATTTGAAGTCTAGACTGCTGGAACCATACAAGAGTGAGGAAGATGAATAGATATACGGGACAACTTTTTGCTCTGTAAGATGGCACAAAGAAGGATACTTGTTGGAGACAACACAACCAGCATCCAGTTGCATGTCATTAGTTGCGTATAATCCACTTTTTCTATGTTCAAGGTTCATACTCAGTTCACTAGTACAAGCCAATCTATTCTCTGCATTAAAATCTGAAATTCCTTGAAGTGAACTGGTATGCCAATTTCGGCTTTGGAGAGCAGTTTCAAGCTCATGGCTAGTAGGAAAGACCTTAAACTTGTCATTCCTTGACGAAGCAGTGTGCTCATTCGCTCTAGGTAGCACACGATCCATTATAGTGTACCCCTTAGAAGCTGATGTAGGCTCAGCAACTCCTTCATCTGACACTGAACTGGGACGCCACCTTTCACCTAGTAGACTACTATTAGGACACCAAAAAGATGGAATAGCTTGGACCATAGCTTTGGATTGAACCCCATTCAGTGAGTGGTATACTCTAGAAATATGTCTGTTGTCAAAATTTTCAAATGTATTTGAATGCTTCCCTGTGCCTTGGAGACAAATATTCACAGTATCCAACGATGGAAGAGCCTGAACATCAACATAATCCCAAGGATAAGCGATAATTTCTTCAGATTTGGATAGTGAGTGACCTGATGTATGGTACACATCTTTTCCACCTCCAAACTTGTCTAGTTCAACAGCTGAAAGTGATCTGTTCTCAGCAAGTAGATCTGGATTTTTCTTTGCATTAAACACCAATTGGGGCGGCCATATTTGGCTTTGAAAACCAGGAATGCTAGCACGCCATGCAGTAAGTTCTTGATTGTCAACATTATCTAGTTGCCACGTGATTGACTTGCCAGCTTCATTACACCTATATGCAAACAATTCTTTATCATCTTTTCTCCAAGTAGGTTGGGCATCCACCCTTGAATAGTCTTTCACTTCCTCCATGCCGTCATATGACCCAGATGGTGCAAGTGAATCGCATCTGCTACTTGATAACTTCTGCCCCGACTTTGGGAGCCCATCAAGCTGCCAAGGGATTATTTTTAGTTCAAATGATAACAAGGATAAGTGATTGTAGTTTTAAAACAGTGAAGCAAGGGATAAGGAGTATTTTATTTCTAATGAAGTTGAACAGCGTACATTGCTCGACTTTCGCCCATTTCCCAGTCTTTGCAGCAACTTTGAAATTACTTCTGATCTGAAAATAAACTTCATTAGACTGATGATAACAAAAGTTGGGAGATATGATCATATGAGAGATCGTGATGACTACCAACTTGTTTAATATAATATCGTCTACTATTTGAGATGATGCCTCAGCAGCTAACAGGAGAAGATGCTTTCGCTTTTCCCGAAAAACTCCTCCATACTCGTTTGCTGGTGCTAATAGTACAAAAAGGACGTCCATTTGGTTAGGGCTTTCATAGAAGTTCCACCACAAACCTTTATGTGACACAGAAAATCATATATTAAGTTAAAATTGAACTATACCAGGCTCTACATTTAGTTCACAATATAAATTATAATGGCAAAAAGAAGGCTAAATTGCAACTAAATACCCTGAACTTTAACAATTAGCAACTGCTACCCTGAACTTTCATGGCGCTTTCAAGATACTACCTTCGTCAGCGGCCGTCATTTTTTCCTAAAAGTGATGACAAGCGTCTTTTCTATTACCATTTTGTTCTCATGTAGTCTTATTATAACCTCTTTATATTTTTTTCAATCATTCTTTCAGAATTGAGGGATGAAAGGTAAACACTAGATTTATTTCCCCTTCAATTTTCATTTTTACTCACCAATCTATCTTGAAAAGCAACAAATCATATGAAATATCCTCTTTGTTCTCTCTTCTTTTTTCTTTATACTAACCCTCTAATCCTCTATTTTACACCTATACAAACCCAAAAAACAAAAGTAGGAAACAAATCAAACCAAACCAAACCAAACCAAACCAAACAAAGAAATGTACCTATCCTTCTTCAAATCGAGATGAAGAAAAACAGGGGAGAAGCCTCCAATAGAATTAGGCAACGGATTCTTTGTATCTTCTTATCGATTCCTAATTTTAGGGAGGAGAATCTTTCATTTTCATTTTTTCCCTTTTGAACTGAATAGACAACTGATTTTTTTCATATTAGATTAGGGGTTAATTTATCCGAGGGCATTATTGTCTTTTCATCGCTTAGTTAACACCGTTCGGCCAGTTGCAAACAGGTTGAAAGCTCACAGTATTAAGTTGCTAATTTTCAAAGTTTAGGGTATTTAGCTGCAGAAAGTTGCTAGTTCAGGATATTTAGTTGCAATTTAGCCCAAAAAGAAACTAGGTTAACAACCAGATGCTCTTCTATAAAAAAATCAAGTAATTTATCAATCTCGTTATATGATCTACTATCCATAACTCAATAACATTTTTTAGTATGTAAGCCCAACAAACAAAAAACAGTGTGAGTTACATTTATATTACCAAGTTCATTCAAGGAAGAACCCCAAAGACACCCTGACAATCTAATGCAAATTTTCAGCACAGAAATTTGAATTATGATATTGTTCATGAAAGCATCGTAAACCTTACAAAATCAACTTTCTCTCTATATTTTATCGACATAGTTATGCTAACTGATAAATACTAAGTGCAGAGCTTGCTCTTGGTCTCCAAACTTTCTTGTTGGATCAGCTGGTTGAGTCAGCTCAACTAAAACTAACTTAAGTAGTGAAGATCTTGTATCTTTGGGGTTGCAGTTCAACCCTACCTTACATAGAAATTGATTGAAAAAATAGTGAGAATGGTTGACCATTTCGGGATTTGGGGGGGGGGGGGGGGGTGGGGGGGTTCATGGAGGAAGGGACGCTCAGCAAGGAATTTGCCAACAGATCCTTAGGGTTTGCAGATCATGATTCTAATCTTTACTTATGATTGATATCCACCAGAGGCTGTTCCTCAGCATGGCCACAAGTTGGCCCATCCTCTCCATAAGTGTTCATATTGATATCTATGGTAGTCACATATGTGCGGATGGTGGTCACATCCAGATGGGATTCACCACAGTTAACTGTTTCCATTACAAAAAAAGAATGTTTTTTTATTGCTTTTTTAACAAAATAAGTACAAAGAATTTAATACTAAAACTCTAAGTACAAAAGAAAGATATGAAAAAATGTGCCGATGGAGATCAAGTCTAGCAGCTGACTTCTTTACTCTGTTGACGATCCGAATATGAAGATTTGAGGAAAATTGCTAACTTTAGCACACTTGAGCAACAATTGGGCTCAAAAGTACTCAACTTTCCGATCTTGCTAGATGCAAAAAGATGGCTTGAGAAGCACATATTCCAGCTATTTATAGTCATTCTCGTTGTCAAGGTTCTAAAAATCGCTAGGCGGAGTCGGTGCGACGGCTCTCCGCCTAGCGCCTAGGCGCCGCCTATATTTATATATATATATATATATATATATATATATATATATATATATATGAACAAAACTCAATCTTGGAAAGTTGATTAGCAAGTTGGGTTTAAATCTCCGAATGGGGGTGGGGAGGTTAACTGTTCGAGCCTTCTCTTTTCCTCTCCTCTCTCCTCAATTTTTTTCCTTTCCTCTCCTCTCCTCCCTCTCTCCTCTGCTCTCCTCTCTCACCATCGCCTCCACCACAGCTCCATCGCCTCCACCACCGCCACCACTACCACAGCACCATCACCACAACCACCACCACCGCCGCCGCCAGCACCATCACCACCACTACCACCGCCGCCAGCACCACCACCACTACCACAGTGTCACGTCCCGATCTCCCGCAAGATTGGCCGTCCCCGCTAGATGCGAATCACCGTGCCAGCGCTTCCGCAGGACAATCGTGATGCCGCGAACGCATAAGTTGCGCACACGTAAGGCCATGATCCGAACAGACGAAGAAATAGCTAAGCCACAGAGTCGCACATATTGTCCGAATGCGGCGGAATAAGAAATCGAACAGGCGATAGATAACAAGTTCACCGAGTCGTTATAGCGGAAGCATCGAATGAACACAAGCTCTTTATTAATAATCAAGAATTATTACAAGCGACGCAAGGTCAAGATTACAAGTCGCTCAAGCTCTCTCTCTCTCGAAACAATAAAAGCATGCAAGGTGGCTTACAACATGTGATGATACATAGGCGATGTTCCAACATTATGTCCTGTATATGTGCTTCAACTCCGGACGCAACACTCCAAGGCTTCAGAGCGAACTCCACGTCTTAGCGCGCACGAGGGGATACTCCACACCGAACGAGGTTCTCCCGCACCCTGCAAGCAATCTGGTGGTTATCAGTACATGAATGTACTAGTGGGGAGGCTTCTTGCCCGCTCGACAAATTCAAACACGTTATATTAGTTCTGTGCACCATCTATTAAGTTGTCTAACTAGCCTTGCCTTAGGATCAGTTTCATGGCATAAGATACAAAGCCTAACTCGTGTGGCAGTGCGTCGTGCGATATAAAAGTAACATGGCGAGACTTGCCAACTTACCATTCGTCATTCCATGTCTAAAGATAAAACCAAGTTAAACCAAGCACGAATATATATACAATGAAATCCAAGGAATCATATAAGCAAACACAAGTGTCAAGAGCGGATTTCTGACTCAGGTGAACGGTATACTCTTTTTACTCAGAATTCTGATACTCAGATTGTTCAAGTGTGTTATACTAGATTGTGGTTGGTTCAGATATGTTACTCAGATTATTCAGAGGTGTTATACTCATATTACACATATGTTTCAGACTACTTGTTCAATGCAATGACTCGCACGCAGGTTGCCACAACCGAGCCAACTTAATCTATATGAAGGTCACTGGCATAGCCATACATGACGAGTTATAGTTAAGGTAGACGGTAATCCTTGCAATCGTCCGCTACAAGTTCCGAACTCACCGTGTTTGCAGATCATGATTCTAATCTTTACTTATGATTGATATCCACAAGAGGCTGCTCCTCAGCATGGCCACAAGTTGGCCCATCCTCTCCATAAGTGTTTATATTGATATCGATGGTAGTCACATATGTGCGGATGGTGGTCACATCCAGATGGGACTCACCACAGTTAACTGTTTCCATTACAAAAAAAGAATATTCTTATTGCTTTTTTAACAAAATAAGTACAAAAAATTTAAAACTAAAACTCTAAGTACAAAAGAAATATCTGAAAAAATGTGCCGATGGAGATCAAGTCTAGCAGCTGACTTCTTTACTCTGTTGACGATCCGAAGACGAAGATTTGAGAAAAATTGCTAACTTTAGCACATTGGCACACTTGAGCAACAATTGGGCTCAAAAGTACTCAACTTTCCGATCTTGCTAGATGCAAAAAGATGGTTTGAGAAGCACATGCCCTAGCTATTTATAGTCATTCTCACTGTCAAGGTTCTAAAAATCGCTAGGCGGAGTCGGTGCGGCGGCCCTCCGCCTAGCACCTAGGCGCCGCCTAGATTTTTTTTAATTTATATATATATATATATATATATATATATATGAATAAAACTCAATCTTGGAAAGTTGGTTAGCAAGTTGGGTTTAAATCTCCGAATGGGGGTGGGGAGGTTCACTGTTCGAGCCTTCTCTTTTCCTCTCCTCTCTCCTCAATTGTTTCCTTTCCTTTCCTCTCCTCTCCTCCCTCTCTCCTGCTCTCCTCTCTCACCATCGTCTCCACCACCGCCACCACTACCACAGCACCACCTCCGCCACCACCACCGCTGCCCGCACCATCACCACAACTACCACCGCTGCCAGCACCACCAACATTATCACAGTGTCACGCCCCGATCTCCCGCAGGATTGGCCGTCCCCGCTAGGCGCGAATCACCGTGCCAGAGCTTCCGCGCGCAAGGCCATGATCCGAACAGGCGAAGAAATAGCTAAGCCACAGAGTCGCACATATTGTCCGAATGCGGCGGAATAAGAAACCGAACAGGCGATAGATAACAAGTTCACAGAGTCGTTATAGCGGAAGCATCGAATGAACACAAGTATGAAACAAAAATAAGCTCTTTATTGATAATCAAAAATTATTACAAGCGACGCAAGGTCAAGATTACAAGTCGCTCAAGCTCTCTCTCTCGAAACAATAAAAGCGTGCAAAGTGGCTTACAACATGTGATGATACATAGGCGATGTTCCAACATTATGTCATGTATATGTGCTTCATCTCTGGACGCAACACTCCAAGGCTCCAGAGCGAACTCCACGCCTTAGCGCGCACGAGGGGATACTCCACACCGAACGAGGTTCTCCCGCACCCTGCAAGCAATCTGGTGGTTATCAGTACATGAATGTACTAGTGGGGAGGCTTCTCGCCCGCTCGACAAATTCAAACACGTTATATTAGTTCCGTGCACCATCTATTAAGTTTTCTATCTAGCCTTGCCTTAGGATCAGTTTCATGGCATAAGATACAAAGCCTAACTCGTGTGGCAGTGTGTCGTGCGATATGAGAGTAACACGGTGAGACTTACCAACTTACCATTCGTCCTTCCCTGTCTAAAGATAAAACCAAGTTAAACCAAGCATGAATATATATACAATGAAATCCAAGAAATTACATAAGCAAACACAAGTGTCAAGAGCGGATTTCTGACTCAGGTGAACGATATATTCTTTTTACTCAGAATTCTGATACTTAGATTGTTTAAGTGTGTTATACTCAGATTGTGGTTGGTTCAGATATGTTACTCAGATTATTCAGAGGTGTTATACTCATATTACACATATGTTTCAGACTAGTTGTTCAATGCAATGACTCGCACGCGGGTTGCCACAACCTAGCCAACTTAATCTATATAAAGGTCACTGGCATAGCCATACATGACGAGTTGTAGTTAAGGTAGACGGTAATCCTTGCAGTCGTCCGCTACAAGTTCCGAACTCACCCGTGTTAGGCCATTAGCACGACTAAACTGACGTTCTGCCTAGGATCGGATCGGCCCTGGTGCCCCAGTGCACCGTCCACAGGAACCCTACACCTTGTGCACAAGTTGTCCGTGATCATGCATGTTCTCTTGTTTATTACTCTTGTTCTGGTAACACGGCGATGGTTGCAGCACAGGTAGGCCATTACCCGCTACATGTCATCCCGTCTTATCCGTGCTAGGCCATTAGCACGACTATATTTACTTGTTTAAATCTTATAACTTCTTGCTCATAAGCGGCGAAGGTTGTAGACGCGGTAGGCCATTACCCGCTACAAGCCAACCCGAACGGCTTTTCTTGTTCTTATTTACTTAACATAATGCAATTCCCTAGTTCAGGTATTGCCTTGGTGACCCAAAGGTCCCGAAGTAGTTCCATGTTTTCCGTTACTTGGCTCGAAAGGATTATTTTGATAGTCTTCGTGCCTCGGGTGAGTGAACCATAATCTATGTCGTGCTTCCATATCGAGGCAATATCTATGTGACGAGCATTTCAAAACATATGAAGCAATATACTTGAAGAAACATATAAGGAACAAAAGTAAAGCTACTAGGGCGAGGTTATAAGAACTTTAAAGCGAGCATACTATTCCGTTCAACCGATCTACTTCCATGTTCTATACAAAGAGATATAAGATGGGATTATTCCCTTAGCTAGGTGCATTGTATATTATTAGCATGCAAGAGGTAATTCGTCTAGCGACTAGCATGTATCGTCCGTATTTTTAAGTATACAGGCTAAGCAAAGATAGGTTCATTGTAGCCACCCACCTTAGCGATGTTTTGCCTCGGCTGAGCGATACACCGAGCACGCCTTTGAAAGTCTAAGTCTGAACTCCTGAAGGGCCAAGTATGAATCATTTGTCTCAAGCGAG
This sequence comes from Iris macrosiphon, assembly GCA_036927795.1. Taxonomy (NCBI): domain Eukaryota; kingdom Viridiplantae; phylum Streptophyta; class Magnoliopsida; order Asparagales; family Iridaceae; genus Iris; species Iris macrosiphon. Next base: position 12,759,669 of record JAYESA010000007.1, read on the forward strand.
TCTTCTCGCAAGAGCAAGACGGGTCGGATCGTCGCACTTGTGCCGTTTGAATCGGCTATCCGCATTGAATACGGAACGGGTCGTTACATTATACACCACTCAGAACAAGTCTCGTCCTCGAGACTTCCTGAGTGGAACACGCTCTATCACATACTATCGAATCTAACTCAAGTGTATTACGCCGTATCCTTAGACCCCTTCGAACACAACTTCCTACTCGTTTTTCTCGTTCCGTGTCGCATGCGTGTTGGGTCTGTTTCATTGAATGACTCTATCACTCAATCCAAGCTGGCTACATTCATTTGATCGTCATGTTCTATGACTCACTCTTTATTGCACCTTAGCGCGGAATATATATCGCTTAACGCGAGGCACATTATAATCTGTCGTGCATGAACATCTTAGGCTGAGGTTGACTAATCCAAATTGTTATACCCGTCCATGCGAATCTAACATAATCACTTGCACTAGCATTCGAGATCAGCATATCGTGAGTCTGAATCGTGCACATATCCAAGGCGTCCTATACATTTCAACCAACTTAGCGATAGCGAAGTCTTTGCACTCGAGTTCAACATATCACTGAGTCTTGGATCATGTACATGTTCAAGACGTTCCCCGAACATATGTATTTCAACCAAACTTAGCGATAGCGAAGTCGGACAAGCTACTCGCGAAGTTTTAAAGGGTTCTCATCTATGAATTACCATAATGCCTCAAGCAGAGTCAATCAAAATCTAAGTCATTTACTATCCCACTCAAATCAAGCATTGTACAACCGTCAAGCACGATCTATCCGACCGACCGACTAGCGTCCAAGTCCTATCATCCAGTCCGTTCGTGTTAAACATCAACTTCTAGCACACACTTATCGTTCCAAGCCTAACTCTATGTCTTGTTGCCCCAGTTATGTGGCTTTCTCTAGCAATACTCTAAAGTCGGTCACACAAGTTCTTTCACTCGTCATAGGGTCGTCTGCCTAACCGCTAGGTCAGCTCACAAGGTCATAGGTACATTTCAAGTTCACGATTCTCATCGTGCAAATTCGTTGCACGATAGTCGCCCCAATTCCTAAGGTCAAACTATTGTTTGTTCGTATGGAGTATTTTACCCAAAGCTCGTTTCACTCAGATTTTAATCGAGCACATATCATCCTATCCACATCAACACGTTCATTGCACAGGATTCAGGTCCGTTTAGCAAAGTCGTTTCTAAGACACGTTCGTTCAACCGAATCCACGATATATCCACATCACACGTCAAACCTAACGACTCGAATATGTTTCGATAGAATCCACATATTCATTCTTTTCTAAGTCTAGACCACCAAATCATGATTGCAATTCTAGATCTTCGATCTCCATAATAAATCTAAGTCGTCCAACACAATTCATGTATCCGTTCACGAAACCATCAAGCGTGTTTTACTTCACGTTCTAGACTAACTCATCCTCAAAATACTTTCAATTCACTTATATTCTCAAACTCGTCTTATCGTGTCGAACTACAAGTCAAGACGATCCTTCAATTGTCACGTGTAATCAATAAAGAGCTTGATTTTTTATTAACAATAAAGAAGTCCAAGGACGTAAAGCCGTGCTCTGATACCAATATATCACGCCCCGATCTCCCGCAGGATTGGCCGTTCCCGCTAGGCGCAAATCACCGTGTCAGCGCTCCCGCAGGACGATCGTTCCTATCAGGACGTGATGTCGCGCGAGCACAAGCTGCGCACGAGCAAGACCATGATTCGAACATGCGGAGAAATAGCTAAGCCGCAGAGTCGCACAGATTGTCCGAATGCAGCGGAATAAGAAACTGAACAGGCTATAGATAGCAAGTTCACCTAGTCGTTATAGCAGAAGCATCGAATGAACACAAGTATGAAACAAAATCAAGCTCTTTATTGATAATTAAAAATTATTACAAGCGGCGTTAGGCCGAGATTACAAGTCGCTCAAGCTCTCTCTCTCGAAACAATAAAAACGTGCCAAGTGGCTTACAACATGTGGTGATACATAGGCGATGTTCCAACATTATGTCATGTATATGTGTTTCAGCTCCGGACGCAACACTCCAAGGCTCCAAAGAGAACTCTACGCCTTAGCGCGCACGAGGGGATACTCCACACCGAACGAGGTTCTCCCGCACTCTGCAAGCAATCTGGTGGGTTATCAGTATATGAATGCACTGGTGGGGAGGCTTCTCGCCCGCTCGACAAATCCAAGCACGTTATATTAGTTCCGTGCACCATCTATTAAGTTGTCTTTCTAGTCTTGTCTTGGGATCAGTTTCATGGCATAAGATACAAAGCCTAACTCGTGTGGCAGTGCGCCATGCGATATAAGAGTAACACGGCGAGACTTACCAACTTACATTCGTCCTTCCCTGTCTAAAGATAAAACCAAGTTAAACCAAGCACGAATATATATACAATAAAATCCAAGGAATCGCATAAGCAAACACAAGTGTCAAGGAATCGCATAAGCAAACACATTAGGGATATCATTACAGGTCGGGTTAACTCGATATGACGAGCTATTATCAGGAATATCAGGGCAAATCTGGTATCGGGAGTTCAAGATTAACAATGTCAATACAATCCATGTCCAAGAAATTTCAGGTTCTGGTAGGTTGTCACAATCAGGTTATAAGCAGTTTAGAGAAAGATTTGCGTGCATAAGAATCAAGCATAATAGACTAAACAAGAAATATGTTAAAAGAAGTTAAACTACTACAAGTGCCATAGGAGCATGAGATAAATAGGCGCATGGAAATGGCAGCATGAAAAAGCTGGCCGCATGGGAGAACTTGTCACGCCCCAGTCCCAAAAATATACGGAACTAGGCCACGTGGCATTGGCCAGCTGACACGTCACTAAGGGATTACCCAATTTAATGGACCCGAAGTGATGTGCTACGCTGTCCTAAAATACTACAAGTCTAAATACAGGTAAATCTATCTCATCCACAAGAGTAACAGGGAAAATGCTGAGTATATAGATGCTATATCTGAAATGTCATATACAACCCAGATAAAGTCAGGTGGGAACAATCCCACTACAAAAAGTAAGCAGAAGTGAAATAAGATAAACTAGCACAACATCCTCAAAATATGTAGCTTCAACTCCAGGTGCGCTCAGGTAGACTCTGACGGCATCTCCTCTAACTCCATCTCAAGGGCATGTCCAGACTCCAGTCCAGGTCCAGGTACTGTGGGGTGGAATGTCTCAGCTAAACCTGGTCAGGGAACCAGGTCCTCAGAGGGACGTAACAAGATACAGAAAAATGATATGCCATGTAATGTAAATACTGAATAAATAAATTACTGAATAAAATAAATACAGGGTGCTAACCATCTAAGTGAATGCAAATTGAGACAACCTAATACGTATGGGAAATGTGTGGCTAGACATATGCTGACGTAATTCACCAATCTGTAGTGACAGGCTAGTATATGCCACATATGCCCCCGTTTAAGGGCACTATACAATTTTCCATCTACGATGAGAATGGTCACATGAATACATATCTATATCATCCGTATCACTCCGTCGAGTGCGGCACATGGTAAAGAGGTGGGTGTCCCATACGTATTTTAGTTGTTCTCCCCTCCCAATGTAACTAAAGGTCAAGTCGTATATTTCCTGAATTATTCTAATCCGTGATGCGGTCACACGTACTGGTAGCTAGTCAACTACGCAGCTCGCATCCCAATATGCATTGCAACCATGTTGCGTGTTCCCGTGATAGGGTCTAGGAGAATATCAGGATATTCTCACAATTGTTGGTAAGTCTGTAACTACTACATTGATTACCCTAAGCCAACGTATCTGTTGACTGTACCCAAGGCAATCTCAGATACATTTATATGTAATTTCAGGAGCAGTATTATATGACAATAATTGAATTTAAATAAGAATATTTAACATTTAATATTTAAGCAGTACAAACTTGGCAAGGTATACTTGCCTACTCCCTGATAGTGTTGGTAACCTGATCTCGCAGTCAGGTTTGAGGTTGCTGGTGACAGGGGGTCACTGGCTGTGCTGAAGGTGGTTTCTGTTAAAACAGACAGGGTTCGTGAATATCAAGGCTGTAATAATAAGCATATATATATATATATATATACTTATATACACATATATAATATAGATATATATATAGTATATATATAGATATAATATATATAGCAGTATATATAGTATATGAAGAACAGACAAATGCAGGTATATAGTAGCAGGGTATATCCACTGTTATAGATATATAATACTATAATATATTATCTATGTATAATAATATAGTGGTCAGGGTATATCCACTGAGATATATAATAAATAATAATCAGGGTATATCCACTGATGTATATATATATATAAAATGAATTGACAGTGCAGAAATATAAATACATATATAAATGCTGTACTATCCAGCAAATATTATATTTAATAATATCAGGGTCTATATGTGACCACTGTTATATGTAACAATATATAATGAATTTAAAGACAGTACAAAAATTGGAAACATACATATATAATATAAATAAATGGAATAGGTGCATATATATATATATATATAAATAATGAAAAATAAAATGCATAGTATATATAATTCATATATAGAAAATATATGTATACACATATATTTATATATAATATAGTTATATATATATATAATGAGATATATATATATATATATATATAAAAATATGCATAGTATATATACATATATAATAGATTATATAGTATAGATATACTGTATTTAAACAGTAAATAATATATAATATGTATTATATTATATAGGTAATAGTATATAGATAATGAATACATATATATATAGATATATATATATACATATATACATACATGTATATATGAATAGTAAATATATATATATATATATGTATATGTACAAAAATACAGAAAAATATAAATACATATAATATACTGTATATACAATATATAATTAATACATAATTAAATACATAGAAATATATATATTAATATACATATTAATATATATAGATATATACATATATTTATATAGATATATATACATATATACATGTATATAGATATATTACGTATTTTCGTATAGTATGGGTATATTATACCTGACAGGTGGCAGGGGGGGTCCACGGCGGGTCGTCGGCGGGAGGTCGGCGGCGGAGTCAACGGCGGCCGGCCGGAGGAGCAACGGCAGTAGCAGTAGCTGCTAGCAGTAGCAGCAGCAGCAGCTTGCGGCAGCTGCAGCGCCGCGTGCGGTGGCGGAGGCGGCGGTGCAGGCTGTCGGGGTGGTGGAGAAGGAGGTGGCGAACAGGTCCGAGGCGGTGGCGGAGGTCGGAGGCTGCCGGAGGGGCGGTGGGGAGCGGTCGGGGTAGCTCGGGATGCAGTCGGGGTAGGTCGGTGGTGGTGCTGCGGGGGCTGTCGACGGCGGAGGAGGCGTCGTGGGGGGGTGTGACGGTGGTGGTTCGATAGAGGGGAGGGTGGCGGAGTAGATGGGGGTGGTGGCGGTGGACTACGGCGGCGGGTGGTGGCGGTCGAGGCGTTCGGGTGGTGGGGTGGTGATGCTGCTGTTGTTGGTGATGGTGGTGTAGCCGAAGCTGGCGGCGGGTGGCGGAGGTTAGGGCGGTGGCCCGGTGGCTGGGGAGGAGGCCAGAGGGTGGCGACGCGTCCGGCGGAGGTCCGGCGGAGGGCGGTGGCCGGTGGTGGCTGTGAGGGAGTGGGGATGAGAGAGGGGGGGTGTGTGTTAGGGTTTATATAGAATTAGGGTAATGGAATTTTAGTAAATATAGGGAACTTTGGGGGTATTTTGGTAAATAAGTAGAACTTTGGATATTTTCAGCAGATTTTTCTGTGGGTCCCATGCCACCTATTGTCTAGCCAATAGGGTAATGCCATCTAACATGCATTTTTGCATAAAAACCCTAACTTTTCACAATTTGCATAAAAGTCCAGAAATTGGGAAATTGCGCAATTATGCAATTTGTCTGAAAAATCACCTGGTTCTAAAAATTACCAAAATTCACAGAATTGAGGGAAATTGCTGGGGAGAATGTTTTGAACTGTGTGGGGTGAGTCTGGGCAGATGCAGGGTCTGATTTCTTAGGTGATACGGGTCACCGTATTTATTATTTAATAAATACTGCGCACGGTGTTCACTAATTATTTAAGGGCAGTTAGGGTCATAATTTTTCTACGGTGTCAATACGATAATTGTAATACAATTAGTGTAGAATATTATCGTATTTTTTTGGTTGGGCAAAACAGGTGCCTATTGGTCCTCAAATCTCTAGGGTACAGAGGTGGGTAAAGAGCAGAAAATTAAATAGGGATTAAATACGTACGTTTGTAACGATATTTGTGCGACTAAAACGAAGCACAAAACGAGGTTTCTGGGAGTTGCTAAAAATACGGAAAATGTAGTCTATCAAGTCTAGAGCAGGAATGTGAAATTTGTTTAGGGTTAACAGCTAGTGTGATGCCCTAATCAATTGTGTAATGAACAGGTGCACAATTAATATAATAAATAAAATTTTAAAAAGTTGCACTAATTCTAATTAACTAAAAAAATATTAAAATACTGAAATCTGGTCGAGGGAGTTTACAGAACTGGCCGCATGAGAATGATAGACGCATAGGGTAAGCTAGTCGCATGAGAGATGCAAAGTCCACTCCTCGGTTAAAGTGCTGAGTGAAGGGAAATGATGCAAGGTCGGGGAAGTGACTGATGTGACTGGCCGTGTCAAAGAAGTGACCGATGAAACTGGTCAAGAAAGAGAATCAGAGGAAAAAGACAAAATCATGGAAAGTCGTGCCAAAGGTCGGGGCAGTCATGCGCTCAATCAAGGAAGAGGCGCATGAGACTCTGACGCATGGACGACTCAGTCGCATGCTCCTCTTGGCCGCATGAAATCTTTTGAACTTAGAAAACTTTCATTCGTTCAAGTTCCACGTATTTGGTCAAGAGACGCATGCGCAAATTCAGTCATGCGTCCAACAAAATGGTCGCATGAAATCTTTGAGCGAGGAGTCCAGGTCACATGTCAAGCAGGGCGCATGGAACTCCTTTGTCCCAGAACAGCAAGTTTCAGCCATGGAAAAGAAAAATTGTATTCTCTATGAAATCCTCATTTCCAATCCGAATCCAGCAAAGTAAAGTTCAAAATCGCATGAAATCAAGTGCTCATCAACATGAAACTACTAGTTTTCAAAAACAAGAAGTTTTACTAGATCAAAACCAAGTAAACTCATAGAAGCTATAAACTGGAAACTTAGATCTACTCCAACCAAGACATCAAAACCGAAAATACTAAGAAGTAAACATGTAGAGAAACTCATAAAGAACAATATTGAGCAATAAAATGCAAGGAAACTAAATAAGTGTAATATAGCAAATTCTTCCTCATTGGCAAGATGTACTTGCCTAAACCCACTACTAAACTACTACCACTACTACCCAAGGCAAGCTCACAGTTGGGGCTAGGGTTCGGTCAATGATAGGAGAGGGAGAAGAAAATGAAGAAAGAGAGGAAATGAAGAAGAATGAGGAGAGAGAAAAGGAAGGCTATATATCAAAAGGTGACTAGCACTATTTACAATTCTAGAAATTACATGAAAGCAGCTAAAAAAATTCATAAATTACACGGGAAGCAATATACAGCTATAACACATATACCAGATAAATACAATAATACTAAAATAGTGAGCTGGGTCTCACAATCCCGCCTTACCCGTGCTAGGCCATTAGCACGGCTATCTTTACTTGTTTAAATCTTATAACTTCTTGCTCATAAGCGGCGATGGTTGTAGACGAGGTAGGCCATTACCCGCTACAAGCCACCCCGAACGGCTTTTCTTGTTCTTATTTACATAACATAATGCAATTTCCTAGTTCGGGTATTGCCTTGGTGACCCAAATGTCCCGAAGTCATTCCATATTTTCCGTTACTTGGCTCGAAAGGATTATTTTGATAGTCTTCGTGCCTCAGGTGAGTGAACCATAATCTGTATCGTGCTTCCATATCGAGGCAATATCGATGTGACGAGCATTTCAAAACATATAAAGCAATATACTTGAAGAAACATATAAGGAACAAAAGTAAAGCTACTAGGGCGAGGTTATAAGAACTGTAAAGCGAGCATACTATTCCGTTCAACCGATCTACTTCCATGTTCTATGCAAAGAGATATAAGATGGAATTATTCTCTTAGCTAGGTGTGTTGTATTTCTTTATTAGCATGCAAGGGGTGATTCGTCTAGCGACTAGCATGTATCATCCGTATTTTTAAGCGTGCAGGTTAAGCAAAGACAGGTTCATCGTAGCCACCCGCCTTAGCGATGTTTTGCCTCGGCTGAGCGATACTCCGAGTGTGCCTTTAAAAGTCTAAGTCTGAACTCCTGAAGGGCCAAGTTTGAATCATTTGCCTTAAGCGAGTCTTCTCGCAGAGCAAGGCAGGTCAGGTCGTCGCACTTGTGCCGTTTGAATCGGCTATCCGCATTGAATGCGGAACGGGTCGTTACACACAGCACCCCCACCACCGCCACCACTACCGCCACCGCCGCCACCTCCACCGCCGCCGCCGCCGCCGCCACCAGCAGGGTCGTCGCCGCCACCACCACAACCACCAGCAACGCCGCCACCACCACAACCGGAGCCACCGCCTCCACCAGCCGGCCGAACATCCGTAAGTTTTTTTTTCAAATATGAAGGCCGAACAGGCGCCGACTAGGCCCGCCTAGTGCCTAGGAGGGCCGTCTAGGAGGTTTTCGCGGCGGCGGGCGTCCGCCTAGCGCCTAGGCTCCTCCTAGGCGGCCGCCTAGGCCGATTTTTAGAACATTGCGCACTGTAACGACTATGCGTGTATTGAATACGAAAAGACACTTTTTCGACTTCTAGCGCATAAGAATATGAATGCGCATAGGATTCTGCAATAACTGCAGCGCATAAAGCAGATCTGAACGTATGTGCATATCACGGTCTACCCGACATGTGTCATGCGTTACAACGGTTCAAAATATCACATTAAAGCAGCAATTTTTATTTGAAACGTATACACCTTAAATGCAAAATTAAACATATGCGCATTAAATGCGCATAATCTCCTCGACTTCGTAACCGTTCTGACGTATAGTCACTGTTCTGCCGCATAAGATGAGAAGAGAGAGAGAACTACAAGGATTTGTATGCACTTTCATGGTCGGTGCATAGGTTCTCGTCGCATAGTGCCACGTGGCGGTGCTCTGTTGTATACAGACAAACGTAATTATTATGCTAACATAAGCGCTAGCGTTTTATGCGTAACCGTCGTCTGCACGCGTTACGGAACGGCACAACTTTTAATGCAGTGTCAGAGCGAAGACAATATGTGCCTAGGGCCCCTACCGCATAGACTTCCGAAGAATCACTGTCCTCGACGCATAACTCCTAGCGCATAGTGCATGGCCTTCTTTACTGAATACTGAAGTTCTCTGTTTTCGTACCCAACGTGCTTAGACGTGGGCGCATAGTGTTGACTTCACTGGTTCATACTATCCCTATTTGAGTAGCTCGGCGCATAGCTGGTATGCGCATGGACTCAGTTTTTCCATCTTCTACAATAATAAGGATATTGAATGTCAATTGAATTAACACTCGAATACCACCTAAAGCATTTAGGTAAATCATTGATGGGGGATATTTGGATGCCTCTGGAAAGATTGACGATAGATAAGTACTTGAATCCATGAGCAATCCGCATTCAGTGCTAGTCTGTGTAGAATATTTTGGAGTAATTATTATATATTTTATTGATAATCTCTTGGCTATTTATAGCCTTACAACCCTCCATCTTACATTAATACCCCATTAAAATTTCCTGTAGAATATTCTAATATTCCAACAAATATACCAAGAATATTCTCATATACCAACACTCCTCCTTAAGATGGGCGAAAGATATTCACTAAGCTCATCTTGTCACATCCTCTAATCATATCTGCAGAGCTAAGTCCCTTGGTCACTGTCTGCTACCTGATCCTTGGTTGGAACATGACTTAGCTCCAGTAGTCCACAGTCCAACTTCTCCTTGATGAAGAACCTATCGATCTCGATGTGTTTGGTCCTGTCATGCTGCACTGATTGTTGGAGATACTGATAGCTGACTGGTTGTCACACCACAGCTTCATCTTGGCTCCTTGATCCAGCTTCAGCTCCACCAGCATACTCTTCAGCCATAGCAGCTCTGCAACTCCCAAGGTCATAGCTTTGTACTCCGCTTCAGCTGTCGATCTGGCCACCACCGACTGCTTCTTACTCCTCCAAGAGACCAAGTTGCCTCCTACAAATATGCAATAGCCCGAGGTAGACCTCCTGTCATCAGTACAGCTAGCCCAGTCAGAGTACAGCTAGCTCTGTCAGAGTCACAGTAGCCCTCGATGCTCAAGTGATCATTCTTCCTGAATATCAACCTATTTCCGGGGGCACCCTTCAAGTATCTCAGAATCTGGTACACTGCGTCAATATGACCCTTCCTTGGGTCATGCATGTAGCGGCTCACCACACTCACTGCAAAGCAGATATCAGGACGTGTGTGGCTCAAATAGATCAACTTGCCCACCAGTCTCTGGTATATGTCTCGTTCAACTGGTTCTCCAGCCTCAGCACACAGCTTGAACCCCTGGTTGATCGGCGTCGCTGCAAGTCTGCATCCCAACATCCATATCTCTGTGAGAAGGTTCAGCGCATACTTCCTCTGAGAAAGAACAATCCCCTCTGCTTCTCGAGCAATCTCAATCCCAAGAAAGTACCGAAGAAGGCCAAGGTCCTTCACCTCGAACTCCTTGCCAAGTTTTCCCTTGAGTCGGACAATCTCCTGCTCATCATCTCATGTGATAATCATATTGTCTATATACACCGCAAGCATGGTGATGTGGCCTCCACTCCGACGGAAGAACACAGTATGATCAGCATTGATCTGCTGATATCCCATCCCTATCATCGCCCTCCTGAATCTGTCAAACCACGCTCGAGGAGACTGCTTCAGTCCATAGAGGGACTTCTTCAACCTGCAGACCTTGCTCACTGTCTTATCGGTGCAGAATCCTGGTGGTATCTCCATGTACACTTCCTCCACTAAATCTCCATGAAGAAACGCATTCTTCACATCCAGTTGGTGTGGCTTCCATCCATCATTCCCTGTCAAAGAAATCAGGGTCCTGACGGTGCTCACCTTCGCCACTGGTGCAAAGGTCTCATTATAGTCAATGTCGTACGTCTGACTGTATCATTTTGCCACCAGTCGAGCCTTCTAGCACTCTATTTTTTCATCTGGGTTCTGCTTCACAGTAAAGATCCACTTGCATCCGACTGTCCTCTTCCCCTCTGGCAGTTTTACCAGTTCCCAAGTGTAGTTCTTCTCAAGAGCGCCTAACTCTTCATGCATCGCCGCTTTCCACTTTGGATCGTTCTTGGCAACCTGCCAATTGTTAGGTACAGTAATACTATACAAAGATGCAATGAATGCTCCATAAAAAGAAGAGATATTATATGAAACAAACTGAGCAAGGTCCCAATCATATCTATCAGGAGAATTTTTCGCATTGCTGCGAGTGGTCCTTCGTACTGATAATAGTGTGGGAGGAGTAGAAAGAATGATATCACCTAAAGGAGAATCTGGTGGTGGTAGTGTAGGTGTCTCAGGAGTTGAGACGGACGCATTCAAGGGACTTGGAACTGGCACTATAGTTACTGGTCCTGCAGTTTGCTTTCCTTTCCTGCTGTAGGTAAGTAACTCCCCCTGAGCCGTGGGTCTAACACCTCTCATCGCCTCCCCCTGTTCCTCTTCACTCTCCTGCTCCTCCTCAAATATTCCTCTATGCCATACTCCTAAATCGGTCACCACACTCTCACCAATCTCCCTCTCTCGCCTCATACTCTTAGTATCAGGTGAGTTGCTCATGGATGAGGTTCCCTCCTGACGGTAGTATGGCTTAAACTCCCTGAAGTGAACATCCATGCTCACAAACTTCTTCTCTACCGGGCTCCAGCACACGTACCCCTTCTGAGTCGCCGAATAGCTCACGAATACACACTTGACTGCTCTGGGGTCAAGTTTTTCAACAGACGGTCTGTTGTCCTTCACAAAACATACGCAGCCAAACATCTTTAGTGGGAGTATCCCACTATTATTTCCTTGCAATATCTCACATGGAGACTTTCATCCCAGTACCTTCGAGGGCATCATATTGATCAATCAAGCTGCTGTCAATACTGCATGTCCCCACAGACTCTGTGGGACATTCATGGTGATCATCATGCTCCTTGCTACCTCTAGAAGGTGTCTGTTCTTCCTTTCTGCCACTCCATTCTGTGCTGGTGTGTATGCACAGGTGGTCTGATATTGTATCCCCTAGGCTGACAGATATTCCTCAAGTGCTTTGTTGGTATACTATGTTTCATTATCAGACCTTAGTACATTCACTACTGCTCTGTACTGAATCTGTACATGTTTATGAAAGTCCCGAAAACAGGAAAAGATCTCACTCTTATTTTTTATCAAATACAGCCAGGTAACACGAGAGGAATAATCAATAAAAGAGACGAAATACTTGTAACCATTCATAGTAGTTGTGGCGCACGGCCCCCAAACATCAGAATGTATAATATCAAAAACAGAAGAGCTCATATGGCATGCACCAACATATGAGCTCCTAGTAAGTTTGCCTAAATCACATGCATCACATACTAGTTTCTTCTTATTTGCCTTCTCATAAATAGATGGATACAACCTACTCAAAATACCAAAAGAGGAGTGCCTCAACCGCCTGTGATGGAGTATCAGTGTATCATCAGCACTCATCTTTGATCCTCTCATTCCTGCCCTTTCTGCCACAGACACCAATGCCGAATCCAGTCCTTCCCGATCCAGGTACCACAGTCCATCATGCCAAGTGCCAGTCCCAAGTCTTCGTCCCGCCTCCTTCTCCTGAAAGATCACCTTAGGAATATCAAAAAAGACAATGCATTTTAGTTGGAGGATTATAGAACTAATGGACAAAAGACTGACTGAAAAAGAAGAAGCATGTAAAACATTGGATAACCTTACTGAACCTGTACAATCGACAGTATCCTTACCGACCACTGGCTGAAAAGTACCATCGGCTGTTTGAATATTGTCTGTAGATGCTAGGTGAGTGTAGGAAGAGAACTCACTAGCATTCCCTGTCACGTGTCGAGACGCACCCGAATCGATAATCCAGTCCGACGATCTAAGGGAAGACAAAGATGCAAGGGCGAGTGAGTCATCAGTACCTTCCGATGGATGGGCATACATATCAGTGTTGCCTCTGGCGAAGACTGAGGTGGACGCCTCCTCAGTCCCACTCCTCCTGTCTCTTTCGCTTGATGCTCTCTGCTTTCTCCTGAGTACTTCCAGCATGTCCAGTAGTGCCTGATCCTCCTCAGTATAGGCACCATTAGCTCCATCCTCGCCTTCTGCCACCAGCAGGTTCGCCCGATAACATCCTCGACCACCCCGTTGACCCCCACGACCACGGCCACGTCCTCCAAACTGTCCATGTCTGCCACCTGAAACTCCTTCCTTGGGTGGTTTGGTGCAAGCATGGCCCACCTCCCCGCAGTTGTAACACTGCCGGGGGTCTCCCTTAGGTCTTGTGCCGCCTGAATTGGCAACCGTCAATATTGTCTTCACTTCAGGAGGACCACATATCCCTGCCTGTAGCTTGATACGAGTCTCCTCCTGGATCATGGCTGAGATAGCCTCCTCAAGTGTAGGAATCTTCGATTGGGCTAGAAGTAGTGTTGTCCTCTGAGCATATACTGCAGCCAGCCCCTTAAGAAACTTTACCGTCCTCTCCTGCAGACATACCTGTCTCTCTTTACACTTCGGGTCCTCGCAGCTCGCCCGATCTGATGAGTGATCATAATCCAACCACAGACGCTCCAACTCCGTGGCATACTCATGTACCGTCTTCTCTCCCTGTACGGTGTCGTCGATCTCCCCCTTGATTTGAAAAACCCTCAAGTTATTCCCCACACCATCGTAGGTTCTTCTCAACTTCTCCCACACGTCTTTCACCATCTCAAGGCCATCCACTGTGGCGGCGATCAACTGGACTCAAGAATTGAGGAGCCAAATGTATACCACCATATGAGTGGACTTTCACTCGTCGCGTCATGTCGAGCCCTCATTCGGCTCTGTCTTCTCTCCTGACAAGAAACCCTCCAGATTCTTCCCTGCGAGGGTTCTCCCCACCAGTCGTGACCAACTCAGGTAGGTGGCCGGTCCATTAAGCTTCAGATCGATGGATGGAAGCTCCAACTTCGTCAATGTTCGTGTCGCGCTCTCACCAGCCGACAGTTTCATCAGCTTCATCAACGTTGCGACCTCCGCAGAGTCCAACTTCTTGATGATCTCCTCCATCGATCCTCCTCTTCTCCGATCACCTCACACCCGTCCCACGATTCACGTTCGCCCTCTTCGTCCTCTCCTAGACCCGATCATGTCTCTCCTCCATCAGATCTAGGCCTTCGATGTCAACGTCTGGAACGACCCGCGGGAGATGCCAGGAATCGCGGCAGAAGGCTCCGCGGGAGTCGCTGCTTCGCGGTGGTGGTGGCGGGCGAGCGGTGCGACAGCGGTGGTGGCGGGCGGCGTGGCAGCGGTGGCGGTGGTGGCGGCTACGGTTTGGGAGGTGGTGGCTAGGATTTGGGCTCTGATACCATGTAAAATATTTTGGAGTAATTGTTATATATTTTATTGATAATATTTTGGTTATTTATAACATTACAACCCTTCATCTTACATTAATACCCCCACTAAAACCTCATGTAGAATATTCTAATATCCCAACAAATATACCAAGAATATTCTAATATACCAACAAATATACCAAGAATATTCTAATATACCAACAGTCTGGATCGACAGAGATTTATGCATCTACAAACAAACTAAAATCCACCAGCTTTAAGAGAGGAACTCACAAGTTTAATGAAACATCAGAGTTATAAACAGTGTGAAACAACTACATATAAAGCAAAGAGGGCCTAGTTGTTGTCATTCTCAAAAATCAAGATGCTTTGTCTTCAAGATATATAGCGCTGCTGATTTAGAAATGTAAACAAGGCTTCTGAATCAAGGTACACAAATGATGCATATTTCCTTGAAATCAGGTTATTCTGGTGTGCTGAAAGCCTGAAACAAGAGTTTTGACTACAGGAACTAACAAGATGTGAAACCTTACACAATTTAATAAAGAAATATGATATTTAAGAGAAAAAAACAAATATAGAAAGGCAGAAAACAATACAGAAAATTCTGAAATGCATTAAGATAGAAATAATATATAGAAAATGAGGGAGATGAGATGATAACGACCAGATCTATTTGACTCAACTGGTGAACCCTTATGACACAAAAATAATAGACTGTAAGAAGAGGGGATTCAACTTTTCCTTTAGGACAATGGCAATGTTTTGTGTTCCTTTTCCTCAGTTGGCTTTCTTCAATCAGATGATTACTTGACTACCGTGAAAGAAAGGGGGATTCATAACATGAGGGTTATGATAATAACCTGTTATATGCAAACCAAAACTGGTGACCCTTATAACAGAGTTAATAGACTCTGCAAGGATAGAGGATTCAACTTTTCCTTTACGATAATGGCAACTTTTCTTTTGTTCTTTTTCTCGCTTTGCTTTCATCAGTCAGATGGTTACTTATCTATCACAAGAGAGGTGAATTCACAAGGCTTGATAATTACATTAATCTTCATCCAAGCCTTCTCCCATTGGAATGAGATAGTTATGGAGAATAATAAGAAAGCTCCATAAAGAATTTGACAAAGTTTTTATGACCGCTTGTAATTACTTCCATAAATAAAATGCAATTCTTTTGAAAAAGCAGTCTTCGTAAATCTCCAAAAGCACAAGCCCAAATGTCTTATAGGAGCTTGCATAAACACTACATGCACATACCTTCATGTGTATGTATATGCATATCTGTACACATACAAATATACACAATATTACATATAAAATCAGGCATGTAGGTGGGATGGAGAGATAAGTAAATCAGATAATGGTGTTTACGAATTTCCAAATATGTAGCTTCCTTGGCCTCATAGTTTTCATGCAATTTATAGGCCTTATCTTATTGACCACTACACTATTTAGTACAAGGAATAAAAATCAATCAACAAAATTTGATTATATGCATAGATAATTATGTCTAGAATTTAAAGCGAAATAAGAAATTTGGAATATTGAGATAGCTATTACAATATCAGATGCAGATGAAGTTAGAAATGGTCAAAAACTGGCCTCACCATAGTTTGGTGAAATGTCAGGTGAACAACAGGACATCCTGGCAATAGGTGTGGCATTTTGAATGGGTATGAGGGAGCTGCAAGCAGATTTGCTTCTGTATAATTCTGAAAATATGAAACTGCAACATTAACTACATGGATTTTTCTACTCATAAAATTTTAGATGGAAAGATTTGAAAATCTCTTTGAACAACCATGCACTATATTGAAGAAAAACTTTTTAAGGATGATTAATAGGACCAATCTTCAAAATTCTCACCACAGTTTTGTGAAATTGTAGCTGGAATCATAGAGGTCTTTAGGACAGTAGGAGTAACCTTTTGGATGGGTAACAAAGTCCGGTTCACATTGCATTTGTGTGATGAGTTATTCTCTTCTGTAAAAGTCGAGGGCAAACAGTTACAAAGGTGACTGCTACAATAAAAAAAAGAGAAATTTTAACTTACCCCCCACTTTATTTACCATATTTCACGGTGCACCCCACTATTTTTCCATAATGTATAAGTCCCCTCGCTTTTGACGGAATCCGTCAATGAGTGACGGTCAACCCATTTGACCCAAAATTTTGGACGAAAATACCCCTTCTCCATTGTCTTCTTCCTCTTCCCTCTCACCCCCCTCCTCCCTCTCTCCACCGCGGACAGCGGCCAGCCGCCACCGCAGCCGTCGACCCCGCTCCCCCCTCTCTCCGCCACCGCCCCCTCCCCGCTCCGTTCCCCCTAGCCAACCGTCGCAGTAGCAACAACAGTAACAGCAGCCGCCGCGGCTGTTTTTGCTGTTGTTGCTGCTCACCACTAGTGGGGAGCGGGAGCGGGGGCGGGGAGGGGGGGGGAGCCGCCACGGCTGTTTTTGCTGCTGCTGCTCACCGCTAGGGGGGAACGAGGGCAGGGAGGGGGGGAGCGAGGGCGGGAAGTGGGGGAGCTGGGTCGACGGCGGCGGCGACTGGCTGCCCGCGGTGGGGAGGGGGGGAGAGAAAAGAGAAAGAAGACGGGAGTATTTTCATCAAAAAATTTGGGTCAAATGGGTTGACCGACACTCATGGACATATTCCGTCAAAAGTGGAAAAACTTATACATTATGGAAAAACAATGGGTTGGTGCACCGTGAAATATGACAAATAAAGTGGGGGCAAGTCAAAATTTATCTAAAAAAAACTAAAGTTATACGTAAGCTGCAAGCTTCTGATTTCTAAGAGTGCAGAAGAAGGACCAGTTCACAAACCCAGCAAGTTCCTGTAGCTACCTTCCATGCAATGACTTGCTTCCGATTGTTTCAAATTGTTAATATGGTTGGCGTGGTGAAATGGCCGACGTTCAGAGTCATTTTTTTCTAACAGTCTCTTGAAAGATTTGTATTCGGATGTCTTCACGTCACTAACTGCACACAGTAAATCTGATCAGAAAATATTCATCACAATGACAGCAAAGTTCAACCAAACATATTAGATGTTGAATAATAGCAAAGCATGACATACATTGTTATTTACAGTCAAAGTGCAGGAAGTCCTTTGGCATGAATATATGCCAACAAGCAAACAGTATTACTGAGTATTTTCAATTTATAGGACAGGTTTAAATATTTGGTTCTGAGATTTCAAAGACAAACCTAGAACTCGAACTTTTTTATGACATCATGATCATCAAGTTAATGAAGATAATAAAAAAGTCCCCTGAATATATAATTAGCTAACTACAACAAACCCATATTCATTCTAATATGCCACTATACCAAACTTATAGTGCACATTAATAAGCTATTACCAAACTCACATTTATGTTAAGTATTGGAAGATTGCAAAAAGGTAAATAGGGGAAAGTGGTAAAGAGGAGGAGAAAGTAGAGATCCAGGCTCAAACCTGGGAGGTGTAGCCTCTGCACTTATCCTTTTACAGAAAACAACTGTTATAATTGCTATTAAGAAGCAGTGTTTCAGAATACTCTTCTGACATTGAATTTTTTTTTTCCCTCAAAAGAACTTTATCCTTCAAATTTACATGTATTCATTCGGTACTAGATTATATTAGCGAGTTGTACATCCAATTCAAAACTCAGTGATCGGATATAATTGACTCAAAAGGATCTCATGCACAAATTTTAATGTCCATTGTTTATATCAACTAATCTCATTTAACAATTATTAACCAGTATGATCCCTCTTTTTCTTAAATTTCATATGTATCATGTCTATGAAACGCTGAATGTTACTTCTAAGAAATTCATATATTTCTTAAAATACAAGTCTTCAGCATTCAACTTCAGTTGAAGGGCGTCGCTTGGCGCAACGGTAAGACTTGTTGCTTGCATCCTGGAGGATGCGGATTCGACTCATGGAAACAACATCTCCATATATATATGAGGGTAAGCTTGCGTAAATCTTGACCCTCCTCAAACCCTGCACAAATGGGAGCCTCGCGGCACTCGGAGGCTCCTTTAGTAAATAGTATATATTCAATAATTTTCCACAAAAGTAGTCACTCATAGCTTTCAGTACTAATCATATATAATAACATGTAATACACTTCAAGAAAGAATCGGAAAGTTCAGTAAACATCAAATCTAACTACTTTAATTTATACGGTACAAGAAACAATTGGACAGTTTAGGGAACATCAAAATTTTACTACTTTCAGTTTATTTGTTGACTTATACCAATTGTTTCTTTTTGTAGATTGGTTAATATTAAATGAATAAACACATACTTCAAATACATACAATAAGCACAACCCCGTTACTATCAAACTGAACAAATAGCATCCATGAACTATTTCATGGGAGGAAGGAACCATTATGGAAACGTTAAAAAGATCTTTAAATATGAACCCTAATTATTGAAGAATGTATATAAGTCACTTAATTCAAGGGGAAAGAAACCACCCTCACCACCCCATCATAGCTCACGTTTGTCATTTGTTCAGTTTCGCAGTCATGGTTAAGTGCTCAGGCCAGAGCCTAATAGTTAAGGGATGAGAAGTGCAGATTACCCTAAAGTTTTTATAATATACTTATATTTGCACAAGCAGTTAGAGGAATAACACAACTATATAAATAAGTTCAAACTCAACATGTTCTTCAAATGCAAAAATCATACAAGGCAAAATGTGTCAATAAACTTCCACAAAAAGACCTATAAATAAGTAAATGATCTTTCTCTGTTACAATACAAGTGTAGAACTCTAGGAAGCACATGATACTCCATATCCATGCCATGTCTGTGTTGCATCATATCGGACACGTATCAGACATGTCATGGACACTCCAAAATATACTAGGACACACCAAATGGTGCCAAATCCGTATAGCCATGTCCGAAACGTATCGCATCAGTGACCGTGTAACATAGGTTGAACTACTTACAAAGAATGATTCATATGTTTGGCAGACACTGCTACAGAAACATTTTAAGGAAAGTAAACTATAGATGATACATACATTAATCAAATGGCGTGTATATCATAGTGGAATTGTCATGACTTTCAGTGATATTGTTCTTGCTCTTTTATATTGGACAATACTCCAAATTGTTTCAAAACCTCAAATTGAATGATATGGCGAAGTATTTTAAGATCTGAATGTAGTGGGAATGCTTCAATAGCCTTACATTATTAAGGACAAGAGAGTACGTATACAAATTCTAGGGAAACCCTAGAAGGGCTCAATAAGCAAGCCCAATAGATGGCTAGACTTAGCTGGGCTGAATCCTAACTTTTAACTGAATTTCAAATTTGATAGTGCTCTACAATACAAAGGAAGCTGCAACATATGCTGCTTTTTACTATCGCTGACTTCCGTTCCATCTTGCACATATATTTTGAATGTTCTAGTTCATGCATCCATTATTTATTTTATCTTCTATCCTATTTTTATTTTGTAAAACCACTATTGCCATATACTTAAATTTATTAACCTAACATGTTATATTTGGTTCTTTCCTCCAGTAAAATTATCCTATTCTAATTTTGATTTTTGGCCAAATCCAACTCTAACACTGAGTTCCAACTTTGATTGTGATCTACAATACAAAGGAAGTTGATTAATGATTAGTTCCCAACATATGCTGCTTTTTACTATTGCTGTCTGTAGTTCCATCTTGCACATATATTTAGTATGTTCTAGTTCATGCATCCATTATTTATTTTATTTTATCTTCTATCTATTTTAAATTTTGTAAATTTTCCATATACTTCTATAACCTAACATGTTATATTAGGTTCTTTCCTCCAGTAAAATTATTCTTTATACAGTAAGTTTTATAATGCAATTGTACGTTGGATATTATAAGCACCACAGCCCTATTCGAGACCATATTTACTGTGAGGAGTGCATAGAGTAGGGCTACTTGTCAAATAACGATGATGAGAACAAGTAAACGTACAATGCAAGCGTGAAGAGAAAATTAAAGCTGAGTCGGAATAACAAGAGGACTATCCACAAAAGGAACATGCATAACTAGGCATTTTAGTAATTAAGATTGCATTTGACAAAAGTTCAGATAAGAGTCTGATGATCCATTCCTCTGGCATAAGAGCTTCACTGTTGACCAAAAATTATGTGACGTGGTCTTATGTTGCCTCACACAAAGTCCATAATACGTATCATGTTAAAAATTATGTGACTTGCTCTTATAGTCTTATGTTGACACAAAGTCCATAGTATGTATTATCATGTTAATTTTTAACTTATCATAGCTAACGTGCGTCAGTACAATAGTGAAGCTCTAGTTTGCATACCAAGGGCGGCCTACACTGTAATAAATTCAAAACTTGAAAAAATATCTAATTAAAAGTCACAGAAATCTAACACACTTGGAAGTCGTCATCTTCTATTGCAGTTTTCGTGGAGCAAACTGCCCCATTCCACCATTTAGTGGACGGACAATGACAGTGTCTGACACTTCAATATTGCACTTAAACATATTCCATATAAGTAGAGAAGACAGAAAGGGTATAACAGGACCTACAACCTGGGGAATGAATTCTCTCAGCTCGAGATGAAGTCACATTCCGTCTCCCACTGACTTCAAGGTTGCTGACAGGATCTGCAAATTTAACCTTTTTCCTTCTGCTCATGTCTGTTCAGCAAATATGCACTTCAGTATAAGCAAGTATCTATAACAGCATCAATGATAATAATAACAAATTCTTTATCCCAAAACTTTTGGGCCAGCTATATGGATATTTTCTCTCATTCACCTTTATTGAGGGCCGTCACCTCTATTAAGTCTATATGTACTAATTTATGAAAGTTCCATCATACAAATATTCAAAATATACTAGTTAAGCAAAAATCTATAAAGATACATGTTCTTTTACATCATATTAGTAGTTAAGTTTGCTGGCACTGTAAGGAAACTCAGTAAATTATAGTGTGACCAAAATGTGGGACATGTCATGTCGGACACGTATTAGACACAAACCGGACACTCCAAAACAAACTAGGTGCCGCGTATGTGTCGATGTGTCCTTACTATGTCGCATATGTGTCCGTGCGCCATACCAAATATATGAATTATTACAATGAAACATGTTAAAGTTGAAGGAAGAACATCAGTAGCCAGTTGCATATTTAGCAAAAAGGAAAATAGAAGGAAAACCCCCATCATAGTGGCCGATGATTTATGTCAAAACACCATCCATGCCACCAATTACATTGCTAATCAATCAAAAATGCAAACCAAGGTACATATCATACCCTCTTCACATAATAATCAGGAAGCCATATATTATATGCCTCTAGGAATGAAAGGACAAATAGCATTAAAAAAAAAAGTATATATCTTCTATATTGGGGGGGGGGGGGGGGGGGGGCTAAGCCAAGCCAGCCGCACTCTAAGCATACGCATTAACTACGGGACTTTTCATATCCCCAATCCGGATCATGGGACAGACGCAGCCTCCTATGAGTCGTCCGGCAGAAAACTGTTTCTGAGTTGAGTAAAAGAACTTGGGATCGTCGATCTCTTCCTTAAAGATTGGGATGAATCGATGTCGGTCGATGTGGCGACCTGGTCGAATTGGGAGAAGCCGTGGGTATTATTGCGGGTCTCTTTTTGGGATTACAGTTGAGTGTTGGGAATGGAGAGTATATACGTTTCTGGCTAGACAAATGGGCTCTTCACGAGCCTTTTGTATCGCGTGAGGATGTAAATGTCCCTGAGGAGGAGAAGCAATGGGTTATTAGAGATTATTTGACACCTATGGGAGGCTGGAACTGGTCTCTTATTCAGGGCGAACTTTCACGCGGGAGGGGGGGGGGGTAACGTAAGAGAACATGGGCATATGCATGTTTATTGTTTTTTTTAAATGCCCGACGTAACGCTCGGGACTTTGTGCACGCTGCGTTTGCATGCCTTTTGGGTTCACTGTCCCCCAACTCCCACCATGTATAAATGGAAGGAATAATCCACCCTCGTGACTCGATACACTGATCTTCCGCCACCCAGCCAAGGTCTTATGTCTCTTCCTGGTAACCACAAGGGTCACTAGAGTTCGACTATGTTGTGACTCTTTATTTTGTGTTAGACAAGTAATAATAGTCATTCAATTCAATTAGCTTGTCGAGATTCATGATATCTTAATTTTCATATATAATTCCCTACACACCAAGACTACTTACTCCAATTTCTAAAAAAAATACCATCCAAGACATTCGAGGTGATGAGGATATGCTCTCACCAAACAGTTTGGCTAGAGCATCAACATAACCCAACTACTTCCTGATAAGAAAGGACAATAAGCATTAAAAAAACAAGTATATATCTTCTATATGTTGTGTGCGGTGGTGGTGGTGGTGGTGGTGGTGGTGGGGAGGTGTTTGCTGAAAAAAGTCGTATGACGTAAGAGAACATGGGCATATGTATGTTTATTGTGACTTATTTTGTGTTAGGCAAGTAATAATAATCATTCAATTCAATTAGCTTGTCAAGATTCATATCTTAATTTTGATAGATAATTCCCTCCACTCCAAGGGTCTGCTTGGCAATTATGGGGGTAGCGGTTATGAAGTATTTTTAGAGTACCGGTTATGAGCGGTTATGAGGATCCGGTTTTGGATGGTTTTAAGTAGCAGCTTTTAAACCAGTCAAACTCTTACTTGTAATTCATTAACGACCGGTTCTGAAAGTTGTTTACATGAATAAAATTATATATATGTCCATATATAAACAAAATGGTTCCCGACTCCAATTTCATAGATAATTCCCTACACTCCAAGACTCCACTGACTCCAATTTCTAAAATATTACCATTCAAGACATTCGAGGTGATGACGATATGCTCTCACCAAACAATTTGGCTACAGCATCAACATAACCCAACTACTTCCTGATAAGAAATGATTTCCAAGAAGCGCCAATTGCCAAGTGGAGCTTTCGGCCGCGTTTTGTCTATTCTACTGGCCGCCGCCATCATGAGACCAGTCGCAAAGAGATCAACTTTACTTATAACCCTCTTCTTCCCCGATTCAATCTTGACCTGTGCTAAACGGACACGGATACGACACATGACAATCCAGACAGTTAGCACGGAAAACGCACGCGTACGCTCGTGTCGTGTCCCGTAGTTTCTGACACGGCGTGACACGGACACGGCGCCAATGTTCGGGCTTGAAAGCATAAAAAACCTAATTGACAAGAAGAATGTTGAATGCAGGACTCAAAATCCAAATAAAAGAAAATATCAAAAAAGAAAGAACCTAAATTTATGAGAATTTGGTTGTGGGAATTTAAATTCTATGTAAAATTTCACAATTCCACAGCAAGAGAGAGAGAGAGAGAAAGAGAGAGAGAGAGAGTTACCAGAGGGGTGGGAGAAATCGTTAGAGAATGGCATTCTCTTCTCACGATTTCTTGAAGTCTTCTTCTCTTTCTCGATCATTGTTTCGACTCCGGAGAGAGCGGGAAGAAGAAGTAGAATGGAAGTGTCACCTAAGGTGCCTTTTTAGACCGTGTATAAAGGCACTTTAAAAAAAAATTAAAAAAATAAAAATAAAAATAAAAATAAAAACTTCTGACTGTCCCATTATAAGTTTTTCATTCAAAAATTTACTCATAACTAGTCTAAATATTTATTAAAATTGTCAAATAGTTAAATTGTTAAAATTTTAACAGTCCATTGAACTGCATACTTTATTTTTATGACAGTCCGTTGAACTGCATAATTTATCTAAAACTGTCAAAAATTTGACAATCCATTGAACTGTATACTTTATTTATGACTGTCAAAATTTTTACAGTCCAACATATTGGAAGGACTGTCATAACTTTGATAGTCCTAATAAATATTTGGACTAATCCTGAGTAAATTTTTAAATGAAAAACTTCGAAAAATAAAAAAATTGGCCAGCTCCAAGTCTTTTTTATAGTGCCTTTATCAAGGACCATTTTTTACCCAGGACGTTTTTCACGATGTGCTGTCACAATCTCTACGGTCGGAAACAACTCAAAATAAAACTGTGTAAGCTCTTTGTAAATTCTTCATTAATTATTTCTTAAAAAAATAACTAATTATTTAATATAAAATATTTATAACTAAATAATTTAAACTCAAGAGAATATTTGAGTTTCAACCCATTTTTAGCATCTTCAGTAAGGTGCCCGAAGGAAGGGGGCGGTGACCCTTCTGCTCTTCCATTTCATATATATTTTTGTAAGTACAGTTGCTTGGTGTAATATAATTTAAGGGGACTATTTTTAAGTTTACTTATTTCTATTGCATATGACAAATAAAAAAAGATTAAAAAAAACTAATTTACCATTTTTTTGGCTGATCATAAAGGCACTACAAAATACACTCTGGCCCAAAAAAATTTCTCTAAATTTTTTACTTAAATTTTACTCGGAGTTAGTTCAAAAATTTATTTATGATTGTTAAAATTTTGACAATCATTTCAATATGTTGGATTGTCAAAATTTTGACAGTCCAAACTATTGGAAGGACTCAAAATTTTGACAGTCCTAAATATATTTTTGGGCTAGTCCTGAGTAAAATTTTAAGTGAAAAATTTAGAAAAGAAAAAAAAATTGACAGCTCAAGTCATCTTTGCAATGCAAAAAAAAAAAAAATTTAGTACAAGAATAATCATTAAGAAATATGTTTTATTTGAATCATTTAAAATAGATTATTTGGTATAGACATTAAAAAGCTAATCAACTAAGATGATGTCCATAGTCTCAAACTGTAAACCCCCTGATTTTTCAAAATTTTAAAAACTGGATTTTTCACAATTTTCTGGAATTTTCTGGGAATTTTCTGTAATTTAAAAACAGGGTTTTAATTATTCAATGATTTTTAATTGATAATAAATGATATTAAAATATTATAAAAATAATATTTTTTGATGTAAAATGAAAAACTGGACTTAGGGCAATTTTTCTGGAATTTATCGGGCCCCGGACCTATTTTTAAAACACCTAAATTTATTTATTTAATTATTTATTAAATAATTTATTGATTTTATTATTATTATTATTATTTTTTTTTTTTTTTATTTTATTTCCGGCCCGCGGCCCGTTGGGCCGGCCCGGCCCAGCCCAACCCGGCCCAGACCCCGCCCAGCGGGTCAGGTCGGATCCGCCAGACCCGACCCGAACCCGACCCGCCACGACCCTCTCCCTCTCCCCGCTTCCCGCGCCGCCCCGCCCGGCCGCAACCGCCCGATCCGCCCGGCCACGCGCCGCTCGCAGCGCCCACGTCCCCCACGACCTCCGCCTCCCCCGCTCGGCTCCGCCTCGCCCGGCGCTAACCGCTCCCCCCCCCGCCTTTATAAACCCCTCTCTCCCCCGCCGCTGACGACCACCGCCACCGCCACTACGCCGCCCGCCTCCGCCCTAGCAGCGCCTGCCGCCGTACCCCCACCACCGTCGACGCCCGGACCGGCCAGCCACCGCAGCGCTCCGCCCCTCCTTCCTTCTCCGTCGAGCCCAGCCGCAGTCGACAGCAGCCCGCGCCGCCTCCAGCGCCGCCGCCTCCGCCCGAGCGACGCGCCGCCCTCCGCCGCAGCTCCCCCGGCCGGCCTCCCCCGCCCTGGGCCGCCGCAGAGCCGCCGGAGCTCGCCTGAAACCCTAACCCTAATTCCTTTAAACTGTGTCGGACACAGGACACTGTCGTGTCGGACACGGTTTTGCCCCGGTTTTCCGGGTCCCCTTCAGGTGCGTGTAACTTTTTGCTCGTAGCTCCGTTTTCGATTCCGCAAATTGCGTTGCGAAGCCTGTATGACCCTCTCGGTGTCCGGACAAACCGTTCGGGGCATCGCGTCCTGTGGTGATCGCACACCGCGATCCAAAAACAGGAAAAACCCAGGCCCTGTTTCACCCCGGAACTGAGTACGCCCCGCCAAACGGGACGACTTGGTCGCGTGCGGTCTTCACAGATACGTGCGCCTCGTCGATACGGACGTGTGGGATTTCGCGGAAGCTGATTCGGGTGTGCGTGCACACCGGAATCAACGCGTATCCGCGGACATCGCCCCGTATCCGCCTTTTCTGCAATTCACCCTAACTTTGTGTACACACGTCGGATCGAGACGAAACTTGCGCCATCGGACTCGTAGCAATACGCTGGTCCTGTGGGTCAAGTTTGGTTCGATTCTGAGAACGTTGACGAAATCGCGTGTCGTGGGCCCCACAGGCCCCGCTCGACGGACGATTTTGTGTTCGGCTCATCGGAATTTAATTCTGGAAGTTCCGTTGGGTTCGTATCATCGTTCCTGACCTGTTGACACTAAGTTTGGTGAATTTGGAGAACTTTGACCCTGACGCGTTTTTCGGTGCAAAGCGGGCCCACCGGTGGACCCCGTTTTGACCCGAAACTGCCGTTTCTGCCCTTGTCTCCAAATTGGACCCAAGGACAGGCGTTTCTAGCTGATTGATATTTTTTGGATCTGATGGTGATGTTTGTTTCAGCAACCGGAGTAACGCCTGCAATTCCCGCCGAAGTCAGAACTGCAAACCGAACCGGAACCACATGCAAGTGTACCTTGCCAAACTCTGCAGCTTGCTATTTATTTCCTTGGCTTAATTATGCATCAGTGGGCAAGTAAGCTTGTCAATTCTCAGTAGTTCCTGTGATAACATTTTGCTGGATTTCTTGTGTAAAATCATATAAACTTGTTTTAACTCCTTAACCTAGGAAACGTGTGACGTGCTTAGTGTCCGATCATAGTCGGGTGCCAACCCCGTACGCGGTGTTGGGTACGTCATTAGAGATGGACATTCGATACCCTTACTCTTGTACTTGTTCTATCAAGTACCCTACGACCCAGGACACTTGACACTATTCATGAGACAGGATATTCCCGAGATATTCGTGGTGATCCTGTATAGGATGCAGACTTTATGGCATTGACATCATATCCTCTGATACTCTATGACTGCTGCATTAGTTATGATTATACGTGTCATGAACATGAGACGTGTGATTACATTGGGTGGGGAGAGACACACAGACTACAGGCTGATATTATATATATATAAAACATAGAATATAACATAGGGTAGTTCATAGTTATTGCCGCTACCGGCTCCCCGACACAGAGCTTGTAGTGGCTTCAGCCTGAGATCTAGTGTTGCTTTCATATTGCATATCACTTAGCTGGATATATAGTTTACCCTGTTGTTTCATTTATTGCTGCTTTGCATATATGTTTGGCTCGTATTCTTCTGTACCTTGTTACGTCCCGCTGAGGACCTGGTTTTGTTCACCAGATATAGCAGAAGAGAACTACCCCGAGGTGTACGGTACCGGAGCACTCCTTGGAGCAGAACAGGGAACAGAGGACGAGATAGTGGCCGAAGACTTCTCTTGAGCACCGGCTTCAGCTATACAGTATTTCCACTTTTCAGCATTTCATTTCCTGTCTATTTTTCCTTAAATGTAACAGAATAATTCTCGAATTTGTTTCCCGAGGTAACCTTATTTGATATTGCATATTTATTTCCATTGCATCAATTCTGGCATTTATTCTGTGGTTATCTGTTGTGGATGAGATTAGAATAACCTGAGACTTGTAACAATTGCCCTAACTCCTGTTAGACTACAGCTTAAGCATGCCCTGATGGATCCATTAAATTGGGTTGTCCATCGGTGCGTGCTGCTGGCCATTGAGCACGTGCTCAGTCCCTCGACATTTTGGGACTGGGGCGTGACACAAACCATCAGTGTGAAAATGGGATTTACGTATGTGTTATGTATGCATAAATTTTGACTTTTGTATTATTGTTTGGATGATTGAACTGTGAAAGTTGAAAGGAAAAAAATATATAAAGTTCAAAGTTTGGATGGTAGTTGAAATGTCTTATGAAAGTGAATTTTATGTTAATTCATTTGTGTGGAAGTAGAGAATATACACATGGTCACCTTTTATAGGAGGGTTGAGGTTACCATAATGTGCCAAAAAATTATTTAAAATAACTTAAAAATTAAAAGATTAGCAATTCAATCTGTTATTTTATTTGGATAAGTAGCTAACTAAATAATCTCCATAATCCATCTTCATTTCTTTTATTATATCTCTAGCTACCTAAATAATCTCCAAAATTCATCTTCACCATTTTGACAATCTACATACAAAAACACAAGCAAAGACACTAGGCTAATAGGATAGCTTGCAATTTCTAGTAAACACATTATATATTTTGACAAACAAGACCATGCATCTCATTTAAAAGGGAAGAAAAAAAATCAATTAAATAAAATTTTGTTAATAATGTTACGGGATTTACAAATTCATTTGTCTACTGAAGACCTAAAAAGAAAGAATTACCAATTCCAATACTTGCTGCACAAATCCAGTCATAAAAGTCTGAGACAGCACTGAACCTCTAGGATCAAAGTTGAGAGTTTCGGAAGTTTTATGTTGATTGACAAAATAATAAAGATATTGAGTAATTTTTTGTTTTTAATAAGGTGGGAAGGATTTTGGTAAGAAAATCACTCAATGGGCCCAGGGGCCAGGCGGGGGGCCCAGGGGCCAGGCCCCGCCTACGTAGTCCACGAGCCGAGTACTACTTCTAAGCTTGAGCTTGACTCGTTTATTAACCGAGTTCGAAAATGAAGCTTGAACTTGACTTGTTTACTAAACGAACCAAGCTCGAACTTTTATTGAACCGAACTTCGAGCAGCTCAAACGACTTGGCCATACGGGAGCCATAAAGCACTGCTCTTTTGCTAACTCGTAGTAAATTTACTACCACCAATGCGTGAGTAAAACTTTGATACAGATGGCCGTATCAAAAAATTGATACTATATGACAGGTGGGCCCTACTCTTCGTAAAGCGTGTAAACATGCATAGAGAGAGGGGCCCACCTGTCATACAGTGGCTCTTATCAATTTTTTGATACAGCTCATACAGTGGCTGTAGATAGAGCCATTTGTATCAAAGTTTTACTAGTCCAATTGCCACAGTTTGCCAGTCCCCACTAATACTCCATACTCCGGGGAACTCATTAGACAAGTATTCACCAAAGCAAAATCTGCTATTTCAATCATTACAAATTGCCACAAAAATAGCAAGATCATATAACTGTGATGTGACAAGCAACTGGCCTGAACAATTCCAAAGACCCGACACGATTCAGAATGTAGAACCTGACAACACATCTACGTGCTAGGCATTACATGAGAAATCTGATTTCACTGATTCAAGTCGCTGAACAAACTCCAGTCCTGGTGCAGTGCACAATGTTTTGACCACACAAGGGCCAGATGAAACCTTTTCAAATACAACCATTTCTACCTTAAAAATGAATTCCTTAACAGAAGTTACAGCAGCAAGAACTAAAATCCTACGAAACTGTATATCACACTCAACATGTATCGAAGTTCCCGCTTGTTATCAAAACAATATGATAACAGTAAATAAATAGTATAAATTTATCGGCAGCAGTAACTGAATTGTGTCCCAAGGGTACCTGACTCACTGTAGTTCTGTTTACACTAAAAGCTGCAGCAATTTTATAGGAAAACGAAGACGAGGCAACAGATGACAAGATTTGATCATCAAAATATAGTGCCGCAACTAAGGGTGTTGTTGGAGTAGATTGACACATTTAGTAACCCATTCCTCCCATGCCACCTCCCATTGCAGGAGCACTCTTCTCTTCTTTAGGGAGTTCGACAACAACAGCCTCGGTAGTTGTCAACAAAGATGCAACACTGCAAAATATTAAACCAAATGTTATCAAGGAATTATAACATGTAAAGTTCGATACTCAATATAAGCAATCAGCCAAACCAAATAATTAGTAGTCACATTAAGGATGAGGATAGGCTCTTAAAAGAACATTAATACAATATTATTGATTAGTATACAATATCAAGGCCACACAATCACCATCAAGTAAGATGAATAATCAACATATGGTCATTGCAGAGTTTTGAAGCAAACACTGAACATTTAAAATAAATATATGCATCTGACTCTGTAGTCATGTTTTACAAAGGATGGCCAACATTTAGAAGAGAATTAATATATTTAAGTTAACTACGAAACTTGCATCCATGTACTTCGAAGCTTAGAAGCCAGAAGCGGGAGCGGGGAAGGAAGCGGGGGCGGGGAAGCGCGACTACTCAGAAGATTCTAAATTTGGGAGCGTGATAGGAGCGTGCGCTAATAAATTTTTAATGTTTATTAATTATTGTTATCAAAACTTATAAATATCTTAAAATTTATTAGAATTTATCAAGTTCAGTTCAAAGTTACAGAGAGATATTTCGCATGTTAAATTTTTATGACGTCAAAGTAAGAAATCTTTAGTTTCTTGGTACTTTGATAAATGTGTATTGAAAATATTCCAATTTCTCTCACAAAATTTATGTCTTCTAAAATTATGGTCATATTATGGGAAGCGATCATGTCGTCGGGGAAACGAGCTTCCGTTCCCGGAGAAACGAAGCTCCCGTCATCGGGAAAACGAGCTCCAAACGAGCTCCCAAGTAAGAAACGCCGAATCGAAGGTTCTTACTGAGATTCGTTGACCTCCTAGGAGTTTCTGGCTTCTAAGCTTCGAAGCATACTTGTGGAAGTTTGCTTTGTAGCTCTACTGGATCACCATCATCTCCCATCAGAATGGATCCGCTATGGAACACAAGGTTGTAAAAGTCGCTAGGCGCTAGTCGGATGGGAACCGGACGACTAGCCCGCCTAGCCTAGTTCTAGGCGGTTCAAACAAACAATAATATAACAAAAACAACTGCTGAAAATTGTGGCAATTGTCCATAAAACCCCAAAACATGCATAGTCGGGCGTCGGGAGGCACTAGTGGGTGCCTAGGCCGATTTTTAGAACACTGATGGAACATAAATTATAAAATTGTAGACTACTGGGAAAAGATCTAATTATGAAGGTTAGATTATCTAGTCCAAAAGAACTAATTCTTTTGTGCTTCAGAATTCTTAAGCTGCCCTCCCTACTAACTCCCAGACTTTCTTTAGGTCATGTACTGCTGTCTCCATCCATTTATCCAAATTGTGTGATATGCACATCCTGAAGACGTGTTGGTTCCAACTCCTCCAACCAGTTTGACACTGACCATATAGTACAGACACACCCTACTCGGCAAAATTTTCTCACCTCCACTATCTCAAGGTACGGTGCAAATTAATAGATTAAGAATCCCCTCTATCATGCAACCATCCATTATTCTTTCTTTTCGTATTCGCTCCTATTATTAAATATTACTATGTAGAAAGTTAAAAAAAAATGATAAATTGGCTTTACTTAAAAGGGTCAACCACTCATAAATTTTGGTGAATCAATAATGAAGCCCCATAACAATAGACTCTGGGCATGTAATATGAGATTACCTACAGAAGGTCACCATACACAAGTAACTATTAAAGTATTCCAGGGTAAGACTTAACTATCATATTAAAGAAGGTCACCATACACAAGTAACTCATATAAAAGAAGATATTCCAAAAGAAAGGGTTAATTTGATAAATATTTATGACAGTGACAAATCAAACAATCCATATTAACAAAATATTCCCACCCCCCCGCCCCTCCCAAAAAAAAACCATCATAGGGTTAATTTGATAAATATTTATGACAGTGACAAATCAAACAATCCATATTAACAAAATATCACCCCCACCCCCCCTCCAAAATAAAAACCATCATCATCGAAAGAAAAAGAATGAGGATAAATTTGATAGATCATGTGAATTAACAAAACAAATGTAACAAGATGGATACATTTGATAAGTTTTCCTCTGGGAACCCACAACTTCCTCGAATCAGATAATTCATCTCCCAGGTGCCCCTCGGTAACCTCTCCTCTCGAATGAGGAGCTGGCAGAGGGGTGAAAAAGCCTCTACTTCACTATGACTTTTTCCGAACTTATATGGGGGTTCCATTCCTAGTTTTTAGATCTTTTATTTGATTCTTGACAAGTGATGGATGACAGATCCCACTGCTCTACACTCTTAAGAAAGCTATTCTTTCAACCTCCCGACGAACTACCATGCCATTAATTGGTATTCTAAATTCATCCTGTAAGTTGCAAATTTGCTAAATTACTAGTCAGCAGCAATACAGCAACTTCAACATCAACAAAAGAATAATATACTGGAATATTAGTGAGTTCCTCTAATATATGTTGTAGTTGAGTTGCATTACATTGCTTCTGGTAGACAACATAGCAGGTAGAAACTTAATGGACATAATCCACTAGATTTTATAATATAAAGGATTCATCTAACCAAATAAAAGCTCAGGAAAGGGATAAACATGAGACCAGGGGTTCTTTATTGCCAAGGATTAAGACAAAAGATTGATTACTTTGTATACTTTGAGGCATTTGGTAATAGAGCCAGCATAACTGCAACCAATACAAAATGGTATAGCCCATGTCACATGATAATGTGTCTGATTATATTCCAAAATATGAAGGATAAAGACGGGATTAAGACTAATAATTATCATAGGATTAGTATGAAGAATGGATAACTTCTTTATTGTCTCTCTAGTTTATAAATTAAGGCATTAAGGGTAAATTATTTTGTGTATCACTTGATCCAATACTGCCACAAAATAATAAACAAAAGATCAACGAAATTAATTTACCTGGCAGCATCAACCAAAGCAGTTCTAATCACTTTTAGTGGGTCAATAATACCAGCCTTTACCATGTCAACATATTCACCTGCACATAAAAGATTTCAATGAAGACATGTTAGCTTAGATTGGTATAGCGATGATAGCTTAGTTGGATAAGGATGGATATTAGTTGGGAGGTTTGCGGTTTAATATCAAAACAACAGAAGATGATTAATGTACCTTTGGCGGCATCATAACCTAAGTCGAGATTGTCCTGTTCCAAGAGCTTGCCAACAACAACAGATCCCTCCACTCCCGCGTTGGAAGCAATTGTGTATGCAGGGTTCTACAAAGTAACATAGAGAAGCTCTATCAGTCTCAAAGTGGCATGAAAAACAAAATAAAGCAAATGAAGAATTTAGTGTAAATTTCTTGAGAAACCATTATAGACCTTCAGGGCATTCTGAATTATCTGAACTCCAATCTTTTGATCAAAGTTGGCAGTCTGCAGTTTCTCCAGCTCCCTTGATGCATATAGGAGTGCAACACCACCACCTGTAAAAGAAAGTGTGAGATACTCCCATCTCCAACAGAAAAATGAGTAGTTACTTGTAAAGGCCAGAATGGGAACACTAGTACCTGGAACAATTCCCTCCTCAACTGCAGCTTTGGTTGCATTCAGAGCATCAGTCACTCTATCCTTTTTCTCATTAACTTCAGTTTCACTGGCCCCACCAATCTGAATAAAAAGTTCCAAATAATCCTTCAGGAAAACTACTTCCAGGAGAGCCCGGATCAGTTAAGCTAAGATAATTACACAATCTTCTTTCTCCAGAACAATACCTTCTTTCAATAAAGTTTCAATGACTAACAAATTTATAAATATGATGCCGTTGCTTAAACCTGCTACATATAATCAAGCACAAGATAACTTACAAAACAACTAGGAGACCTAAAAGTATAAAACAAATGCAGGTATGGTTTGTCAGATCAATTTGGTAGGTTTCAGCGATGTGGCTCCACTGAGGATAAGATATGTGCAGTAGAGACCAAGGGGTGAAACATTAGAAGGAATAGGATCATAATAGATTAAGGCAGGCAGAAGGAGACGAGGGAAGTTCAATGCTTTGCCTAACAGAAAAGTTGGCCATTACAGAGCTGAATGGTGAAAAATGATTTATGTAGCCAATCAATAAAATTGGGATAAATGCTTTGCTGTACAAGGAAATTAAAAGAATACAGCTGTATTTGAAATCATTTGCATCCTTTATGCACTTACTGAAGATGATGCTAGAAGAAATTTCAGCAACCTTGACGGTGATGCTCACAAAAGTGTATCATTTTCTTACCCTCCTAGTTTTTTCCTTTCTTACTCGTCAATTATCCCGATATAATTTAATCATTAGTGCCAATATGTTAATAAAAATGGACAATTTTAAAATAAAATCAGAAACTTACTATACTTTGCAGGTTTCGAATAGTATGAAAACCACACGGAAAGCGTAAGGAATTCTAACCTACGCATATATCCTAAGACACATGAATTTTCTATAACAAAGAGTACTACATAAAATCTTAACTGACTTGCTTGTGTCTCGCCCAGTGTAGTCAAAGGCGCGCCTCAGGCGCGCCTTAGGTGCGCCTTGCTCCTAGGCGCAGGGGTAGCGCCTCAGGGCACTCCAGGCGAGGCGCACTTCTTAAGGCGCACCTAAGGCGCGCCTAGGTGCGCCTTTTTCGAGCGCCTTGGAATAGCTAAGGCGCGCCTAGGCACGCCTTGAAAATCTTGTGAAAAAAATAACATGTTTAGATTATTTTTTTAACTGTTGTACTGTTTTTAGACTATTTTTTGAACTGATGTACTTTTTTTTACTGTTTTCTCTCTCACTCACTCAATTCAAAGTTATTGCAACCTAGACATGGAAAATTTGAAGCACACATGTTTATCAATGTAGAAATCAGATATATATATATATATATATATATATATATATATATATATAATTTTTGCGCCTCGCATCGCTCGGGCGCGCGCCTTAAGTGCGCCTTGCGCCTCGGGCGATTTGGACCCTTTGCGCCTCGAGTGCGCCTTGCGCCTTTGACTACCTTGGTCTCGCCCTTCAGTTCATTTACTGACTTGTGGCTCGAGAGAAATATATACAAGATTCCCAACCATCTATGAATCATGTTACCCGGACTATCCACTTTAGGCAGAAGAACCCGTGACCCGATAGGACATGGGTATGGGTGTGGAATCCGTATCCAATCCTCCATGTCGACAATCGGATCATTCATTGTCCTTCATGGTGACAATCGGAAGACTGGTAGTGAAGTAGATAGTTTATTTTTATATGGTAGTGAAGTAGATAGTTTATTTTAATATGGTAAATTGGTAGTAAAGTTATGAAACCTTACAAATTTAATTCCATGATATCTTTTTATGAAACCATGCAAATTTAATTTATAAGGTTAAATATATGAAACCGTGCAAACTTTATTACAACTGTCTTTTTATGAAATCATGCAAATTTAATTAGAGAGTATGTCTTTTTATGAAACCGTGCAAATTTAATTACATATTTTTTATGAAGCCATACAAATTTAATTACATCATGTGTCTTTTTATGAAACTATGTTCAAATATATTTATTTTAATAGTCATATTCACATACCCGTATCCAAAATTTGGATCATTTTTAGCCGAGTCCGTGTGTCATTCAATTATGAGTTTGAAGAGCCC
The DNA here is from genome assembly GCA_036927795.1 of Iris macrosiphon. NCBI lineage: Eukaryota > Viridiplantae > Streptophyta > Magnoliopsida > Asparagales > Iridaceae > Iris > Iris macrosiphon. Next base: position 12,795,770 of record JAYESA010000007.1, read on the forward strand.
TGGATATGTACCTGTACCCAACACTCGTACCCAAGTTCAGGTACCATAGGTCTATGATATTGTAGTTTAGCATTTGCTTCAACATTGAATATCAACACTTCGATACTAACACATTACTAGTACAACTTTTAATCTTCAACAAGAGAACAATTTGCATATAGATTCAAGATTTATTTTACTGATAACTTTTGGAATGCTATGTGAAGGAAAAGGCACTTCCTACTAGTGCATTGTGAAGACAATACTAAATATTTATGCAACATTTTTACGAATATTGACCAGTACCAGCTTCCAATCTATATGAAATTTATAATAAGCAGAATACCTTGAGGACGGCAACACCACCAGAAAGCTTAGCCAATCTTTCTTGCAGCTTCTCTTTATCATAGTCAGAAGTGCTTGATTCGATTGCTGACCTTATCTGTTACAAAAGTTATATATCAGTCAATATTGTTTTCCAGTGAAAAAAAAACTAGCTATACTGCTACTTAAGATGCATGCAAATATAAAAATCACAAAAAGGAGTACAGACCTGATCACATCTCTCTTCAATGGCTTTCTTGTCACCAGCCCCATCAAGTATAACAGTGTCATCCTTTGATACTGTCACCTGAAAATAACACAATCAGCAACAAATACTTCACCAAGAGAACAAAACCCTAAGCTTAATTGCAAACACACAACTATCGCAATCCGCAACCTCATTATGAAACTGACTACATGTATGACTTGTCCAACAACTATAGTTTAGGTCGAGTGGATGCAAATTAAATTTCAGTTTACTCCAAAAAACTTTCAGGGTTTGGGCGAGACATGACAAGAATTTATCATGAAAAATTAAGATACTAAAAGTCAAAAACCTGAATTTACTCAGTAACTATATATTAAAAGTCAGATTAAGAAAAGTGTGCTTTGGGCAAGACATGACAAGAATTCATCATGGAAAAAACATAAAAGGCCACGTACATCAGACGCGATAACAAAAAACTTGCGAGTCCTGAATTGAACTAGCAACTAATAGCAAGAATGAGATCTAGAAAGACCTTAAATGTATAAATATACAGTAGACAAAACTACAGATTTTCCAACACTCACCTTCTTGCAGGTTCCAAGCATGTCGCCTTCTACCTTTTCAAGGTTCATGCCAAGTTCTTCGGTAATTAACTGCAAAGCACAATGACAGTTTATAATTGTACTCAACCACAAATGAAAAGAAAACAAAGAATAGAACTCACATCACCCCCGGTAAGAGTAGCAAGGTCTTGCAAACCAGATTTCCTGTTCTCACCAAACCCAGGAGCCTTGATAGCACAAACCTATATATTATTCATATTTACCGAATCAGATCGTTCAGTAGTCAAATTATACATGAGTAAAAGATTTGACACAGCTAACAGATAAAAGAAGTTAAAGACCTTGATCCCTGCACGAAGCTTGTTAAGAATGATAGTTGCCAGTGCATCGCTTTCAATATCCTCAGCAACAATTAGAAGAGGCCTTTGAGCCTGAAAAAATAAATGAAAACAATCCAAATCATATCCACATCAAATAGGCAAAGAAAATCTGTGTAATCTTCATCTGCCATAAGAGCCGAATAAACATAATGAACATACCTTCAATGCCAATTCCAATACTTTCACAACTGCATTCATGCTCGATATTTTCTTTTCATGAATCAATATGAGAGGATTTTCTAATTCCTGCCAGCATTACAAGTTATAACCAGAAATGAACACTTGGATTAAAAGTGGAGACAATCTGGAAAAAAAAAACTTCAAAAAGGATCGCTTACACATTTTTGGTTCTTCTGATTGGTGATGAAATATGGAGATATGTAGCCCCTATCAAGTTTCATTCCTTCAACAACCTCCAATTCATTATACAGTGTTTTCCCATCCTGAAAGAGGTTCATTATCGAGAGTTAAATCTATTCAAAGAGAATACTTGTGGCTCAGCTCAAATCGCAACACATATCATTGGATAGTATTCTTTAGGAAATAGAGCTGAAAAAATAATAACACTTCGATTGCAACATAGAGAATTGATGTCAGGTCAACAACATGTCATAAAGCCTTCGTTAATTCTGTTATGGAGCTTTCCTAACCAGCCTTATTCTGATGGGAGAAGGCTTGGATTATAACAATGATTGCAACACATACCAGGTTCGATAAGATAGTCTCCTAAAAAAACTAATTCAAAAATTGGAATAATTGATCCTCCCCAAAACATCGACTCTGTACAGAATGTGTCCAATAAAAGCATCTAAGTTTACACATACTCAAGAAAGAAAAGGGAAAAGTTAGCATATGTTAGAGGCCACATTTTACTTCTGAATTACATGATCACGCCAACATAGAGAAGGTTAGAAATATGTATACTAGTTACCATTGGACTCAAAAATATCAATAAATAAGTTGGAAATGAAATTGATAACGCGCAACTCCCCCGCGCCGGCCCCCAACGCGGCTCCCCCCTGCCGCCACCCCCCCCTGCGCAACTCCCCAGCGCCGGGCCCCCTCGCCCTCACCCCTCCCCTCCTCCACCCCGCGCCTCACCCCCTCTCCTCCCCGAGCCGTCGTCCCCACCACCGCCGCCGCCGCACCCACCGCCGAAGGAGGAGGGGGGGAGAAGGTTAGGGTTAGGGTTAGGATTGGATTAGGGTCAGTGAGGGGTATATTAGTCATTTGACGTCGAATTTGATGTCAGTTAACGGCAGAAAACCAAATTGGGTGCAACATGCACCAAATAAAAAATACGAGGGTTCTTAAAATCCAGGGGTCTTTAATTGCAAAAACGCAAATCTAAGAAGGGAATTTTGGCACTTTATCCGTGGTCCTTAAGAAATAACTGAAAATTTTCCCAATTCTTCACCAAAAAATTGGAAAACATAAATAGCATAAAACTTATTGAGAAGCTCATTAAATCCACCAGAATAAATACATTATTCTTAGAATATTATTTAAGGAGCCCAGTAAGTAGATAAAAGAGACATTAATAAGACGATTCCACAATCAGCTTACCGAGATGGTAATCACTCCTTCCTTGCCAACTTTCTCCATAGCCTTTGCAATAAGCTCCCCAATTTCTCTGTCACCATTAGCTGATATAGTGCCAACCTGTAACGATAAATAAATCATAAGTCTATTTGTAAAAGGTCTTCCTATAGAAAAGCAAAGCAAATAAGTAAAAAAGCACACCTGTGCTATCTCTTCTGATGTACTGATCATTCTAGCCCTACTCTTTAAGTTGGTTACAACATCATCTACAGCCATTGTGATACCACGCCTTAGATCCATTGCATTCATCCCAGCGGCCACTGACTTGCAACCCTCCGCAAATATTGCTCTTGTGAGTACCGTAGCACATGTGGTACCTGCAGATAAATCAGCATCCAGATATATTACTGTCAACTTAAAAGGAGAAATTCCTAACTTGTTGAAATAGTTACATTTCATAAAATCTACAATTTTGATAGAAATTAAAAGAAAGAAAAAAAGCTGATCATAGGAAGTGATAGTAAAATTACAAAAGTCAGTCTGGCAGTGTTGATTACAATAGTTTCTGCTATTGTACAATGAATTGTATGAACTAACAATTATTTAAATATCAGTACAATATGAATGATTTAACAGCATATCTAACTGGTCAGTCATATAAAATGTAGTGTAAGTTTCAAAGCTGTGGGATATATATGTAATAACTAAGGCTTGGTTTGGGATTGCTTATCATGACTACCGCTTGTTTTCTCTGAAAAGCAGTCCCAATAGCTGTTTGGTAACAACAGCTTATTAAAAAAATTGAAAATCTGGTTCTGGTCTGGTTCTGCTTCTTGAAATCAGGTGGGAAGCTGCTTCCAAAAGCTTTTTCTGCTGCTGAAAAGCAGCAGCAATCCCAACCAGGACAAAAAAAAGGATGCAGTTACGGACTACATGAACTACTTTGAGATAGTAACACATACCATCACCAGCAACTTCATTGGTTGCATTAGCGACCAGCTTAACAAGGCTTGCACACACTTATATATATGTAATAACAAAGGTTGGGTTTGGGATTGCTTATCATGACTACTGCTTGTTTTTTTTTTCTGAAAAGCAGTCCCAAAAGCTGTTTGGTAACAACATCTTATTAAAAAAATTGAAAAGCTGGTTCTGCTGCTGCTTTTTGAAATCAGGTGGGAAGCTGCTTCCAAAAGTTTGTTCTGCTGCTGCTTTTGGAAAAGCAGCAGCAATCCCAAACCAGGACAAAAAAAGGATGCAATTACGGACTGGATGAACTACTTTGAGATAGTGACATATACCATCACCAGCAACGTCATTGGTTGCATTAGCGACCTGCTTAACAAGGCTTGCACCCACATTTTTTACTCTGTCCTCAAACTCAATGCTCTTTGCAACAGTCACCCCATCCTTTGTGACTTTGGGTGCACCAAAACTTTGCTCCAAGACGACATTTCGACCCTATGTTACAAAACAGAACAATCAGATGTTGCACACTCAGCATACAACAAGTACTCAATTAGAGCACTGGAGCTTATGTATAAAATATTAACATCTAAAGCTAAGTATGATTCATACACACTTATATAAATCAAGAAGATACTGTTCATTGTAAAGACAGAGGCAAGAGTGCAACTAAACAACATGAAACAAACTGCAATAGTGTTAAACAACCTGGACCAAACTGCAATAGTGTGTGAATATAGGTGCATTGCTTCATACAATTGATATCGATAGATGTGAGATAGTAACAAAATATCATCAAAATTGATACAAACTTGGAACTGGAAGTTGCCAATATAATATTTGTTAACTACCAAGTACAAATGTCATATATTAAACAAAATTCAGTGTAATTATAAAATATTTGACGTGGAGCAAAACCAGGTAACCAAGTGCCCCAAAAAAGTAAATAATATCAATAATTTTGAAACATCAACCGAGCGACCAAGAAGCAAGCATGTCATGGAACCTGAAATTTAAGTGTCGCAAGCTCAGGTGACATTTCTAAGATCAGCCAAAACTAATGACAACTGCAATAATTCATCATGACAAACTTGGCGAGTTGGTTGGCCAACATATCCTACTCACCTAACCAACAACTTGCAAGAACAATCTGGAGACGAAGTACCACTACGTAATGCAAAATAAAAACCAAGGAAATCGTAGAAACAGAATATAATCATATTTCACTTCGAATGAACAGAAATTCGACCTGCAAATCATAATTATACAGTAGCATACTAATAACTGGAAAATCCAACTCGTCTCCTATGAAAAGAAAGGACAACTTAAAATCCTTGTATTGTTCTCTTAAAAGAAGTAGATTTTGGTGTTTTGCTTTCAGATCAATATAGATAGTGACTAATTTCAAGAAAAAAAGCCAAAACAATCTTCACATCAACATTCATAGAAATCAAGCTTAAACTAGCCCAGACACAAACAAAATCACATAACCAACAAGGAATGACCTTTGACAATGTAATCGAGTGGCGTTGCCAAGTTTGCAGGTCTTTTCATTGTACAAACAAATAATCATCTTAAACTTTGTTTTGGACATAGGACACGCAAACCCATACTGGTATCATAATTTTCTAAGGTGTATCTAGCATTGGTTCCTCGAAAGACAAAAGAATCAATAATGTATCTACATCTAATATGCACGGACACTCCAAAATGGCTGTTGTGACGTATTGAACACAACACAGACACACCAAAAAATACACCAGTATATGCCAGAAAAACAGGTGTCTTGTCCGTGTCGCAGCGTCCATTTCATATTCAAGTATGTGCAATATATATATATATATATATATATATATATATATATATATATATATATATATTAGTGGCCTAAAGCAAAAAGAAACAACTTTAGACGGTCGATACTGTTAAGATATGATTAGATTTAGGATTGATTCAAGTCCATCTTTACATGTCTCATATACGGATACATATTCTTTCTCCTATACGGATATGGATCATTTCTCCATATATATATATATATATATATATATATATATATATATATATATATATTCATTGTTGTATGACTTTTTTTATATCATCCATTAATAAAATTAATATTATTGATTTGTTTCATGGTACCAGAGCCTATGATTTGTTGATTATTTCCAGAAGTCCAGATTTCCCCGCCCCATCGAGCAATCCAGAGCTCCAAGCGTTCAGCCTGAGCATCAATTACAATTTAAACTTCAGAGTCTAGAAAGTCAAACAACACAAATAGATGGCCAGGTCTAGTTTTATTGTGGATTACATTGTCCCCGCTCCCATCTATAACCGATTTTCTCCATTACGTAAGCTTTATTGATGATTACACTCGTTATACTTGGGTATATCTTATGTGTCACCGTTCTGAACTCTCTACCATGTATAGGATGTTTACTACTATAATCCATAATTAATTCAATACTAAGATTTAAAAAAATTGCTCTGATTGTGCTCGTGAGTATCTCTCCGCTATAATGAGATCCAGTGTTAATGGCGAATGACGGATTATGGCGGCAAGTCAAAAATTCATCTTATAAATATGACGGATGGCTTGACGGCCTATGGCGGGAGGCATGGCGGACAGAATATATAGATATATATATATATATATATATATATATACACGCACACAAAAAAACTGCAAAAAAAATTATCTAAAAAACTTAAAACATGTCAAAAATTATAGACTTAATTAATAGAAAATATCATTAACTAGTAACAACCACATTTCCATCAAGTTCAGGACTTCAAAATATTATCAAAATGATAAAAAAGCAATACAAACACAAATTACATCTCTAATCTTCTTAACAACAAAATGATAAAAAAAATAATGCAAAGAGAAGGAAGGTCACCGGAGAAAAAGATCACCGAAAAAGGTTGTCGGAGACGTTCGCCGGAGGGTGGTGGTCGTCGGTCGCCGCTGGGGAGATGCAGAGAAGGAAGGTCTGGTGCGCAGATTTGAAAAATGAAAAAACAGTAGCACAAAATTAAGTTTTAGAATTTTTATACCCTATTGGGTCCGGTTCTGGATTGGATCATACGACCCAGTTCGTTTTTTCTTTTTCGCCATTTTCGTCGTGGCAGCCACGGACGCCACACGCATAGCGGCCGCCATGGCCCGTCATTTGAAAACCGCCATGCCACCGCCATTTCATAGCAACCTGTTCAAAATCCATCACCGCCATCTAACAACACTGATGAGATCTATCATGCAATCTCACGACACTCTTTTTCAGCAGTCTTGTCCTTACACTCATGAACAAAATGAGTAGCTAAGCGCAAACATCATCATATTCTTGAGAGTGCTCGTGTTATCCTCTTTTGTTCCTCAAAAATTCTAGACACGGGCTATTCTTATCTTTGTTGATCTTATCAATATCATTCATTCTTCTGTTTTGTCTGATTGGACACCTCATAAGAGTTTTTTTGTGTCATCCTGATTACAATATGTTTCGTATTTTTTGGTGCACTTGTTTTGTACTTCTTTCTTTGACTAAGCGCATAAAATTGACAGATCGAACAACCAAGTGTCTTACTCGATTTTAGTTCCGAGTACAAGGGATATCGATGTTATGATCCCTTGGCTCGTCGTCTTCGTATATTTTGACATCACATTTCTAAAAGACTCCCTATTTCACTATTCCACCTCCGGATGTTCGTTTCTTGTTCCCCCGACTCCGTCCTCTAGTGCTTCCATTAATCACACTCCTCTACTTCACACTACTCTACTTCCCTATTTCACACTCCTCTACTTCCCTCTCCTGATACAACTCCTACGATGCCTCCGTCGTTCCCTCATGAGGATCCTCCACATATTCCACCAGCATCCGCTACACAATCTTCTCCACCGTCTATGCCTCCACCACAACCTCTCTGTAGTCCCAACACGTACTACAATATTTTGTTTCTTAGTGATTCATTGATTTCATAGTAAAACAAGAAACAAATCGTTGTATGTTCTTTTACTGAGACCGGGTACATAGTTATGACTCACCACCAGAGAGATCGTTCATGTACGAAGACTAATCTCTAATATGGACATTGCTCTTACAAGACCTACGCCACTTCACTGTGATAACTGAAGTGCTATACAAATTGCAAACAATCTTGTTTTTCATGAACGAACAAGGCATATTGAGATTGATTGTCATTTCATCCGTGAGCATTTTTTTGGCGGACACCATTTCTCTACCACATGTGACCTCTGTTGATTGTGTTACAAATTTCTTTACAAAGTTACACTCCACACCGCAGTTTCAGTTTCTATTGGATAAAAACTCATGTTGCTTGACACGTGATGAGTTTGAAGGAAGATATTAAGTTATGATTAGATTTAGAATTAGATTCAAGTATATATTTAAGCATCGCCTATATGGATACAGATTCCTTCTTCTATACGAATATGGATTCCTTCATCTATATATATTCGTAGTTGTATCACTAGTTTTATACCGTACATTAATAAAATTAACATTGTTGATTTGTTTCAAGACAATTTGGTCTTCACCATCACGCCGTCTAAATCAATAATATGTTTCTAATACTATAATAAGTGTGAATGCGACGCAGACCTTAGGCCCCATGGTGACCTTCACAGCATCGGCGAGCTCCTCGACGCCCTTGAGCATCGCTGCCCGGGCCTCGACTCCGAACCTGATGTCCTTCGCCGCATAGTTCCTGCTCCAGCCGAGGCTACTCCCGATCTACACCAGATCAACACAAAATTAGGGCTTTTTAGTTCAACCAACCAGCACATTCTCGAACATAACCAAATCGACAACAAATCGAACGTGATCGGTTAGTCGCACCTGTCTGCTGCTTCTGCTCGCGGAAACCCTAGAAAAAAGAGCAAACGGAGGACGAGAAATAGTGAGAGTGGGAACGGAAGTGGAAACGGACCTGGGGTTTTGGGGGGCGTGCTTACCGAGCTTTGGAGGCGAGGCTGGCCAGGGCGCGATGCATGGTGTATCGGACTAGGGTTCAGAGAGAGTTAGGGTTAGAGTTTTAGAAAGAGAGAGAGAGGAAATGGAGACAGGCGGGAGAGGGAAAGAGAGGGACGGCGGTGGTTTTAGAGAGAGAGGGGGGGGTGGGGGGCTTCTGGAAGCGTCTAGGAGGGTTTAGGGTTTTTATGCGATTTCACTTTTTTTCTTGAGGCCCAAGTTGGATTTGTAAGCACAAGCTGCTTCTACTTATTTTTTTCTTAAAGGCGATTTAAGCATGTTTGCTAATAATAGCTTATTACAAACTTTTGATAAGTTAGGTTAATTTTGGAGCCGTTTGCCTATTTGTGATGAGAGTCTCGCCACTTGGGCCGTTTGGTTCGTGAAAAGAAAAAAATATATTCTTTTTTTTTTTTTCTTTGAAAATTTTATTGTTCCTCTAAAAAAAAAAATTACCTGTTTAAAAATGTCAAAAAAATAAAGTGAAGAAAAAATGAATCATTAATATGGGAAAGTGAATCTTTTGATGAGGTGGGTAGGGGAACCATTTTTTCTCCTTTTTTTTCTTTCTATTAGGAATCATTTTATTTTCTCCCGTTTTTCATCGTGCATCCAAACATAAAAAAATAAAAAATAAAAAATTCCGTGACCATGATTCCGTGAACCAAACGAGACTTTACTGTCAAGTTCTATTGTTAAAAGCAGAAACAACCTCAAACCAAGTCTACGACTTGGTCTAGCATGGCTACTGATTATTAAAGGTGTTTGTTAAAAGCAAAAAATTATAAGTTGTTGTCAAATTTTCTAAAAAAAAAAAAAATTGTAAATATATGAAAAAAGTTGTTGTCAAGAGAATAAAATGTTTAATAAAACATGTTTATATATATAACGTCCAAGCCTCCGTAGCCTAGTGGTAGTGGAGGGGACATCCGCCAAGACTAGTCGGTTTAGAACGTTGGCACCTTAAGAACGTTTACGTGTTATATATATATATATATATATATATATATGCACACTTGGAAATTATAAATTATACATGTAAAAGAAAGGATGGTGGAGATTTTAAAAATAAATAATGGACATTTATTAGGTTTTGTTCTCACTAGGGCATATTTAGAGTTTGCATATTGGGCTCAAGCCCGAGTATAAATCTATGACCAAAAGGAGAAATGTGTATATTCACATATACATGTAAAAGAAAGGATGATGGAGATTTTAAAAATAAATAATGGACATTTATTAGGTTTTGTTCTCACTAGTGCATATTTAGAGTTTGCATATTGGGCTCAAGCCCTAGTATAAATCTATGACCAAAAGGAGAAATGTGTATAAATGGACATTTTCATAGAACCTGCCAGGTGGTATTTTTTAAAATAAATGTTGGTTATATATATATATATATATATATATATATATATATATATATATATATATATATATATATATATATATATATATATATATATATATATTATGAATGGATTCCTACATTTCATGTGCACCTATGTGCACTAGTACACTCCATTCCTATTGGCTCATGTAGAAATATGAGCCTATGGCTCATATTCCCTTTTTCCATATATACATTATACATGTAAAAGAATGGATGGTGGAGATTTTAAAAATAAAGAGGTTTTGGGCTCACTAATGCATATTTAGAGTTTGCATATTGGGCTCAAGCCCGAGTATAAATCTATGACCAAAAGGAGAAAATTGTATATTCACGGGTCGGGCCAGTGTATGGCATGAAAACTGTTTAGTCAATGGACATTTTCATAGAACCTGCCAGTTGGTATTTTTTAAAATAAATGTTGGTTAAATATTATTGGAGCAATATATGGTCTTTATGAGAATATGGTAATAAAATGGTTTTGGACTTGGCATGAGAGGTTGGTAGATTTTCTTTGATCTTTAAGTAAAGACTTATAACATGTCTAAGAATATATAGAATTTAGGGCTTTGATGAATTAGCCAAGTTTAGGGATGAGCATATAGCGGTTGAAAACCGAATCGAATCGAACCGAAATATGACAAGCGGTTAGTTTTTCCGTTTATCGGTTCTTTGTCCAAATAATCGAACTGAACCGAAAGCCGATTTAGATTTTGTAATTTAACAAACTACCCTCAATCTATATATACTAATATATTTTTCCTAATCCTAAGTGAACGCACTCTCTCCTATTCTTTATCGACACTTCTTTGAGCACTCTCTCTACTTTCAATCGATACATATATTAATATTGTTTCACTATAATTGTAATAATTCATAAATACAATAATGTTATAAAAAAAATTAAGATATGTTATTTAAATAGGCTCATTTGCTAAAATGTAAAGGTCCGGTCCATTGGCTCATGAAACCGAACCGACCAAAAATTGAACCGAATTAGTTCGGTTCGATATATTTTTTATTTTTAAGAATTTCGATTTTCGGTTTTGAGAAGTACGGTTATTTCGGTTTTTATATATTCAGTTCGGTTTGAACCGAACCGAACCGTTTCTCACCCCTAGCCAAGTTCTTGCCAATAATAAAAGTCTTGTATTTTAATAGGTTGGAATTAGCAGCAACTTCAGCAAATTTTGACCGAAGCAAGTACATTTACTACTATTGAGTATTATTACCTTATAATTGCTATTATGCTATTTTTAATGTTGTATTATTTTTTATTATTCTTGACACGAGATTGTACACGTGGTTCGTGTCTTGTTGTGTCGTAACTTGTTTATTGTACCGTGACTTGTTCTCGTGTCGTGCCTAGTACGAGAAAAATAAAACTAGTGGCATGAGGTCTTGCTTGTTAGTTCAAACATGTGTAATTGTCCTATTTTCAGATTTCTACATATTCAATTACATATGAGTGTCCTATTCATATTTACATGTACGTTCAGTCATATGTAGTTGTCCTGTTCCCGGCTACCTGTACGTTCAATCACCATGGTTGTCCTATTTACCTGTACGTTCAGTCATGCACCTCACGAGTTACCGTCATAGTCTTGCTTGCATGCTAATAGTTGGATTCCAAGTACACGTCTCATTGTCGGAGTTTGGTATTTACGTGTTTTGTTTATTGTTAGTTTCTCGTTGTCTTTCATGATTCCGGGTATTTTATTTACCATGTTGTATCCTGACTTGTGTTTTTTCTTTACAGTATTTCTTACATAGCATTGAATGAGTTTTGTGTAACTCCTTGTCATATTTGTAATCTGCTTCAATCCTGACGGGATGATGACATATTAGGTAATCAAGATGGCACTTGGATCAGAAGACTACTTTTGGAGAATTTAGTTAGATTTTATGTCTAAATTGATGTATTGATGAGGCAAGTATGATGATTGATTACTTTACATCGAATTTGTCTCCATGATTGTGATTTGTACATTGTACCAAAAGATACACTAGTGGATGTAGTGATCGTGGGTACGTGTGCTGGATTTGTTTCATGTTTTCTATAAGTCTCTGTGATTGAGCAAAGATCGATTATCGTGTATATTTGTCGGATTTGAGGTTTAGAACAATTGACTATTGTCGACACTGCGACGTAGGCTGGATACGTCCGCGACTCATGCCCGATCCTGTGGGCGCAGGGTGTGACGGTTTGCTCTTTGGTAAAATATGTTGTTGTTACCGAGGTCCAGAGATTTACTGTCACTACCACATTTCCAGATTAGGACATTATTATAAATTGTCATATTTAATTTATTATGTAATAACTATGTGTGATGAGTTTTAATAATATTATAAGGTGTTCTTAATGCATAGGTTTTAGGTTGACCTAAAAATCCAATAGGTTTAACTCTTGTGACAAACCCTAGTTAGCATTTTTAGTTTTAGATTTAAAACCCTAGAAATGACTAAATCTTGATTAATTTAATTTATTCATGACTAAACATGAAGGGTTAATTAAACCTTTGCATTTGAAACCCTAACCCTAGTCTTATATAATGAAGGGAAGCCTCCCTCAAGTTTCTTCCTTCATGAAGAAAGCCCTAAACCTAGCCTCCATTAGAAAAACCCTTCCTTCCCCATAAATTTCAGAAATTTCAACCCTAGAAATTCATTTCCTCCTTCATCAAAAAGAATCTATGAGCTTGGACCAAGAAGGCTTGAAGAAAGAGGACCTACATTGGGAAACTATCTCCCAATAGGTGAGGATCCGAATTTAAACCCATTTTAATTCTGTTTTTCATTATTGTTTAGCCATTATGAGCCCACCATTTGGTTTAGATTTCGTATTTGGGGTTTCTCCATGAAGACCTAGGTGGATCTAGGGTTTTGGTGTTCATACATTTGTTTTTCCCCAATTTCATGAACCCTAATCCTAGGGGTTTGCATGTAGACATGATTACACCTCCAACGTGTGGGTTTGATCTCGATTTTTAGGGCTTTGGTTGAGGATTCATGGGTTCTTAATGTGAAATCCGTTTTCTACACCACATGTGTTCGATGGAATGCCCCTTAGGGGTTTACCTATCTAATGTATTCTAATTACTGCATGTTTTGATATACAAATCTATATACATAGATATATTTGCATATGTGTATAGATAGGTTGTGTGATTTGGGGGTTTCCCTGTGCACAGTCGGGTTTGAGATGTCTGTGTGTATTGACAGTGGGAACAAGGGTTGGGTTATTCTGTGCAGTCGGGTTTTGAGGTTCACTGTGCGTGTGTATATTTTGGGGGAAATTAGTAGTAGGTTTTGGCTAGAGTGTTAGTGATTAGGGGTTTTGAGAGGGCAAGTTCTGTGCATTAGTTTTGAGTGAGCTTAGGGTTTAGTAGTGTATCAGAATTTAGTTCTTAATGTATCAGTGTAGCAGTTGGGCTGTGTTAGGGTTCTGTATCAGTAGCAGTAACTAGGGGAGAGGGTATTCTGTGTAGGGTCGGGCTGTGTTGTGTCTGTGGGAGTCAGTGTGTCTCAGTAAAATGTGTGTGTATGTCGAGTATCTAGCTGTGAGTTCTTTAATATATCAGTAGGTAATTAGTGTGGGGTGAGGGACTTGTGTTTTGGAACCTGGGAAGTATCAGAAACTGTGAGTTTTCCTGTGTGTGTGTGCCTGTGTGTGTGTGCCTGTGTGTGTGTGTATCAGTGAGCAGATAGAGTGTTGTGTGCAGTTGGGTAGCAGCTAGGGTTGGATTAGGGTCCCTGTGTTGGGTAGTGTTGTGTAGCTGTATGGAGTTCTCAGTCTCAGTGAGTTGGTATTAAGTATAGGGGTGTACATTGGTTGGAAAATTAGGAAGTATCAGTATTCTGTTTTGAGTGTCAATCTTGAGTATCAGTGAATGTTGCCTGTGCACTGAGTTCAGTGTCTCAGTGATGCACAAGTACACATGGGGGAAATTTAGTGCAGTGGTGAGCAGTTATGTATCAGGGGATTTAGTAAGATAGTGTGTACCAGTGATCAAGGATCATACTACCTGGTTGATCATGCCAGTAGCTAGATACCTGTCTTAGCTATACAGGGTGCAAGTGCGCAGTCTGAGTCTTGTGAGGGAGTGTCAGTACTTGGAGGCACAACAACTGGGAGTGCAGCATCAGCACACTGAGCCATCACAGTGGCATTCGAGTGTGGTATCAGTCACTGCTGTGCAGTGAGCAGCACAGTAAAGGGGGGGGGGATCTTAGAGTATTATGATATAGTGAGGAGTATCAGTTCGTGTCATGAGAGAAGGTTGGTTAGTTGTAAGTTCCAGTCTTGTAGTGTTTATGTGCCAGTAGAGTGTCAGTCAACCAACTGATGTGGTGTGGTTCTAAGGCACATATGAGGGGCCCAGGTTGAGTATCCACAAGCACATGGGTGGAAGCTCACAGGTAAGTGACAAGTAGAGTAGAAATAGGTGAGGGCATTGCTTCCAAGTAGTGTGCCTTGGGTGAGTAGGTTGTGCACATGAAATATTTAGTGTGAGTGAAGCTCAGTTCTGATTTTTGAGGGCATCACACTTTTCCTTGTGATAGTTCTATATGTATACATGTTCCAGTTAGCTAAGCCTAGTGTACCTATGAATGAACAGTCAGCAAGTAGTTAGATTCTTAGATATAAAGTTACTTGTTTTCTTAATAGTAGGTACTTATATACCCTAAGTTAGACTATTAGCTAGGTGTATAATGTTAGTAGTGTGGAAATCTCTACAAGTAATTATGTATATATTAGCAGTAGTTAATATAGTTGGCAATGACTAGTATAGTTAAGTATGGCATAGACAGCTCACCAAAGACCTAGAAATGACCCTGTACCTAGCATAGAATTAGGTATGCATGTAAGCCTTTTCAAAAATACTTTTTGATATGGATATTTGATATTTTAGGTGATTGTGATTTCATCTTGGACATCGATCCTCGCACCTTCCTCGGGACCACATGCGAGTACATTCTCTGACAGTTTTCGTTTTTGTTGATTAATTCTATAATTCTAGTTGTATTATATACTTAATTTTGACACCATGGATACACGGGTTAGCACCCTAGATACCTGTCATGAGAAGTCGTGATTGGAATTCATCGTGCTAGCTGGGGATGGAGAAATATTAGCAGATTATGTGATCATACCCCACCTTACATGCATCATAGCTCACCCCACACATCACGTCGGGTGTAGCCTAACCATTTACATGCTTCATAGCTTGATATATATGCATCATAGCTCACCCCACACCATCACTGTCATCAGCCATCCCTATCTCCACCGCCAACCACCATCAGTAACCACCATCAGCCAACACCATCTCCACCTCCGCCACCCTCACCTCCACGACCACCACCACTGCCACCATCTCCACCACCACCACTGCCACCAGCTCCATCACCATCACCACCAACAACAACAACCCGATCCTCACCACCACTATAACTGGTGCTGCTACTATCTTTGTTGCTGCTGCTGTCAACCTTATCCTTCTTCCCTTTCATCCTCTCGAGCAGCCCCACAAGCCCACCTGAGCTCCCTCAACTGACCACAACCTTCACCCGAACCCCTTGCACTCGAGTGCACACTGAACTCGAGAGGAGCAGCCCCTACCCGAGTACACAACTCAATCCAAGTTTCCTCCATTGCAAGTTGTTCTCTAGGTAATCTCCTCCTTCTTCTTCTTCATGATTCTTCTCTTCCTCTCCATATATTGAATAATCTTCTTCACCTATATTATATACTCTTCATCACTAGTTAACTTGTCAACTTGTTAAAAACTCCATTGATGTTATATATGGAGATTAAAGTGTTAACTAGTTAGCTTGATAATCCCTCATTTGATAACCTTTTTAACCTCTCTACTAACTCCATTTTATATACATTTTAGAATATAATTATTAGTTAAAATGTTGTCTAGTGTTATATATGTGCACGATTTAGGTATGTGTAGTATTATACTTCTAGTTGGGGTGGTGACCTAGGTTTTGATATAAGTTTTATTTATATATATATGAGCCATGTTAGAGAGTGTCATTGCCATGTTTAAAATTTAATCATATATATATATAGTGCATGTGTAGGATGATAGATTGCAATGTTACCATACTAGAGTGCCATGCTAGAATAGATGTAAACTTGAGGTGTTGTTGTGTGCAAGTGTATAAGAATTATGGTTGATGATGGTATATATATTAGAGGTTGTGGTAATGGTCTATATATATAAAAGAGACACCTTAACCTAGTAATTAATGCACATGGTTAGAGTTACATGACATCTTGAGTTTTAGACCATTGTTAGTAGTGTAGTTAGCAACCTTGACTTATTGTGTACAAATGTTAGAGGAGCATTTTATATCCTTTTGCACAGAGACCTAGAGAGAGAACACTAGTAACCTATGTGTTAGAGGTGCAACTTAGCACCTACCCAAATCCTAGTTATGACCGCGATTGTGACATATGAGAAATTATACCTTTAGATGACTTGTAAATGTTGTGGGACTAGTAGACTAAGTGTAGAAATACTTCCTTGGTCTTTGACTAGTCAACATTAGCCAACCTACTTAGTTAGAACGCTTATTTGGTTTAGACTCTACGTGACTCATGATGTTGCGTATGTTGAACTCTTGTGCATGCTTGGCGTAGTGTAATGTAGTGATTGATATTTATTGTTATATATTCATAGGCACCCAAGACGGTTCTACCTTGGCTGCGGGTTTCGGATCCTTACTTGTTCACATCAGAGTTCCAAGCAAGTATACCTTGTCTTGTTGTACTGTTTAAATTTAATTATTATAGTTCGCATATTTTATTTCTTTAATATTATATAACTGTGTGCGTCTGAGAATGACTCGTGTGCAGTCGACGAATGCGTTGAAGTTAGGGCCTATGTTTGACCTAGTGTCTAATAGACGTACCTAAAGTTGAGGAGTTATCATTATGACTCCTTGGGCTTTGTCACGTATCATTGCACGTCACAGAGTGAGTTTATATAGGGATGCGAGCTTCATACTTGACTGGCCATCGATGTGAGCAGCACGTGTAACGATATTTAGCATAGTTGTATATTTTTTTAGCGACTTGCATTATAGTACGAGATATCCACGTTATATTCGCGACTTATACATTGGCATTGGGTGGGAAAGACAATTAATAGGCGTATGGGACAGACATTTGGCTACCGTAGTTTCAGAGTAAACTCTGGGGTCGTGAGCCTCAGTATTACCCGGTTTTGGGCTATGTGTTACCCGGTTATGGGCTATGTGTTACCCGGTTATGGACGTATATGCTTGTCGATACATCCGGCAGAGGTTACTAGCTGCGCGCTATCATGATCGGTGATGTAGTCAGCATATACTTCTGGCATCTAGTTTACAGCTAATGCCAGATACATAGCCTCTGGCTTGACGCTACGTTTATACCTTTTACCTACCCATACGTACCAAGGTTGTCTTCAAGTGTATTTCATTTAGCTGGTTAGTTCACCCTCGAGTTTACACAGTATTTACTTTATGGCATATACTTTTTGTATCTTGTTACGTCCCTCTGAGGACCTGGTTTATTTCCAGATCTGCACCCGACCATCTACGGAGCAGGAGTGGAGACCGGATTTGTGGCTGAGGACTTTGAGGCATTTCCAGAGGAGTTCCCGTGATTTAGGGTGCACTGCTGCTTTGGGCTAGAGCATCATTATCTAGCTAGTCGATGTTCTAGTCTAGTATTCTTATCTGTCCTTCCGTACTTTTATTTCAGCATTGTATTTAGTGGATTTGTTCACATCAGACTTATTTGTGTTGTATTATGACATCCAGACTCCGTACTTATTTTCAGTATTTATTACAGCACTTCTTACCTATATTCTGTTGATGAAATTAGATATTTACCTACTGTATGTTAGCACATTGGACTTGATAGTATTTTAGGACAGCGTAGTACGCTTCTTCAGGTCCGTTAAATTGGAAAATCTTTCGGAGTCGTACTAGCTGGCCATTGCCACATGGCTTGGTCCCGTGTATTCTAGGACTGGGGCGTGACATACATACTCCATCTTAACAAACATGGAAATTTCTAAAGCCACTTCACATTTTACTCAAGACAGCCCAAGTTTTTTTCCCTTTTATTTACAAGTTTGCCACCGAAAAATATACCTGGGACTGTCAATTTTTTTTTAGGACTTTTAAAAAAATTTGATAGTCCTACCAATATATTGGATTGTTAAAATTTTTGACAGTTCTTCCTAGGACTGTCAAAATATTTGACAGTCCGTCCAAAAGGAAGGACTGTCAATTTTTTTGACAATCCGTCCAAAAGAAAGGACTATCAAAATTGACAGTCCTCCCATGGACCGCCACCTCCTCCTACTCTCCTCTCATCCTCCTCGACCCCCTCCTTCTCTCCTCTCCTCTCTTCCTCGTCGACTGTAAACCCCCTGATTTTTCAGGAATTTTTAAAAATAATTTCTCATATTTTTCTGGAATTTTCTGGTATTTTTCTGTAATTAAAACCTAGATATTTTGAAATTAAATGATTTTTAAATAATGTTTATTAATATTAAAATATTATAAAAATAATATTTTCTGGTGTAAAATGAAAAATTATACATAGGGTAATTTTCCGGGAATTTATTGGACCCCGGAAGCATTTTTAAAGACCTAAAAACCAAGTTTTAATTAAACCAAATAAACCCTGAAATAAACCCGATTTTCCTGACCCAGATCAACCCAAAACGGGTGGTCTAACCAAACCAAGCCCAATCTATCGGATCGGGTCGGATCCCACCGCCCGACCCTACCCGCCTACCCTACCCGACCCGTGCTACAGTGCACCTTTCCCCCCCGACCCTGCCGCTTCCGCTCCGCCGGCCGACCCGCCGTGGCGTCTCGCATCCCGGCCGCTCCGGCTCCCCCGCAACAACCGCCGCTCTGGTTCCCCTCCCTGCACTGGCCGCCTCTCCCTCTCCCTCGGTCTCTTATAAAACCCGCTCCGCCTCTCTCCCCGCTGCCTCCGCCGCCTTCTCCGACGAACCCCGCTCCGCCGCCTGACCCACCCCCAGCCACCTCGCCGTAGTCTCCCCGATCCCGACCCGACGAACCCCAGCGCCCGACCACCCCTTCCCTCGCCGTCCTCCGCCCTCTGCCCCGCGGCACCCCAACAGCTTCCCCTGATCTCCTCTGCCACCGGAGCCGCCTTTCCCCGCCCCGACGACCTGCCAGAGAACCGCTCCGCTCCGCCTGAGCAGCCTCCGCTGAGCAGACCCTCTTTCGGCGAAGCTCCGGCCAGCTCCGGCGACTCGAGCAGCAAAACCCTAACCCTAGCCGTGTCGCATTGTGTCGTGTCCGACTCACGGACACGGGAAATTCGGTTTCCGCGGAGCCCTGTTCATGTACTATTTTCTCTCTCCCCGTTGCTCCGTTTTCCATTCCGTCTGTTGTGATGCGAACCCTGCGTGACCCCCTCGATGCCGTGCAACCCGTTCGGTGTGTCGCGTCCTGTGGTGATCGCGAACTGCGATCCAAAAATAGGAAAAACAACACCCCATTTTCCCCCGGAACTGAGTGCGCCCCGCCAAACGGGACGACTTGGTCGTGTGCGATCTTTACCAAAAGCTGCGTATCGTTGATACGGATGTGCGGGATTTCGCAGAAGTTGATTTGGATGTGCGTGCATACCGGAATCAACGCGTATCCGCCGACAACGCCCCGTATCCGCCTGTTCTGAATCTCGTTGTAACTTGGTGTACACACGTTGGATCGAAACGAAACTTGCGCCATCGGACTCGTAGCAATACGCCGATCCTGTGACCCAAGTTTTGTTCGATTCTGAGAACGTTGACAAAATCGCGTATCGTAGGCCCCACGACTCCACTTGACGGACGATTTTGGGATCGGCTCATCGGAATCCAGTTCTGGAAGTTTCGTTGGGTTCGTATCATCGTTCTGGACTTGTTAACACTAAGTTGGACGTATTTGGAGACTATTGTTCCTGACACATTTTTCGGTGCGAAGCGGCCCACATGTGGACCCCGCTTTGACCAGAAACTATTATTTTTGCCCCTGTGTCCAAATTGGACTCAAGGACAGGCATTTTTAGCTATTTGATATTTTTTGAATCTGATGGTGATGTTTATTTCAACAACCGGAGCAGTACCTGCAATTTCCACTGAGGTCAGATCTACAGTTGGAACCAGAACCCCGGGCAAGTGTATCTTGCCAAAACTTGCAGTTCTTGTTACATATTTTTTTGTCTTATTTATATCTTGTACATGCTTAAACCTAGGACCGTGTGACTTTACTTAGCGTCTGATTAATAGTCGGGTGCCAACACCGTACGCGGAGTTGTGTAATGTCACCTAGAGATGGATATCGTGACCCTTTACATTCTCGTACTTGCCATATCAAGTACGTTATACCCATGACACCTGACACTAATCATGAGACAGAATCTTCCTGAAATATTCAATGTGATTCTGTATAGGATACATGTTTTATGACATAGACATTATTTTCTTAGATCTTATTATGACTTGTTGTATTAGTTTTGATCTTGCGTGACATGTACATCGTGAACTGTGACGTGAGATTACATTGGGTGGGGAGAGTATTACCATATCAAAGGCTGATTATATTATATATATTGTCATCTGGAGGTGTCTTAGTCTCTGATACAGAGCTTTGGCACAAGTTCTGGCCCTTCGAGAGAATACAGTTATGGGTTTCTCCAACACCGATCCTATAGTAGTCTCAGCCCGAGTATGACTAAAACTCTCATCTTGCATTTCACTTAGCTGGTTTATATTTACCCTATTGTTTCATTTATTGCTACACTGCATTTATTTTTGCTTGTATTATCTGTACCTTGTTATGTCCCCTGAGGACCTGGATCTGGATTATGTTCCCAGGATTAGCAGACGAGATCGACCCCGAGGTACACGGAACAGGAGCATTAGCAGGAGCAGGAACATGAGCAGGCACTGGAGCAGTACTAGATCCAGTAGGCGAGTGATTCCCGAGGTTATCTTCTGAGTATATACTTTGTCCATACTCAGTATTGTTGTTGATATCTTTATTCTTGTATCTTGACAGTTGTATCAGACTTGTTATCGGGTTGTTCCTCGATTTATTTACTTGTGACTTGCTGATGTTTATATTTCACTCTATTGTTGTATTCATTTCTGTGGATGAGATTAGTAGACCCTTATTGTTGTTTTACAGCTTAAGTATGCCCCGATGGATCCATTAAATTGGGTTTGTCCATCGGTGTGTGCTGTTGGCCATTGCCACGTGTCTAGTCCCTCGATATTTTGGGACTGGGGCATGACATGATTTTTGTGGTGGCCCATGCAGGTCAACGACTAAATTGTTCGGTTTCAACTTCGGGACCGAACAAGCCTGCAATAAGATAGGATAAGTTTTTAGGATCTCATCCACTTGCTTGAATCGTTCTTGATATCTATATCGGATTCGAACTAATTCCTTGACTTGCATCCTGCCTTGATTTCTGTGCGCCTCTTATTGTTTATTTTGGTTGCAGAGTTATGGATTCACGAGCAAACGACGAGACTCCTGCAAGATCAGCACGGGATGCTTTGGTAACCAATGGAGAGAAAGTAACACCAATAGAAGAAGGTCAATCAGCTCAACAACGCAGTCAAGCGAATCAGCATGCCTCGAGAGTCCAGCAAGATGATATTCCACCATCGACGCATTTTACTCCACCAATGCCCGTATTCCCACAAGGGCAGGCTATGGACGGGCAGCAGATGTTTCAAATGATCTATGCAATCATGCAAGCTCAACAAGAGGCTCTGCGTCATGAGGCAGAGAACTTGAGGAGCAGCCTAGTAACCGCACTGGAGCAGGCAGATTTATCAGCACGACGACCAACGACGGGCTCTATCACCGATTTCTGCCAGCTGAAGCCTCGTACCTTTTCAGGCAAAGAGGAGCCCATTGAAGTTCATGAATGGCTCACCAACACTCAACATCAATTAGAAGCAGCTGAGCTTCCACGGGAACGTTGGATGACTGCCGTCAGAATGCAATTGACGGACAATGCACATCACTGGTGGCTATCTGAGGAGAGAAGTGTAAACACCCAAATTTTTAGAGAAATTTTTAATACAATTTTCCCATATTTTCGGTATTTTTCTAGAGGAAGAACCAATGTGATTGTAAGATTAAAGATTTTTAAATACATTTTATTGGTGTTAAAATATTATGGAATTAAGATTTTGCGGTATAAAATGGAAAACCGGACATGTGGTATTTTTCGGTGAATTTATTGGACTCCGAAAACGCGTTGAAAGCCTTAAAAACTATTGGAAGAGTGAACCGAACCCAAACCAAACCCAAGTTGAACCAACCCTGTTTAGACCAAACCCAAACCAGCCTGTTGGGTCGGGTCGGGTCGGATCCGAGCCAAATCCGACCCGGACCCAAAAGCCAGAGGAAAGCCCTAGCCGCCGCAGAGTTCCTGTAGCAGCCCTATTTATTCCCTCGACTTCCGTGCCCATCCAGCCGCCGCATCCTCCCCTCTCATCTCCTCACCGCCGCAGACACTCGAACCCCTCGCCGTCGACCCCATCGTCGACCATCCACCTCCCCGAGCACCCCGCTCGCAGCAGCACCATCCGCCCAGCCCTCGTCGACCACGTCCTCCGCTCGACCAGCCACCGACACCCTCAGCGCCGGCAAGAACCCCGCCGCCGTCCTCCAGCCCCGGCCAGTGTCTCCCCTCCTCACCTCGTCGCCTCCCCGAGCGCCGATCGGCCCCCAGCGAGCCGCTCCGCCGCTTCTCCGACCCGCAGCAACCCCGACCCCGCCCTCTTCGCATAGTCGCTCGACGCCGTCGACCAGCACCGGGACGCCCTAGGCAGCGTCGACCCCCGTCGGCGAGTTCTCCTCCCCGCTGTCTCCGGACACGGACACAGTAAGACGCGAGCAGCAGACACAGGACACGAGCGGGACACCAACAGTACCCTCGGACACGTGGAATTCAGCGTTCACGGAGCCCTGTTCAGGTACCGATTTCTCGCACCTCGCAACTTCGATTTCAATTCCGTCAGTTGCTACACGTAGACTGTATAACCCTCTCGGTGCCCGTGCAACCCGCTCGGTGCATCGCGTCATGTGGTGATCGCACACCGCGATCCAAAAATAAGAAAAATAATGCCCTATTTCATCCCGGAACTGAGTGCGCCCCGCCAAACGGGACGACTTGGTCGCACGCGGTCTTTACAGAACCGTGCGCGTCGATGATACGGTCGTGTGAGATTTCGCAGAAGTCGATTCGGAGGTGCGTGCACCCCGAAATCAACGCGTATCCGCGAACGACACCCCGTATCCGACCTTTCTGGAACACGCTGTAACTTTGTGTACACACGTCGGATCGAGACAAAACTTGCGCCATCGGACTCATAGTAATACGTTGGTCCTGTGACCCAAGTTTGGTCCGATTCTGAGAACGTTGACAAAATCGCGTATTGTGGGCCCCACAGGCTCCACTTGACGGGCGATTTTGTGATCGGTTCATCGGAATCCAATTCTGGAAGTTTCGTTGGGTTCGTATCATCGTTCCTGACTTGTAGACACTGAGTTTGAGGAATTTGGAGACCTTTGACCCTGACCCGCTTTTCGGTGCAAAGTGGCCCACATGTGGACCCCGCTTTGGCCCGGAAATGACCTTTTTGCCCCTGTGTCCAAATTGGACGTAAGGACAGACATTTCTAGCAGTTTGACACCTTCTGAGACTGTCATGCCCCAGTCCCAAAATACCGAGGGACTGGAGATGCGTAGCAATGGCCAGCAGCACGCACCGATGGATAACCCAATTTAATGGAGCCATCAGGGCGTACTTAAGCTGTAAATAAGGTCTACTACACAAGTCACACTAATCTCATCCATAAAGATAAGGAAATAAACTGCATAATCAAATGGAAATAATGTATCAACAACAAATCAAATGGAAATAATGGAAATAAGGTACGGGGCTTGAGTTGGCGGAAATCCGTGATGGATCCCGTCGCTGGTCGCCTATTTGGTGGATTTGCATGCTCCAATGCTGCGACTAGGCTGTTCCTTAGGTTCTCGGCCTCTCGGCGTTGGGCCTCTTGTTGGATCTGTTGTTGGGCCTGCATCATGGCGTAGAACATCTGGAACATTTGCTGTCCGTCCATTGCCTGCCCTGGGGGAAAGACAGGCATCATAGGAGGGAACTGGGGAGGAGGCGGGATGTCATCACGCCTGAACCTGGAACCTGGCTGGCCAGATTGGTTGCTCTGAGAGGATTGTCCTCTGGTATCTGGCGTCACATCAGTTTCACAGGTAACCACAGCTTCGGGCGGTGTACCCAAGGGGTTCTCGTCACCACTTCTGGGATCCATTACTCTGCATCAAAAGAAAACAATGAGAACGCACAGAGGAATCAAACAGGATGTAATTTAAGCAATTAAATTGAGTTCGACATAGAGTTCAAAAACGATTCAATCAATGGATGAGATCCTATAACTTATCCTATCTTATTGCAGGTCTGTCCGGTCCCTAAGTTGAAACCGAACAATTCAAATAGGACCTGCATGGGCCACCACAAAAACCATGTCACGCCCCAGTCCCAAAATGCCGAGGGACTGGAGATGCGTGGCAATGGCCAGCAGCACGCACCGATGGATAACCCAATTTAATGGAGCCATCAGGGCGTACTTAAGCTGTAAATAAGGTCTACTACACAAGTCACACTAATCTCATCCATAAAGATAAGAAAATAAACTGCATAATCAAATGGAAATAATGTATCAACAACAAATCACAGCAAGTCAGTCGGAGCAATAATCCGACTTAAGTCTGAAATAAACTGGCTCTATAGGCCAGGAACAAGAGATAAACATGAAATAAATACTGAGTACTGGAACAGGCACTCAGGAGAAGTCTTCGGCAGTCACCTCGTCTTCAGTGTTCGGTTCTATTCCAGCAATAGCTTCAGCTCAGTCCCGTATACCTCGGGGTACTGCTCCTCTGCTAAACCTGGGGACATAATCCGGATCCAGGTCCTCAGTGGACATAACAAGGAACAAGATAAAACAAGCCAAATAATAAGCAGTGCAATTAAATAAATGAACAGCAGGATAAACTAAGTAACCATCTATGTGATATGCAAATGAGAGCAACACTAGTACTCAGGCTGAGACCGCTACAAGCTCTGTGTCGGGGAGCCGGGTAGCAGTAATAACACGTAAAGGGTCTAGCTCTGCTGGAGAGTCTACAACCTCACAATAATAGTAGATATATATATAGAACAGCCTGTAGCCTGTGTGTCTCTCCCCACCCAATGTAATCACGCAAGCCATGACCATAACGTCTCATGTCCATGTCAGCGGGATTATAACTAATGCAACAAGTCATAATGTCTATAATAACATATCTCTGTCAAGTCCTGTATCCTATCCAGAATCACCATGAATATCTCAGGAAGATTCTGTCCATGCATAGTGTCAAGTGTCCTGGGTTGTAGGGTACTTGATAGGTCAAGTACAAGAGTAAAGGGTATCGTAAATCCATCTCTAAATGACGAACCCAACACCGCGTACGGTGTTGGCACCCGACTATGATCGGACACTAGGTACGTCATACGTTCCCTAGGTTAAGCAGTTTAAATCAGTTTATATGAATTTGCATAAGACATCCAACAGAGTATTTTTTTTACAGAAAATATGAAAATAATGACTGCAAGTTTGGCAAGGTGCACTTGCCTGATGTTTGAATTCCACTTAGGTCCTGTTCTCGGAAATTTCCAGAGATATCTCCGAAAGCTGAAATAAACAGTACCATCATGCTCAGAAGGTGTCAAACAGCTAGGAACGCCTATCCTTGGGTCCAATTTGGAGACAAGGGCAAAAACGACAATTTCGGGCCAAAACGGGGTCCATCGGTGGGTCCACTTTGCACCGAAAAACGTGTCAGGGTCAATGGTCTCCAAATTCACCAAACTTAGTGTCAACAGGTCAGGAACGCTGATACGAACCCAACGGAACTTTCAGATTTGAATTCCGATGAGCCGATCACGAAATCGTCCGTCGAGCGGGGCTTGTGGGGCCCACGACACGCGATTTCGTCAACGTTCTCAGAATCGGACCAAACTTGACCCACAGGACCAGCGTATCGCTACGAGTCCGATGGCGTAAGTTTCGTCTCGATCTGACGTGTGTGCACGAAGTTAGGGTGAATTGCAGAAAAGGCGGATACGGGGCGATGTCCGCGGATACGCGTTGATTCCGGTGTGCACGCACACCCGAATCAGCTTCCGCGAAATCTCACACGTCCGTATCGATGAGACGCACGTATCTGTGAAGACCGTGCGCGACCAAGTCGTCCCGTTTGGCGGGGCGTACTCAGTTTCGGGGTGAAATAGGGTCTGGTTTCTCCTGTTTTTGGATCGCGGTGTGCGATCGCCACAGGTCGCGATGCCTCGAACAGTTTGTCCGGGCACCGAGAGGGTCATACAGGCTTCGTGTAGAAATTTACAGAATCGAAAACGGAGATCCGAGTTGCAAGATACGAGTACCTGAAGGGGACCCGAGGAACCGGGGTGTTTCGAGTCCGACACGCGGTTATGTGTCCTGGACGTGTCAGCGTGTCCAGCGGCGTGTCCGGGTCTGAGCAGAGGGTGCCGACGCTGCACGGCACCGGGCGGAGGTCGGCTAGGCCCTGGGAGGTCCGGCGGGGTCGTCGGACGGCGGCTACGGCGAGGTCGGGCTCGCAGGGGAGGCCGGCGGCGGGTTTGAGAAGAAGAGGGGAGGAAGGAGGAGAGGTCGGCGGCTCTCGGCGGCTGGGGGGACTCGCTGGTGGCTGCGAGGGAGGTGGACGGCGGGTTTGAGAGGAGGCCGGAGGGTCGCAGGGGGTCGGGGTCGCCGAAACTAGGTCGCCGGACGGGTGGAGTTAGGGCTAGGGTTTAGGGGAGAAATGAGGCGGAGGAGGGGGCTATTTAAAGGGGGCTAGGGGCCTGGGTTGGCCGGGGCATCGTGGCGGAAAGGTCGGAGGGGGAGGCGGTCGTGGGAGCCGAATTTCGCGGCGGCGCCGGCGTTATCGGATCGTGGGGGGGGGACTGGGGACAGGGGTGACCGGCAAGCGGGTCGGGTCGGGCGGCGGGCTTCGGGTGAGCAGACCCGCCCGACCCGTTAACAGCTGGGCTGCTAACGGGCTCGGCCCGCTGGGCCGGGCCGGGCCCAAAACCGAAAAATATAAAAAAAAAGTAATAATAATAATAATTATATTAATTAATTAATTCAGAAAATAGTTTTTAGGCTTTTAAAAATAGGTCTGAGGCCCAATAAAATCCCAGAAAATTACCCTAAGTCCGGTTTTCTATTTTACACCATAAAATCATATTTTTATTTCATTTTAATGTTGTTTATTAGAAATTAAAAATTACAAACTCACTTCAGGTCCTATGTAAATTGCATATTAAATCCAAAAATTGATTTAAAAATATCTGAAAGAAATTTTAGGGTGTTTACAGAGACTATTGGTGATGTTTATTACAGCTTTTGGAGTAGTACCTACCGGATCCACCGATACAGGGACAGTTGTTGGTATTCGAACATCAGGCAAGTGTACCTTGCCAAACTTTGCAGTCTATATATATATTTTTCCTTGCTTATTTATATTCCTGTGCATGCTCAACCTAGGACCGTATGACGTACTTAGCGTCCGATTATCAGTCGGGTGCCAACACTGTACGCAGTGTTGGGTACTGTCATTTAGAGATGGACTTTCGTGACACTTGTTATTCTCGTACTTGTCTTATCAAGTACCATACGACCCAGGACACTTGACACTGTTCATGAGACAGGATATTCTCGAGATATTCGTGGTGATTCTGTATAGGATACAGGACTTGATAGAGATACTATATGCTTAGATACATATGACTTATTGCATTAGTGATGATCCCGCTTGACATGGACATGAGACGTTATGGTCATGAAATGCGTGGTTACATGGGGTAGGGAGAGACACACAAGCTACAGGCTGTTTCTTATATATATACTACTACTATTGTGAGGCCGTAGACTCTCGTAGCAGAGCTAGGCACATTACTTGTTATTACCACTACCGGCTCCCTGACACAGAGCTTGTAGTGGCTCAGCCTGAGTACTCGTGTTGCTCTCACTTGCATTTTCACTTAGATGGTTACTTATTTGCCCTATTATTCTATTTATTTTCTGCACTGTATTTATTTTGGCATGAGCTTTCTTGTACCTTGCTATGTCCCCTGAGGACCTGGATCCGGATTATGTCCCCAGGATTTGAGGACGAGATCTATCCCGAGATATACGGGACCGGAGCAGGAGCTGATCCAGGAGCGGTACCGCCATCCGAGGACGAGGTGTTAGCCGAGGACTTCTCCTGAGCATCCATGTTCATGCTCAGTATTTTTACTTATTTCCGTCATTTATTTCTGGTCTTCTGAACCATTGTATTAGATATTTATCGGGTTGTTTCCCGAAGCACTTTGTGAGACTGATGGATGGTTTATATTTCTTTATTTATTCTGTGGATCATGTTTATTTCTTGTGTGGATGAGATTAGTTGTGCCATGATTGTCGTAGACTTATTATTTTACAGCTTAAGTATGCCCTGGTGGATCCATTAAATTGGGTTGTCCATCGGTGCGTACTGCTGGCCATTATTGTCACGCCCCAAACTCCCGCAAGCCCAATAGTCCCCGCTGAACGTGAAATCACCACGTTGCAGCTCTCCCGCGGGACAATCGTTCTATTCGGGACGTGATGCCGTACGAGCCTGGAGTTGCGCTCGTACAAGGCGATGTTGTCAAACACCAAATGTTATCATCGAAACAACCAAGTTTCAGCGGAAGCCAATTGTGTACCAAGCACACATCAGAGTATACGCAGCGAAGCTCACGATAGGGTCCAAATGAGATGCCCCGAGTCAATGCCACAAAGGCGATGCCACGAAGACGATGAAATAACTCTTGCTCTTTCTCTAGCCCACAAAGGTACTTACAGTTCATACATCTTGTCCCGTATATCCAAGCAGCGCCACTACGCCTGTGTACCTGAAATATTGCCCACAAACGTGGGTCAGTACACAACCGTACTGGTGAGCGGGGTAACCCACTCGTCTAAGCCGACACTAAGTAAAAATAGTGAATGCACACAGTTAAATGGTGATCTTTCTAGTTGAATCCTAGATTCATTTCATGGCATAGGGATGACATGTTAAGGAAAGCAGTAAAGCAGTTTAAGCATGCTAGCATTCATTCTCAAACCAAACGACAAGCAGTTTATATATAGCCGACCCGTCTAACTCAATGCCATCGTTTGCACGATAACATATCGAACCATCAGACTCGCCTCAATATCCATCCTCAACCGAAGTTATATATTCCCATCTCGAATGCACACTCTTGCCGAGGCAAGGTGGCCGCGCCTACACGATGCACAAACCAACGAAAGAAAAGCAAGCCAACTCTTATCTATATGAAGTCACTGGCCAAGCCATAAAGGACATATTCCAAGCATTACGGCGCGCCCTATCAGCTCGGGTAGCAAGCCCCGCTGGAGATCCCGCAATGCACCGCGCCAAAGCACGAATCAATATTTCCCTCCGGATTGAAACGGCTCCAGTGCCCCGGATAAAAACCGTTTCAAGGAAATCAACACCCTGTGCACCCAGGTTGTCCGTGACATGCAAAAGGTAGGTGAGGCGAGAGGATCGAACATTCTTGCCCCACCAAGCGATCCTAAACTCGTTCCACCGAATAACCAACCAAAGCATCCATAACCATTCTTCCAACATGTCCTTCCAAGAACCCAAATCTCGACCTCAAAACATAGCCCGAGGCATCAAAATATCAAGTGTTTCATAGGCACGAAGCCTCTTCTCAACACAATCCAAATTGGTGCAACACCTATGCTCAAAGCTAACCCATGGCACAATGCCCCAAAAGAGGCACAACACCCTCGCCGATGCAGTTGTTCGGTTTCGAACCACAACTGCTCGCTTTGCAAGACAAAGCGACCAAGTGATACTCGTGCACGGATGCACGCTCGCTCGACCGAATCCCGATATTCTCAATGTTCCCATTGCCTCAATTGTATCATTCCAACTTGTATATTTCGAACCGTCCAAGCATAATCCCAAGTAATCCAATCGATCGCCTCAAATGAATAATCCAGCTATCGTATCCAACTATCCAACGCGTAAACCATTCAAGCCACAAATCTACCAAGCCAACGACGCACACTCTATGCACGCCTCAGTGTAGTGCTTCCCGATGTTTCAGCCCAAGTGTACAAGCCATTACGTATTTTCCATATTATTAGGCATGAAGGAGTAGAGGAGAAGGGAAAGAGCCCACTCACATTGATTGATCCCGTTAGGCATCCTGTCCTGCCGATACGGCCAATCCCTTGAACCCGTGGTCCGATGCAAGCACGATCTACTCAACTGGTATGACCGTGCGAGCAGGCCGTGCTCTACAAATCATCCGACCGATCGGACTAAGGAAGACGGCATTATCGTTTCCATTCAGCTATCCAGTACTGTTCGAAACGAACACCTGATTTCCATCGAACCCGCTAGCCATCTGCACATTGAAACCAACTCGATTAATCCTTCTTCCCAAAATCCGACATTTCAAATATAACCAGCATTTGATTCATTCAGTCCGACTCAGCGTAACGCTCCGAGCGGTTGCGGGCGTTACATAATATACCACTTAGAATCAGGTTCGTCCACGAACCGTGCTGGTACTCATTCCTTACTAGCATGCCACAATCCAATTCCATAGGTCTGCTCTATGCAACTCTCATATATACTATTTCTGACACAATATCTCGTTCTGCTGAACGCTCGTACAAGTTCCAAATTCCCACATCCTCCTTGCAGCTCAATACGAATTCTTCGTATCGCTTAGTTTTGGATCGTACACATATTTAAGGCGTCCCTAAAATACATGCATTTCAGCCGAGCTTTGCGATAGCGAATTTGGACAAGTTACAAGGGTATCTTTATGTTCGAGGCATCCATATTGCTTTGCTCCCAATTGAACCAAATCACGATTTCCATTCCAACACATTCGCTCGAGAACTATTCTCAATTATGCAGATTTTCCACCGACTCAATCAGTCCGAGTTCCAACTCAATCCATCCAACTATTTCTGAATCCGTACTAGCAACATCTCCAAATATTATCTCATGCACCGAACGATAAACTCAACTGATCTACCCCAGCAAAGCGACTTACCCAAATATCAACTTTGCTTTGATCAGCTCAGTCCAACACATTTCCTGCCATCTCAATATCTCACAGGGTGAACATCTATATTGAGGTTCGTGTGATCCACGAAGATCTCGCCGCCACGCCAAAGGGATTTGTGTCGCCACGATTTCAACGTGGACACACTCGCCACAATTCTTAGGTTGCGCATGAAATAGTTCTTCGCGCTGCTTCCACTGCCTCGAAGCAGAGAATATCGCCTTCACCTTCCGAATGAGCAAGCTTCCCAGAATAGTTCCGAGACATCTTGTAAATCTGAAGCAAATCTGTCCCTTCCAGTATTCGCAAGGATTTGATCTGAACGAACCGCTGCTTTAACTTCACGAGCTAGTTTCACAGTCGTCAATTCATATGAATGCTATTCCCTTCCAGGGCACGATGAGTCAGAGGCGATGCCATCGATAAAAATCTGCGACTCTGAATCTCATCAGTTGACTTAGGCCAATCCCACAATCGCTTCGGTCTTCCGGCTGCTTCTTCAGTTGAAGGCTATCCCAAGGATCTCTCAAATCCAACACTCAGTCAATAAGCCAAATCACATGCTTACATCTGCCCTCGACGCATTCCCAAATACGCTGCCTCAAGGGTCGTTCTATGGGTCTACCATATTCAATCTCTGATCTGACGGGCCAGTCGCTAGGGTCAGCTGTCCCGAAGCTACGCTCGATAATTGTAATCATCACGATGGACAGTTACTATAAACCATGCTATATCTCATCTGAAAATCTGACTCAAATTCCAACCATTCATCCGAGCGAAGTTTCCGAATCCGGGAACCGCGCTCGTTGAAACCTTATTCCATCAATCCGCCGTTCTGTCCTGAACCCATCAAATTTCCGAATTGCATATTCGATTCTCGCACTACAAATTGCAATGATTCTCAAGACCCAAGACTTGCTCCAATTCTTATCCATTTGCTGCGTCCCACAATGCACTTCCAACTTACTCGAGCAGCGCAGTGATTTGTTCCGACGTTGCTATCACATTTAGCTATCTTCAAAAGTCTGTCAGCCACAAATTCTTGCCTTTAGTTGTTGCCTCAATCCGTCCATGTCTTCCGGATAATCCGTCTTACTGTCGTTGCACCATCCTGCCCAAAATTCCATTTTCGCTAAACCTGAGTCAACTTCACGAGCAGCAACATCTAAAATCTTCCAAGTTTGTGTGAATCCATCTCATTGTCCCTCCAGACCAATATCGTGTTTCCTTGCTCAATCAACAGCTCAATTATGTCGCCCAAAATCGTAGTTCGTGCTCGCTATCATTTGATTCACCCATCGCTCATTCAAGCGTATCCCAACTGTTCGTTCCGATCTCGTCCATCTCTCAAGTCCAACGATACTTCCATTTGCACCAGTCCGTTCACGATATGCTCAACTCAATATTCGCTTGCTCCATTTTCATTCTTTCCAACTCAACCGACGTGCACCAACCAACTTGTATTCTCGTTTCACGAGTCCGTTCAGGAAATTTCCATTAATGTCCATCCAAAATATTTCCAATGCCTTGCTTAACACGTTTGATCCCATATACCACTTCGAATCAAGTCACTACTCGCATTACGATTTCCTTCACAGATCCAAGATCCGTTCGAACCATCCCTTATGCATAATCATGCCTTTCCCAATCGAGTCTGACACAAAACTCAGGCAACGCTTGAATTATCCAACTGTTTCTCAACCTGTCTGATACCTTCTCAACATGAGCAATCGTGCAAAGATTGTCTTCCAAATAGTCCAACCCAATACCCAACGGTCTCACACTTTTGTTGTACGAGCAACTCGTGCCAACTATTCTGATATTCCCGAGCCAAACTCAAACCTGCTCAACCGATGCGCCACAGCCAAAATTCCAACTTCTATCCAACACAATCGTTTGACGAGCAACTCGTGCAAGGATCTATTCTCTTCGAATGTTTCTACTCAAAACATGCCGCATATCCAAAACTCGTTAGCCAACCAACTGATCCACTGAGGCAATCAGAAACTCCCAGAACGATAAGCCAAGCCAACCCAACGAAAGCCCACACTTGTTGCACAAATGCAACAACGCCAACCAACTGGCTGCACGAATGCAACAACGCCTAACGAGGCTAAGCGATCCTACGAAAACCAACCAAGGCAACCCAACACAGAATAACATGCAGCTAAAACCAGCAATAAATAGACTTATTGCATGAAACATCCGATGCGGCACTGAGTAGAGTCAAGAGCTAAACGACACGCGGAAGCTATTTAGAGTTTGTGATGAAACGAAGGACCAAGTCCGAAGAAATGAACCTGGCTCTGATACCAATCTGTCACGCCCCAAACTCCCGCAAGCCCAATAGTCCCCGCTGAACGTGAAATCACCACGTTGCAGCTCTCCCGCGGGACAATCGTTCTATTCGGGACGTGATGTCGTACGAGCCTGGAGTTGCGCTCGTACAAGGCGATGTTGTCAAACACCAAATGTTATCATCGAAACAACCAAGTTTCAGCGGAAGCCAATTGTGTACCAAGCACACATCAGAGTATACGCAGCGAAGCTCACGATAGGGTCCAAATGAGATACCCCGAGTCAATGCCACAAAGGCGATGCCACAGAGACGATGAAATAACTCTTGCTCTTTCTCTAGCCCACAAAGGTACTTACAGTTCATACATCTTGTCCCGTATATCCAAGCAGCGCCACTACGCCTGTGTACCTGAAATATTGCCCACAAACGTGGGTCAGTACACAACCGTACTGGTGAGCGGGGTAACCCACTCGTCTAAGCCGACACTAAGTAAAAATAGTGAATGCACACAGTTAAATGGTGATCTTTCTAGTTGAATCCTAGATTCATTTCATGGCATAGGGATGACATGTTAAGGAAAGCAGTAAAGCAGTTTAAGCATGCTAGCATTCATTCTCAAACCAAACGACAAGCAGTTTATATATAGCCGACCCGTCTAACTCAATGCCATCGTTTGCACGATAACATATCGAACCATCAGACTCGCCTCAATATCCATCCTCAACCGAAGTTATATATTCCCATCTCGAATGCACACTCTTGCCGAGGCAAGGTGGCCGCGCCTACACGATGCACAAACCAACGAAAGAAAAGCAAGCCAACTCTTATCTATATGAAGTCACTGGCCAAGCCATAAAGGACATATTCCAAGCATTACGGCGCGCCCTATCAGCCCGGGTAGCAAGCCTCGCTGGAGGTCCCGCAATGCACCGCGCCAAAGCACGAATCAATATTTCCCTCCGGATTGAAACGGCTCCAGTGCCCCGGATAAAAACCGTTTCAAGGAAATCAACACCCTGTGCACCCAGGTTGTCCGTGACATGCAAAAGGTAGGTGAGGCGAGAGGATCGAACATTCTCGCCCCACCAAGCGATCCTAAACTTGTTCCACCGAATAACCAACCAAAGCATCCATAACCATTCTTCCAACATGTCCTTCCAAGAACCCAAATCTCGACCTCAAAACATAGCCCGAGGCATCAAAATATCAAGTGTTTCATAGGCACGAAGCCTCTTCTCAACACAATCCAAATTGGTGCAACACCTATGCTCAAAGCTAACCCATGGCACAATGCCCCAAAAGAGGCACAACACCCTCGCCGATGCAGTTGTTCGGTTTCGAACCACAACTGCTCGCTTTGCAAGACAAAGCGACCAAGTGATACTCGTGCACGGATGCACGCTCGCTCGACCGAATCCCGATATTCTCAATGTTCCCATTGCCTCAATTGTATCATTCCAACTTGTATATTTCGAACCGTCCAAGCATAATCCCAAGTAATCCAATCGATCGCCTCAAATGAATAATCCAGCTATCGTATCCAACTATCCAACGCGTAAACCATTCAAGCCACAAACCTACCAAGCCAACGACGCACACTCTATGCACGCCTCAGTGTAGTGCTTTCCGATGTTTCAGCCCAAGTGTACAAGCCATTACGTGTTTTCCATATTATTAGGCATGAAGGAGTAGAGGAGAAGGGAAAGAGCCCACTCACATTGATTGATCCCGTTAGGCATCCTGTCCTGCCGATACGGCCAATCCCTTGAACCCGTGGTCCGATGCAAGCACGATCTACTCAACTGGTATGACCGTGCGAGCAGGCCGTGCTCTACAAATCATCCGACCGATCAGACTAAGGAAGACGGCATTATCGTTTCCATTCAGCTATCCAGTACTGTTCGGAACGAACACCTGATTTCCATCGAACCCGCTAGCCATCTGCACATTGAAACCAACTCGATTAATCCTTCTTCCCAAAATCCGACATTTCAAATGTAACCAGCATTTGATTCATTCAGTCCGACTCAGCGTAACGCTCCGAGCGGTTGCGGGCGTTACAATTATCCCGCGTCTGGTCCCACGGTATTTTGGGACTGGGGCGTGACAAGAAGGCTCGGACCAAACCGAGTTACTTGGGAGGAGTTCTCCAGACTCTTTCAGGAGATGTACATTCCGGCTATCGCTCGATCAGAACTTCGGGACAAGTTCAATCGCCTCACTCAGGACAGCATGACAGTGGAAGAGTACAACGCGGAGTTCATTCGTCTAAGTCGCTTCGCCCCTACTTTGATCCCGACATAAGAAGAGAAGGCTGAGAAGTTCTTCGACGGACTAAACTTCGAGCTACAGAGACTCATCGGATCCGTCGCACCTACCTCTTACTCGGACATTCTTGCTGCAGCTCGACGCATGGAGCGCGTCACCAGGAGAGAGACCAGTCTGAAGCGTCCTTCCACATCAGCACCAGCTAGAGCACCACAAGAAGAAGCTGCAAAGAGACCTCACCTACACCAATAGCAGAAAACATCTACACCACAAGTAATAGTCCTTTCTACTTGTCAATTCTGTGGCAAAGCAGGCCATCTCGCCAAGGAATGCCGACGCAGAATAGGATTATGTTTAGCATGCGGATCCCGTCAGTATTCGGTAAGGGATTGCCCTGAACGTCGAGAAGGAGCACCAATGAGAAACCAACAAGCTCTATCAGCACCCGAACCAAGGCCACCCTTGGCACCTCGAGCAGCACTCTTCCAGCAGGCCCAGCAACAGCAGAGGGCACCACCTCAAGGACGCGGACAAGCTTTTGCTATGACTTTGGAGGACGCTCAGACTCTTGGAGTAGCTAATGCGCGTTAGTTTTCGTAGTTATCTGTTTCTAGATTTGCTTTAGTTCGTGCCTATTGGTTCGTGACCCTAGCCTTAACCTAGTAATTTTAAACTTGCTAATAATTGATAACCTAAAATGTTTTATAACTGATAACCTAATATATTTTATAAGTGATAACCTAGTATGTTTTTATAAATGATAAACCTGGTTTTCTAAAAACTGTAATTTTATAGATTTCCTTCATTCGGGAAATTGCGTAACTCTTATTGCTTAGGGAAATGATTTTCCCTATGTGTTTTAAACTCTCAACCTTGACTCTTCTTAATCATGATGTACATCGAATAATATTTTGCAACCGCGTCATCTCTGTTGACCGGTTATTCTTTGATTGCGAGGACACAATCCTCTTAAGGGGGGTAGATTGTAAACCCCTGATTTTTCAAAAAAATTTAAAATTAATTTCTCACATTTTCTGGAATTTTCTGGTATTTTTCTGTAATTAAAACCTAGGTATTTTGAAATTAAATAATTTTTAAATAATATTTATTAATATTAAAATATTATGAAAATAATATTTTCTGGTGTAAAATGAAAAATTAGACATAGGATAATTTTCCGGGAATTTATTGGACCCCGAAAGCATTTTTAAAGACCTAAAAATCAAGTTTTAATTAAACCAAATAAATCCTGAAATAAACCCGGTTTTCCTGACCCAGACCAACCCAAACCGGCCGGTCTAACCGAACCAAGCCCAACCTATCGGATCGGGTCGGATCCCACCGCCCGACCCGGCCCGCCTACCCTACCCGACCCGTGCTACAGTGCACCTTTCCACCCCGACCCTGCCGCTTCCGCTCCGCCGGCCGACCCGCCGTGGCGCCTCGCATCACGGCCGCTCTGGCTCCCCCGCAACGCCCGCCGCTCCGGTTCCCCTCCCCGCACCGGCCGCCTCTCCCTCTGTAAACTCCCTCACCCAAAATAGGTATTTTGTGTATATTTTATATTATTATATTTATTATAGATGTTGAATTTATTTAGAGTATTCTCTTAGTTAATTAGAAAATAATTTTTTTAGTATATTTACTTATATAAATATTTATTTAGAATTATTTTTAGGCTATTTTAGATTATTAAGATTTTTCCATAATTTTTAGTTAATTAAAAACTAGTAACACTAATTTTCTAGGACTTTGAAGAATTTATTTTATGTTCAAACTTTAATAAAAATATTGCAAAATTTTATTTTATGTTCTAAATAGTCAAATATATTTTCTAGAATTTTCTGGGAATTTTCTGAATATTTTAGTATTTATTGGGAGTTATTTAGGCTAATAACTAATTTTTAGGACTTGTAGAATTTATTGTGCAAGTCCAGGAATATAGAATGGACTCACGTTATTTTCTAGGGTTTATAATATTATTATATATTTTCTGGAATTATTTCAGAATTTTTGGAATAATGTTAGTATTTATTTTAAGTTAAATGGATAAAACTAATGTTTAGAGCTTCTCCTAATTATAGTAGTAAACTTATGAATATAAAATTGTCCCAAATATTTTTCTAGGGTTTATAGGTTCAAAATATATTTTATATAATTTTTTTCAGATTTTTATGATTATTTTAATATTTATTTGGAGTTATTTAGATTTAAAATGACTTAAATAATATTTTGATAAAGGCAAATCAAAAACAAATAATATAACAAAAACCATCCAATCAGATTCTGACACGTGTTAGCCTATAAATATCCATTCAGCCGCAGGTACATCCCTATATATATATATATATATATTATTATAACCCTAATTATTCCATTATTTTAGAGAGAGAGAGATTTTGGAGAATTGCCATCTAGGGTTCCTTCATCTTCCACAAGCCATTGCGCATAGCTCCGGACTCCAAACGAGGCCTAGTTTCTTGCGTTAAAAAGATATTGAGGTTAGATTTATTATTATATAATTTATTTTATGAAATTATGAGTATTAAATTCTGGAAAATTCGTAGAGCACAACATGTCCGAAAATAGACGTGTTTCAATATTTTCGCGATTCCGGGAGAACCAGGAATCAGAATCATGAACCGTTTAAAGTTTTGGAAAGCTAATGTCGAGATAATTGACATATATTTTTCCCAGAATTTAATTCGAAGTATTTATATACTGTTAATTCTGTAAAACTTCTAGGTTAGAATTTAACCATCGGTGCACAATACAAAATTTGTATGTGCCATAATTCCCAAACGAATTTGAATTCGGACGAGCCGTAAATTCTAGCATATTTTTGACGCTGAAATCTACAGGAAATCATGCATGAAAGTTGAGTTTGTGTCGGTTAACTTTTTGGTCAACAGATCGCCTCGATTTGCGTGCCATGAGTCTCGAGTTGATAAAATTCAGTTTCTTTGGACAAAATTTAGGAATTAACATAAAAATCAGAATAATAAGATTAAAATAGGATTTTAGAGTAATTATTCCAGAATTAAATAAATTAAAATAAATTATCTTTTGACGTGATAAATTTGTAATACATAGGCTATTTGGACTGTGACTTGGACTCTGATTCATACCAGCAGCAGGACCCCAGGTAAGATACCTTGTCAAATTGCTTACAGTATTTTGCATGCTTAGTATATTTCTGTATATTTATTGCATTTCTGTTTATTCTTGCATGTGTAGTTCATTTCTGTCATTACTATATATTAGATATGTTGACACACACTTGACACTTAGTATCATAGAGGACAATCAGTAGGCGTATGGGTTTTTAACCACTCTGGTAACACCGTAGTCACTAGCACGCACTATGGTGGTCGTGTCCGATGGTCGCTACCCCAGAGGTATGTCGATTGATGGAGTCCGAGGGTCGCTACCCCAGAGGTATGTCGGCTGATGATGTCCACTGACGAGCGCATGAGTTGTGAGGATTAGATCGAGTAGCCTACCCTTGCCCATACGTCGAAAAGTTATCCTCATTTGCATTCATATAAATGGTCTTGTACATCGTACTTATTTATTTTCAAATAATATGTATGTTTACTGTATTCAAATTGGCTCGTATTTTCTGTATCTTGTTACGTCCCTCTGAGGACCTGGTCCTCTGCCAGGTGTATCTGTTCTTGAGTAATTGCAGGAGCGCAGATTTGGATGATTACTTGTGTTGCGAGGATGTCTTCTCTTAGAGCCCATGGTCGTTAGCTGGTATTCCTATATTGTATTTGTTGTGTTGTACTTTTCCATTCGAGTTGGTAGTGGATTTGTTTCCATCCAACTATCATCCTTAGATATTTATGTTGAGATCTAGTTATATAGATGCTGGTTATTATTTATATCTGATTTTCGTGGATGAGATTTAGATTATACCCTGTGACTTGTGATACATTTTATACCACTTGTGGACTTGATATTCATATTACAGCGTATGTGTGGATTTGGTTTCCATATATTGGAGTTGCCATATCCATGCGGCTGGCATGCTTACGTGTCCTAGTCCTACATATTTTTGGGATTGGGGCGTGACATGTTTTTGTGGTGGCCCATACAGGTCGAGAATATATTGTCTCGGTTACGTTACTGTACCGAACAAGCCTGCACCTAGGACTAGAGTATAGGATCTCATCCACAATTGACTATGACTCATCTTTCTTCTAATCTATTCTATTTGAATAATTGCATCATGCTTGATTCCTGTACTCCCATAATAGTTCCTTTAGTATAGTCTCTCCTACAATATAGAAGTTCCTGTTGTTAGATGATAAGTAGGGTAACCTTCCTATTAAGAGTACAACTAGAGTGCTGACACACCACTAAGTTTAGGATGTCTAGTGAACCCTAGAATTCCTTATCTCTAGAATTGGTTTACCATTACCCCCTGATGTGTTATGAGGACTTGAGAGTAGTATAGACACTACTAGAGTTAGTTAGAAGTTTACCATTATGGTTGCCCCTAGCATTGAGAAACCAATAGAAAACCAAAGTGAATATTATGACTGAACCTAACCCACGCCGTTAGATGAGTATTGGAGAACCATAAATTTAGATTCTTGTCTTGAGATAAGCAGACAGTACCTTAGAAAGCCAAGAGCAATGCATAGAATATTTTCTTAATCATACCTCAAACACAGATACTAGCATATCCCTTTCCCTTGGAAAACCATGATGCTATCTAGAGCCCCTCTATTTTCATATATTGTTCCCCTGCGACCATAGCGTTCGCTAATTGTGCGACGACCAAAATTACGTTCTTCTTTTCTTTATCTTTCAACTCGTGCCACCTGACACTTCTGATAGTAGGCCAAGTAATTTATTTCTTTGTTAATGACACATAGTTTGCTAGGATTATAGTTGTAATCTTAAATTTTGAAATTGTGTACTTAGTAGTTAGAACTTGATAGTTAAGTTATTCTTGTAGATTGAGACCTGGTGCTTATCCCTTAGTTTTAAATTGCGTAACTTGTTCCACACCTCAATACGAGTTATATTCCCTTTCCCTTGAGGCCAGTAACTGTCCCATTCTTACTATTGACACTTGCACTATGACTAAGAGTTAAGACGACCATGACCTATGTAATATAAGAGGATACCCTAACAAGTACCAAGACCCCTTCTCGAAGACCCTAACAGGAGCTTCTACGGTACCCTTAAGACTGTCACAGTATTAGTTTATTGTTTTAAATTGGGTAGTATTGTCACGCCCCAGTCCCAAAATACGTAGGACTAGGAACACGTAAGCATGCCAGCCGCATGGATATGGCAACTCCAATATATAGAAACCATAATCCATACGTACGCTGTAATATGAATATAAACTCATATGTGGTATATATAATGTCACAAGTCACAGATATGCTAATCTCATCCACACAACAAGTCATAGAAAAGAAATACTAAACTAGAATAAGGAGTCTGAAATATCTAAAATAATAGTCGGGTGGAGACAAATCCACTACCCATGACTACATCCAAAACTAAAATGGGAGAGGAGTGTAAAATCTCCAATATAAAATAATGTGAAGACAGAAGTGTATCAGCTAAAAGAATCCATCGCCAGATAATCAACGATGCTCAGAAGGTAAGATCTCCTCGACAGAAAATAATGCGTCAGGTCCAGGCCCGTACTCCTGCAAATACTCAAGAGCAGATACACCTGGCAGCGGACCAGGTCCTCAGAGGGACGTAACAAGATACAGAAAATACGAGCCAACTTGAATACAGTAAACATGCATATAATGTGAAAATAAATAAGTACGCTGTACAAGACAATCTATATGAATACAAATGAGGACAACTTTTCGACGTATGGGCAAGGGTAGTCTACTCGATCTAAGCCTCACAACTCATGCACTCGTCCATGAACATCATCAGCCGACATACCTCGGGGGTAGCGACCCTCGGACTCCATCAATCGACATACCTCGGGGGTAGCGACCATCGGACACGACCCACCATAGTGCGTGCTAGTGACTACGATGTTACCAGAGTGGTTAAAGCCCATACGCCTAATGATTGTCCTCTATGATACTAAGTGCCATGTGTGTGTCAACATATCTAATACATAGTAATGACTGAAAGAAAAGCTACACATGCAAGAATAAGAAATGCAATAAATATAAAGAAATATAAATAGCATGTAAAGGTACTGTAACAATTTGGCAAGGTATCTTGCCTGGCAAGAAGGCTGCAAAATATAGTGTCCCAATGTCAACACCAAGAGTCAGAAGCTACGGCCTCAGAATGAACGTCTCCGGATGCTGAAATAAACATCACCAACGTTCCCAGAATAAGCAAAATAGCTAAAAAGCACATCCCTTTCGTCCAATTTGGACACAGGGGCAAAACGATAATTTCGGGTAAAAGTGGGGTCCATGTGTGGCCCACTTTGCACCAAAAAGTGTGCCAAGAGTAATAGTCTCTAAATGGGACAAACTATAGGTCAAACAACTCTAGATGTCAATACGAACCCAACGGTATGTCCAAATGTGGATTCCGATGGACCGAACACTATTTTGTCCAAAAAGTCAACTGTGGGCCCGCCAATTGGCGATCTGGTCAACCGTCTCAGAAATGCGTAAAAATTGGGTCACAGGACCAGCGCGTTACCATGAGTCCAGTGGCGCAAGTTTCGTCGCAATCTGACAAGCGTGCACAAAATACGTGCGAGTTCCACAAAAGTTGCGACACGAAATGTGTCCGTGGATACGGCCTGATTCCGGCGCGTACACGCGTCCGAATCAGTCCCCACGAATTTTCACATGTCCGTTTATGCTGCGTGCACCATTGGGTACACTTGGCACACGGCGGGGCGGTCCCGTTTGGCGGGGCGCGCTCCGTTTTCCAACTTTTGGAAAACCGGAAAAAGTGGGTGTGCGCAGTTTTGTGACGAATATAACTATGTCCACAGCGACTAATAGCCTAGGGTTATTATACAGAAAATAAACTAGGTTAAGTAATCTACAGGTATCAAA
Source organism: Iris macrosiphon (assembly GCA_036927795.1). Taxonomy (NCBI): domain Eukaryota; kingdom Viridiplantae; phylum Streptophyta; class Magnoliopsida; order Asparagales; family Iridaceae; genus Iris; species Iris macrosiphon. The sequence continues at coordinate 12,838,985 of JAYESA010000007.1, forward strand.
AAGAATCATCGAATTTGGATCTCTGTGATGGGAGATACGAACTCGACAATATGGGTGGTCATTCTGGAATTCTGCGATTCCAGAATCGGGTCTGTCCGTCCACTTTGGACGCTGTTTTACACCTAGGGGCACACATTTTCCGAGGTTGGCTATAAAACGAATATTGGAGAGGGTTAAGGGATGATCATACCTATGAAAACGGAATAGCATTTGGTCGAGCGAGTCGACGGGAAATCGCGCCGGAGCGAAGGTGCCTCGAGTGGGAAACTGCAGTTCGCGAGGTCGGCGTCGACGGGATGGTTGGATGGCTTGGGGGCTTCTCTGGCTGCGGTGACGGCTATAGATGGGAAGAGAAGGTCTGGAACTATTAGGTTAGGGTTTTGGAGAGCTAATATATATATATATATATATATATATATATATATATATATATATATATTAATAGGAAGGGAGAAGGATGGATGGTTGGATTCCGCGGGTGACTATCCGCTGAAGATAATTGGAGCGGGTTCCTATTGGGCGCTGAGGTGTCTGGTATTGCAGCAAGGGGCGGGTCCTGCGTAGGAGTAAAGTCGCTGAAGGGGGTGCGGATCCTGGGAAACAAGTGGTTGAAGGGTGAATTGCAAGTAGTAGTAATTCTTACTTTTATTATTATTAAACTCAATAAATTCTTATTTAATTAATCTTATACTTTCTTTCCTTAAATATATATATATACATATATATATATTTGCATATATATATATACATATTCACACATAAAAAAATTTATAGATTAGGGTATTGCACATCGTTAGGCTAGCAACTGCTCAAGGGGGCTCCTACATGGAATAAATTCCAAAAAATTCCTGATGGTCCCATAAGTCATCTAAGTGCCCGAACACCTAATATAAAAATTATTAAAAATCTATTTCTCCTATTTAGCCACTAAATACTATATTTAAATTATTAATTAATAATAAAAAATAATAAATACGGTTTTTAGAAATAGGGGTTTTACATTCTACCCAACTTACAAAAATTTCGTCCTCGAAATTGACACTAACCCATATTCATAATGATAACTATAACTATTACACTACATTGGTATCTAGTAGGACTCCTAAAACTCATGGTCTACCATTCTAACACTTTCTCATCTATTGTCCATCCACTATTTTATCATCCTCTAACTCGTCTACACTACCCAACTTACAAGAATTCTACTAGTGGTCACCTTCTTTGAAGCTATTGTCTAGATTGTAAGGCAATTATATTTATTGGGTCGAGAATCTTGGGATACCTGTCTGGAATCTCATAACTATGACTTTTTCCCATAACCGTCAAGTATCATAGTCTAATACTGCCTCGCCACCTGGCCAGTATGGCTGCAAGTAATTCGACTACTCTACTATAATCGTCTGGCGGCAACTGTCGCTACCTTGCCAGCGATTTGTCATAGTCATAAGTTTGTAACCATAGGGAGGAAGCGAAAGAAAGGAAGCAGGCGAGCGGAGTGAGCTGCGAAGTGAGGCGAGCGCAGTGCCTTCAACTCTTTCCTAGGCATAGTCTAAGTTTTAGGGAACACTTAAGGTCTTGACTAACTATTAGGGGTATGATCTAGCTCAAATGATCTAACAATTTCTACTAGGCTACATGGTGCTACTTAAGGGTTAAACTACTAAAGAATACAGATATTGCTATAGTGCATATATATATATATTAAGAACTCATCCTTAGTTATCAAGCATTGCTAACACATTTATGTTTAACTAACAAAATAGGGGTGAGGTTGATATCAAACAATTCATAATGGCACGAAAGATATGACTATGATAGGAAGAGTTACGCACGAGATAAGGAATGAATACAAAAGGAGATGAGTCACCCAAGAGGGCGAGATAAGGGTAGGGGAAGAATACTACTACTGCTACTCCCGTCATCCATTAGCATCGCGTGTATGCCATCTGGATAGAATAGAAATATATCCTCATAACTACTAGACTACCATATATATAATTCTATATCTATTTGTGCATCTAAGAGCTTGTGTCACAATGGGGTTATGAGTATGCAAAGGCAATTATAACTAAAAGGTCGTACCTGTATCTACGGCTTCCTGTGTCTGCTCTCCCATACTTGTCATAATGAGTGCTTGGCCTTGTCCTGGGTTGTTCAACTGGGGTCTAGTCCCCTCCATTTGTGCAGACTGTAGAAGCAGTGGTGAGTCACTTTGGTCTTCTATACTTGAGGGTGTATGCGGTGTTCCTGATTCTAATGCCATAGGTCTCTGGTTCTGTTTAGGACATTCTCGGGCTTGATGGTGACTTGATCCACATATCATGCACAACCCCAATCGACGATGACAGTCTCTTAGAACATGACCTGTCCTTCCACAATAGTGACAAGTACGGAGCTCCTTGGTTGGATATGGTGCAGCACTATCTGATTGCTGGCGTGTCAAAGGGTGTCGAATGGGTCCTTCTTGCTGTATCCTTACTGGTCCTTGGTGACTTCTCTGTTGAATTCCGTTTCCCTTGCTGATGGCCTCCTGGATCCTGGCCTCTGTCAATAGCTCGGCATAAGAGATCCGGGACTGGGAGCTAGTGTAGTGCTGGAGCTCCTGAGTCAGCCCGCGGTGAAACCTCTTAGCCTTCTCCAAGTCATTAGGTATTAGGACTGTGCCATACTTACTGAGACGGCTAAATTCTGCGTCATACTCATCAACCGTCTTGTCCCCTTGCTCTAGGTGGAGGAACTGATCGTACAATGCGTCCCTTACAGTATCCGGGAAGTACTTCCTCTCAAAGCGTTAGAAAGATATTGAGGTTAGCTTTCTTATTATATAATTTAATTTACGAAATTATGAGTATTAAATTTTGGAAAATTCGTAGAGCACAACATGTCCGAAAATAGACGTGTTTCAATATTTTCGCGATTCCGGGAGAACCAGGAATCAGAATCATGAACTGTTTAAAGTTTTGGAAAGCTAATGTCGAGATCATTGGCATATATTTTTCCCAGAATTTAATTCGAAGTATTTATATACTGTTAATTCTGTAAAACTTCTAGGTTAGAATTTAACCATCGGTGCACAATACAAAATTTGTATGTGCCATAATTCCCAAACGAATTTGAATCCGGACGAGCCATAAATTTTAGCATATTTTTGACGCTGAAACTACAGGAAATCATGCATGAAAGTTGAGTTTGTGTCGGTTGACTTTTCGGTCAACAGATTGCCTCGATTTGCGTGCCATGAGTCTCGAGTTGATAAAATTCAGTTTCTTTGGACAAAATTTAGGAATTAACATAAAAATCAGAATAATAAGATTAAAATAGGATTTTAGAGTAATTATTCCAGAATTAAATAAATTAAAATAAATTATCTTTTGAAGTGATAAATTTGTAATACATAGGCTATTTGGACTGTGACTTGGACTCTGATTCATACCAGCAGCAGGACCCCAGGCAAGATACCTTGCCAAATTGCTTACAGTATTTTGCATGCTTAGTATATTTCTGTATATTTATTGCATTTCTGTTTATTCTTGCATGTGTAGTTCCTTTCTGTCATTACTATATATTAGATATGTTGACACACACTTGACACTTAGTATCATAGAGGACAATCAGTAGGCGTATGGGCTTTTAACCACTCTGGTAACACCGTAGTCACTAGCACGCACTATGGTGGTCGTGTCCGATGGTCGCTACCCCAGAGGTATGTCGATTGATGGAGTCCGAGGGTCGCTACCCCAGAGGTATGTCGGCTGATGATGTCCACTGACGAGCGCATGAGGATTAGATCGAGTAGCCTACCCTTGCCCATACGTCGAAAAGTTGTCCTCATTTGCATTCATATAGATGGTCTTGTACAGCGTACTTATTTATTTTTAAATAATATGCATGTTTACTGTATTCAAATTGGCTCGTATTTTCTGTATCTTGTTACGTCCCTCTGAGGACCTGGTCCTCTGCCAAATGTATCTGTTCTTGAGTAATTGCAGAAGCGCAGATTTGGATGATTACTTATGTTGCGAGGATGTCTTCTCTTCGAGCCCATGGTCGTTAGCTGGTATTCCTATATTGTATTTGTTGTGTTGTACTTTTCCATTCGAGTTGGTAGTGGATTTGTTTCCATCCAACTATCATCCTTAGATATTTATGTTGAGATCTAGTTATATAGATGCTGGTTATTATTTATATCTGATTTTCGTGGATGAGATTTAGATTATACCCTGTGACTTGTGATACATTTTATACCACTTGTGGACTTGATATTCATATTACAGCGTATGTGTGGATTTGGTTTCCATATATTAGAGTTGCCATATCCATGCGGCTGGCATGCTTACGTGTCCTAGTCCTACGTATTTTTGGGATTGGGGTGTGACACCCTCTCCCTCGGTCTCCTATAAAACCCGCTCCGCCTCTCTCCCCGCTGCCTCCGCCGCCTTCTCCGACGAACCCCGCTCCGCCGCCTGACCCACCCCCAGCCACCTCGCCGTCGTCTCCCCGATCCCGACCCAACGAACCCCAGCGCCCGGCCGCCCCTCCCCTCGCCGTCCTCCTCCCTAAGCCCCGCGGCACCCCAGCAGCTTCCCCTGATCTCCTCCGCCACCGGAGCCGCCTCTCCCCGCCTCGACGACTCGCCAGAGAACCGCTCCGCCTGAGCAGCCTCCGCTGAGCAGACCCTCTTCCGGCGAAGCTCTGGCCAGCTCCGGTGACTCGAGAAGCAAAACCCTAACCCTAGCCGTGTCGCACTGTGTCTGTTGTGACGCGAACCCTGCGTGACCCTCTCGATGCCGTGCAACCCGCTCGGTGTGTCGCGTCCTGTGGTGATCGCGAACTGCGATCCAAAAACAGGAAAAACAATACCCCATTTTGCCCCGGAACTGAGTGCGCCCCTCCAAACGGGACGACTTGGTCGTGTGCGGTCTTCACCAAAAGGTGCGCGTCGTTGATACGGATGTGCGGGATTTCGCAGAAGTTGATTTGGATGTGCGTGCACACCAGAATCAACGCGTATCCGCCGACAACGCCCCGTATCCGCCTGTTCTGAATCTCACTGTAACTTGGTGTACACACGTCGGATCGAAACGAAACTTGCGCCATAGGACTCGTAGCAATACGCCGGTCCTGTGACCCAAGTTTGGTTCAATTCTGATAACGTTGACAAAATCGCGTATCGTGGGACCCACGGCTCCACTTGACGGGCGATTTTGGGATCGGCTCATCGGAATCCAGTTCTGGAAGTTCCGTTGGGTTCGTATCATCGTTCTGGACTTGTTAACACTAAGTTGGACGTACTTGGAGACCATTGTTCCTGACATGTTTTTCGGTACGAAGCGGCCCACATGTGGACCCCGTTTTGACCAGAAACTGTCATTTTTGCCCCTGTGTCCAAATTGGACTCAAGGACAAGCGTTTTTAGCTATTTGATATTTTTTGAATCTGATGGTGATGTTTATTTTAGCAACCGAAGCAGTACCTGCAATTCCCACTGAGGTCAGAGCTACAGTTGGAACCAGAACCCCGGGCAAGTGTACCTTGCCAAAACTTGCAGTTCTTGTTACATATTTCTTTGTCTTATTTATATCTTGTACATGCTTAAACCTAGGACCGTGTGACTTTACTTAGCGTCTGATTAATAGTCGGGTGCCAACACCGTACGCGGAGTTGTGTAATGTCACATAGAGATGGATATCGTGACCCTTTACATTCTCGTACTTGCCATATCAAGTACGTTATACCCAGGACACCTGACACTAATCATGAGACAGAATCTTCCTGAAATATTCAAGGTGATTCTGTATAGGATACATGTTTCATGACATAGACATTATTTTCTTAGATCTTATTATGACTTGTTGTATTAGTTTTGATCTTGCGTGACATGTACATCGTGAACTGTGACGTGAGATTACATTGGGTGGGGAGAGTATTACCATATCAAAGGCTGATTATATTATATATATTGTCATCTGGAGGTGTCTTAGTCTCTGATACAGAGCTTTGGCACAAGTTCTGGCCCTTCGAGAGAATACAGTTATGGGTTTCTCCAACACCGATCCTATAGTAGTCTCAGCCCGAGTATGACTAAAACTCTCATCTTGCATTTCACTTAGCTGGTTTATATTTACCTTATTGTTTCATTTATTGCTGCACTGCATTTATTTTTGCTTGTATTATCTGTACCTTGTTATGTCCCCTGAGGACCTGGATTCGGATTATGTCCCCAGGATTAGCAGACGAGATCGACCCCGAGGTACACGGAACAGGAGCATTAGCAGGAGCAGGAACATGAGCAGGCACTGGAGCAGTACCAGATCCAGTAGGCGAGTGATTCCCGAGGTTATCTTCTGAGTATATACTTTGTCCATACTCAGTATTGTTGTTGATATCTTTATTCTTGTATCTTGACAGTTGTATCAGACTTGTTATCGGGTTGTTCCTCGATTTATTTACTTGTGACTTGCTGATGTTTATATTTCACTCTATTGTTGTATTCATTTCTGTGGATGAGATTAGTATACCCTTATTGTTGTTTTATAGCTTAAGTACGCCCCGATGGATCCATTAAATTGAGTTTGTCCATCGGTGTGTGCTGCTGGCCATTGCCACGTGTCTAGTCCCTCGATATTTTGGGACTGGGGTGTGACATCGACCTCCTCCTCAGCCGCCGCTTCCTCGTCGACCTCCTCCCCTCCTCCGCCTCCTCCTCCCTTCCTCCGCCTCCTCGACCTCCTCTCCGCCTACTCGATATCCTCCTCCTCCTGCTTCTTTTATTTTCTAACTGTCGAATACTTTGACAGTCCTCAAATTATTTGGACAGTCCTAGAAAAAGTTTAAATTGTTCTGAGTAAAAATTGGTTCAACATAGACTACACAAAATAATGGACTTTTCTAAACAAAATGTGAAAAACCTTGAGAAATTCCCACAAACATTGTGGATCATGTACCTCCACCGTTATCTTTGTTGCTTTCTTTCTGAACTTTTCTCATCACTCCCTTTCCAACAATGATAAACTTGTCCATTCCCCCAATCTTCTGGAACGTCTCACCTTTCCTAGATTACCGCATCGTCTTTATCTACATAAAGCAAACCCCTCTCTACTCCCACTTCCTCACTTACCTCCCTTTTCCAGTAACTCATGGCGGCGGGGAACTCCGGCTACTGCCCCCGCTCCGGCGTCTACCGCTCCCCCCGCCCGCCCCTCCCCTTCCCCGCCGCCCCCGACCTCTCCATGTCCGCCTTCCTCTTCCAGAACGCCGACTCCTACCCCGACCGCCTCGCCCTCGCCGACGCCGCCTCCGCCGCCACCCTCACCTTCTCCCAGCTCCGCGCCGCCGTCTCCTCCTTCGCCGTCGCGCTCTCCGCCGCCTTCCGCATCAAGAAGGGCGACGCCGTCCTCATCTTCGCCCCCAACTCCCTCCTCTTCCCCGTCTCCTTCCTCTCCGTCGTCTCCCTCGGCGCCGTCGCCACCACCGCCAACCCCCTCTACACCGTCCCCGAGCTCTCCAAGCAGTCCAACGACTCAAACCCTAAGCTCCTCATCACCGTGTCCGACCTCTGGGACAAGGCCTCCTCCCTGGGCCTCCCCGCCGTCTTCCTCGACAGCCCGGACTCGACATCGACACCGCCATCGGTACGCACATACTCGGACCTCGTCAAGAATTCCCCTCCTTCGGATTTTACTCCTCCGGCCATCCGCCAGTCCGACACCGCGGCGCTGCTCTACTCCTCCGGCACGACCGGGGTCAGCAAGGGCGTCGTGCTGACGCACCGCAACTTCATCTGCGCCGCGCTCATGGCCGCGGCCGACCAGGACCTGCGCGGGGAGGAGGAGAACACCTTCCTCTGCTTCCTGCCGATGTTCCACGTCTTCGGGCTGGCGGTGATCACGTACTCGCAGCTGCGGAGGGGGAACAGTCTGGTGGTGATGCCGAGGTTCGAGATGGATATGACGCTGAGGTCGATAGAGAGGTACGGGGTGAACTACCTGTGGCTGGTGCCGCCGGTGGTGATCGCGCTGGCGAAGCAGGGGAGGGTGACCGAGTACGACCTGAGCTCGCTGCGGTGGCTCGGGTCCGGGGCTGCGCCGCTGGGGAAGGACGTGATGGAGGAGGTGTCGAGAGTGCTCCCGCTGGCGCAGATTGTTCAGGTATATGTTTGAGAGCATTTGGTATATTTGCTGTTGATTACTTTAGGGATGGACATGAATGTGACACGGATACGGTATCGAATTTGGTTGTCCTGATGTATTTCCGACACGATTGAATTTTTGGACTGTGCTTACTACCTAGTCAGGGATAGGAGAGGATTTGATGGATATATAATGTGAAGTGGAAGGAATTTATATCGATATAGCCAAGTTCATCAGTATCATGTCACATAGCAAGGGTGCAAGGATAACTTTACAATTTTCTATATTATTCAAATTGTATGATAGTTTTTTTCTCTGAACAGTGCTTAAGAGATGAATTTCATCTAGTCTTGATCAATTAGGAAATTTTTAGATTTTCACAGGTGCTGTTTTTTTTTTCTTCCTTTTTGTTGAAAGAGCATTGGGTTGACAATTGCACGGAACTTTTTGACAGAAAAAGGTTGCACGAAACGAGATTCACAGAGAAAATGAAATATATATATACTGAGAAATTAACTCAAAAACTGTTAGTCAAGCAGACTAGATGACTCAATATGACCCCCAAATTTCTTCGTTCGACTATTGGATTAGACGCCCTACCAAGAAAAGTCATATTGACCATGACCCTTGGACTGTACGAATGATACTTGATGACATGCCAGCCAATTAACAATGGATGTACACAATTATAATGCTTGGTTTATCAAGAATAACGTTGGAAAATGAATGAAAAGAACAGTTTACTAGTGAACATTTTGTATCGTTTCAAACCAAAACCATCATCCGTTTATTATATTACTTGTGAGCTTTAACTGGCTCCAGTTACAAAATGTATTATTCTTATCCATATGAAACAAGTACAAGTGGATTGTGTCCAACTCATTCTTTATGGTTCTCATCAGGGGTATGGTCTAACAGAGTCCTGTGGCATTGTATCATTAGAATATCCTAAGGGAGAGACTCGCCAATTTGGCTCTACAGGTCAACTTGTTTCAGGAGTTGAGGCGAAAGTTGTTAGTGTAGACACACAGAAGCTTCTTCCGCCTAATCAGCTAGGGGAGCTATGTTTTCGTGGGCCAAACATGATGCAAGGTATATTCATCTGTTAATAATTAATATGTTAAGGCTATCTCCAATGGGAATTTCTAAAATTGAGTTCCTATCCTACTTTGCATTGTACTTTAAGGAAATTTCTATCATAGTTGGCAGAGTTAGTGGCAGAGCTTCTACATAAAAATTACACAAAAACAGACTCTCTGACGGTTCTCAATTTCAATCATACATGGCAGAAAATAAAATGGTCAATTTAATGATTTAGTTGGAAAGTAGGGTCCAATATTAAATTCTATGAGAGGGAAATAATTTCTATGAGGGTTTTTACATAGAAATTCTCCATCCTACACCAGCACCACGTAGGATAAAAATTGAAATAGAAACCACTATTGAGAGAAGTTTATTCTAAAAAGAATATTTATCATAGAAATAGGGGAGATATAAGCCCCCATTGGAGATGGCCTAAGAGTATCCGGTAAATTTCTGGAAGTAAATTATTTGGATGAAGGGTTCTCAATAAGAATAGTCAACTAGTTGTCTTGTATGCTTTCCAACACTAATTTACAAAACAACGGCAATCTGATCCTATATGTGCATGACTTTTGTTCTTGTGTGGGCATGCATGCGAGAGTACATTACTATGCAGGTGCGGGGCTTAATGGAGACTAAGGGGCCATGCCCTCCCAATTATTTTTAATTTTCTTAATAAATATTTCAATTTTAGATATTAACCCCTTCTAAAATGCAATTTGGCCCCTCCGAAAATGCACCACTGTGACTATGCAAATATTTCACATTTTCACCCAATATATATTTGACAAAGGTAATTATATATACCTCGAACTGAAGGTTGCTTGCATGGTAAATTCATATAGTATTTTCACTTATCGTTATCTTGATATGAATATATAATCATTCAAAACGTTTTCCTATTTTCGAAATAATTATAGCTTTAATTCACACATTAATGTTGGTTACATACACATGCGTCCGACAAATTCATATGAACTTACCGCAATCATGGCAGTATGTTGAATAAGCAGCTGCTCAACTGCATTATGTTGTGTTCATAGTTTTCAGCAGAATTAACACCACCTAAAGTGGTCTCTGGATGAAGATTATATCTTGGTCCTCTGGAGGATTCTTCTCTGCCGACTCAAAGAAATATCACAATTAGATTGAGAAGATGGTTCAGATGAAGATCTATAACCTAGTGCTTTAGCACCTAGAATGACATCTACAAACCTGTATTTTATACCAGTCACTTGTGATATCAAGTCAGGTTCAAATGACTGGGGTTATATCAAACTAGTATGAAAACCATTTTGGCATGACGAGGAAGCATCAGTCTTAGGGATTGGGTTGATATCCTACATCTAGCGTGGCATTTTGAAATGATATAAACATTTAATATGTTTATAAACTATTCTTAGTATTTACTATTTTTTCCGATTGAAGAATTGATCACAAGTTTATATAACACTTCACAAATGTAAGACAGGAATTCAGGAGTGATTAGAATCCTTGGAGGGATGAAAAGAGACATCCTTTGTTAAAAAAAATTGGGGTGGATGGGGGACGGGGGGCTTACATCTTTGGCTTGGTTTATATTTCTTTCCGTTGCTTTATTTTATTCTCACAAAATACTTCATACTCAAATGCTAATGATCCAATACACTATTCATCATAAACTATGTCTACATATGTTTCTGCTTAACTATTACATTATTCATTAGGATTTCGAAATTTAGTCAATATAGAATTTTCTTACATTTACTTTTTATCGTAGTGGATGGTTGTTTTTTTTTTCCCTTTTTCTTTTTAACACTAACTTTAAAGTTTTATCTAGGATATTTCAACAATATGCAAGCCACTAATTTGACTTTGAGGAAAGGATGGTTGCACACAGGAGACCTTGGGTATTTTGATGAAGATGGACAATTATTTGTTGTGGATCGAATAAAGGAATTGATCAAGTACAAAGGTTTTCAGGTATCTTTCTGTTCTATGGTTTACTTTAGATTTGCATCTTTTATTGTCAGTTTTTTGATCTGGATGTGTCCTTAGAACTAAATTTTAGTATAGATGAGAAAGTGATGAAACTGGTTAGGTGGTTTGATCTTGGCAAGAAAGACTACACTTTGCATTGCGGACCACATTATTGAGGCTGCAATACCATGGTATCCCTGCATCTATTTGATTCTCATAGAGGACAGGGGGGACACACACAAAAAACCAAGAAGAAGAAAGAAAATTCCTCCGAAAAGTTGTTCAGATCCCTCGATTAGACGAGAGTTATCTCCTCTTCTCTCCTGAAGAGAAAAGAACCCGCATCACCTTCTTCATATATAATCTATTGCCTTATTTGCTACTGAGGCTAGATACGGCGTAGTAGTGGTTAGTGTCATGACCACTTTATTGAGGCTGCAACACCATGGTATCCTGCATCTATTTTATTCGCTATTTGGATACTCTCTTTTAAGGTATTCATAGAAGAGAGGAGACACACCCACACACACCATACACACCCACACACACGAAGACGAAGGAAGAAAAACTCTTCCGAAAAGATGTTCAGATCCCTCGATTAGATGAAGAGTTATGTCGTCTTTTCTCCTGAAGAGAAAAGAACTGAATCCCTTTCTTCACATATCATCTATTGCCTTATGTGCTACTGAAGCTAGATATGTGAAACTGAGGAATAAAGCTCAGTTCTATCGATGCTAGATATATCATCAATTTCGTCAACGTTATACCTATCCTTGACTCAGACAAATACCGAGCGTGACGGAAGTGTTTCGAATATTTATAGAGGATTTACAGTAGTAGTAGTTTGGTTGAGAGGTGTTAAGAGATAATTTAAGTTGGTGTATATTAGTCAGGATCCAACTCGTGGAGAAAGGAAATGGTGATATACTTGTTATCACTTGGTGCATTGAAAGTATGCAATTTCAATTAGTTGATGCCATCAATTGTTCTTCTTGAGCGGCTCTTTGTTCTTTTAATCCTTAATTTGTTGAGTGGATTGCGCTCCAGGCTTTTGTCTTGCTTCCCTATGTTTCTGTATGGGTTTTCTGTTCTCTTTTTTATTGTACATAAACAGTTATCAACTTATCTTGTACACTCTTTTGGGTTGGTTTCATTGAACACTTAATGAAAAGCTAGGAGTTTTCCCATCATTTTAGCTAAAAAGGAGGGAAAACAAAGCCTGTAGTTGTTTGATAGAATATATGCGTCTGAAATGGATAGTTATTACATTCAAGTTGGGGCTCGGAAATGGGTTGATATGAATAAAGTGGTTTTAATTTAGGATCATAGTTTTGTATGATTTTAGGGCCCCAAATAGAAAAAAAGTTATTACCTATTTAAATGAATTTTAACCTAAGGGATGGCCGTGTTTAGGTGGTCACTTGAGTATCTGGGGGTTATGGTCTCCTTGCTTTTCTTTTACCTGCTTTTGTAAGACCGATGTTGTTGATCCTGATCATATGAAGCCTTAATGTATTCCTTCTATAAGCAAATCCTCATATTGACATTATTGTTTTTATTTATATCGTTTTTCTTTTGGTATTAGGTTGCTCCTGCTGAGCTTGAAGGCCTTCTTCTTTCACATCCTGAGATACTAGATGCTGCTGTTATCCCGTAAGTTGTAAAGACAGGCTCTACATTTATACTAAGTTTTTTGACGGTTGGATTTCCATGCTACAACTCAAAGATTTGACTATTGTGAAGCTAAGGCATTAACCTCCTTTTCAACATCAGATTTCCAGATGCTGAAGCTGGCGAGGTCCCTATTGCTTTTGTAGTTCGATCTCCGAACAGCTCACTGACTGAAGTGGACGTTCAGAAATTTATTGCAAGCCAGGTACTTGCTAAATTATTGCTTATTTATTAATATTCTCCCTTTTCAATTAATGTGATAGATAACCCTTCTGCTCAATAGTCCTATTTTTTGTGAGATTAAACGAAAAGCCAAGTACCTACTAAATTGTTGTATATTAATTATATTCTACCTGTTCAATTAATGTGATTGATAATCCTTATGCTCAGTAACCGTTCTTATCTTTTGAGACTAACGGTGGGAACCCACCGCGTTCCTTCAAAGGTTATTAATGGAACAAAGACCCAAGGTACAAGATTTCCAAATCAGCAAAAGAAAAAAAAAAACACAAGATACAGTCTCAATATTGTCTTCGTCTCGAGCTTCCTCTTGTTTTAACTCGATCCTTTTTCCCCATGCGCCAGAAGGCATCTGGCAATTCCGTTGTTTTCGTCTTGAGCTTTCCTCTTGTTTTCACCGGATCCTTTTTCATGCATGCCAGAATGTGTCTGGTATTACCCCGTCTTTGTGCACTGAAAATGATATTCGGATTGGTTCTCGATCTCATCGCATGCTGCAATGGTGACATAACGTGCATAATTCCCTTTCCGGTAAATCGATAACCATCCACTTTGTCCTTGAGTGGTGAGAGCTCCCCTTTGACAATGGTGGAGCTTCCCTTTGCCTGATCTCCTCCTTCTTCGTTCGGCATGTGGTATCATTGCTCCCTTGACGACCTCGACTCTAGCGAATTTCCTGTCACGGGATCCTCTTCCCCTTCGTCGGAGAGCGATACAAGCTCCTGGACAAACTCGACTCTGGCGAGCTCCTTGTCACTGGATTCTCTTCCCTGTCCTCGAGGAACGCATTGGATTCCTTCCCTATCACCAAATACACTTTATCTATCGTCAACAAGCAACTTGTCTTTACCTCTTCCCTTCACTGGTCACAATCCTACTTTTAAAATAGAAGATTTTATTGAGGTGTGTATGGCCGGGCTGGCCCGGGCTTAGTCCGGAGAGAGAGAGAGCGGTCCGGGCCGGATTTAAAAAAATTGAACTCAGCCCGGACCCGAACCCGGTTGGAAGTGGGTCGGGCCTGACCGGGCTGGGTCCGGACCGGTTCAGGGTCAGACCGGGTTGGTCTAGTTTGGTTTTTAAAAAAAACTTAAAAATAAATGAAAGGAAGAAAATAAGAAAATTATAAATTTAATTAAATTTAAAATTTTGATAAAACATTTTTTTTTTATAAACTGAAAAAAATTTAAAGTAAATATTTTATTTAGCTATGATTAAAATATTTTAAGGCCAAATAAATATGATCGTCTTTGATTAAATACCATAAATGCTAATAATTTGAATGACTATCAATTAATTTTATAAACATATTTAATTGTCATATACTAAAAATGACAAATGACATGATTTGAATATTAAACAAATTTAATTGTCCAAAGTTTAATTGTCATATCAAATGGATTTGAATATTAAACAGATTTATACAATACTAGATATTTGAATGAGAATTTTCTTTTTACCCAAAATAATTGATGTTGCTTGATTCCAAAGAAGCAGACAAAGAGTGTCCAGACACGGAGAGCTTTCTTTGTTTTTTACATGGAGAAGAATCATTTGTGAAAGAGAGAGAGGAGAAAGGAAATTCTTTGGCTGGAAAGGAAACGATTACTAATTAGGAGATTTTCGGGGATACAAAGATCTGGATTCCTCCTACTCTCTCTCTCTCTCTATATATATATATATATATATATATATATATATATATATATGGCATAACATGGTTGCAATTTTAACATATTAGCCGAACACTTAACATTGGAAGTAACAATCCTAAGTCATTGTACCAGGTGTTCTCCTTGGTCAAGTTCGATTTTCCATAGTGTTATTTATAACAAATTTAATTTTTTGAACAATTTTTTTTACGTAATATTAATTTTTTTAAATAAATGATAGATGATTTACAAACGGCTTAGACGGTCCACTTTTGAGCAACCCTCATTATAAGAGTAGAGATATTAATTTTATAAATGGATTTAATTGCCATCTACTATAAACGGATTTAATTGTCGTATAATTTAAATAACTACCATTTATGCTTTGAATGTTTTGAATGACTATCAATTGATTATCATACACTAAAAATGACCAATGACATAAAAATCTCATATTAACGTATGCTTTGAATAGCTATCAATTGATTTTCATATACTAAAAGTGACATTTTAGAATACTAAAAATGACCAATAGCATGATTTGAATATAACATTTATAAATTTAATTAAATTTAAAATTTTGATATAACATTTTATTTATAAACTGAAAAACTGAAAGTAAATATTTTATTTAGCTATGATTAAAATATTTTAAGGCCAAACAAATATGACCGTCTTTGATTAAATACCATATATACTAATATTTTGAATGGCTATTAATTAATTTTTATAAACATATTTAATTGTCATATGCTAAAAATGACCAATGACATGATTTGACTATTTAACAAATTTAATTGTCCAAAGTTTAATTGTCATATTAAACGGATTTGAATATTAAACGGATTTATACAAAATATTAATTTTTATAAATGGATTTAATTGTCATATATTATAAACGGATTTAATTGTCATATAATATGAATAATTACCATTTATGCTTCGAATGTTTTGAATGACTATCAATTAATTGTCATATACTAAAATGACATGATAATTTCATATTAACTCTATATTAACTTATGATTTGAATATCTATCAATTGATTTTCATATACTAAAAATGACAATGATATAATAATTCCACATGATCGTATTTGAATAACTACCATATATGCTAATAATTTGAACGGCTATCAATTAATTTTTATAAATGGATTTAATTGTCATATACTAAAAATGACCAATGACATGATTTGAATATTAAACGGATTTAATTGTCCAAAGTTTAATTGTCATATTAAATGGATTTGAATATTAAACGAATTTATACAATATATTAATTTTTTATAAACGGATTTAGTTGTCATATAATTTGAATAACTACCATTTATGATTTGAATATTTTGAATGGTATCAATTAATTGTCACATACTAAAAATGACCAAAGACATGATAATTTCATATTAACTCCATATTAACTTATGATTTGAATGACTATCAATTAATTTTCATATACTAAAAATTGAGAATGACATGATAATTCCACTTAATTTAATTTTGTGTCACGTAAGTTTCTGTCTACTATTTCAAGTTCTCTCCAAAGTTGGTAACCAATAACCTAATATATATATATATATATATATATATATATATATATATATATATATATATATACACCTGGTTTCAACCGGGTCCTCGACTGGGCCAGGCCGGGCCGGGTCGACCGGGTTGGGACGGTGAACCCGGTTTGGACCGAATTTTGTATTGAGCTGGCCGGGCCGGTCCTACAGCCACAAAATGGTAACCCAGCCCGAACCCGGGTCTCCTGCGGGCCGAGCCTGGTCGGCCCGTTGACCGGGCCCCGGGCGCCCGGTCCATTACACCTTGAAGATTTTATGAAGGTATTGGCAATCTTGCTTAGATATTTTGCAATCTTGCTTAGATATTTAAAAATGACCGTGATCCTATAAAAGGGAAATGTTTTTGATACTCTGAGTCCTGTTTAGTTGCTAAGAAAGCGAGGGAAAGATAAAGCAAGCAAGCTCCTATACAATTGGGTTCCCACGTCTACATAAAATTGTTTTATTTTCCTTTTCTCGCTTTCCACCGATACACTATTACACTGCCTTAGGTCTTGTTTTAATTGGCACCAATAATTTAGATTTGGCAGATGAGGCTTTTAATATGTGGAACATAGACCAATAGATGCTAAGGAGCGATAAGGTAGTAGTTGAAGGAGTTGCTAGGACTAGAGGTAGGCCTAGATATGAACATGAATTGAAGTTTCAAAGATGGATTTGATTTTTGTTAGTGTTCCAGAGGACGTGGCCCTTAAAAACAGAGATGAACGGAAAAAAAATGATCAAAACAGCAACCCAAATTTTCCTTCTTCCATTCTGCCTAATGAAGACATCGTTGTTGTTGTTGTTGTTCTAGACTTGGGTTTTAATATGTTACTGAATATCCAGGGGCTTCTTTGTTGATGTTTGCTAAATTTTAGGAGTGGACAACAAATTCCGTTGACTTCATTGAGGTTAACAAAGAACAAGATCCTATATGGAAATGAATCAGCTGCACAACCTTCCTTTCTCTATTCTGAGGTGGAAATGTCAAAGACCCCAAATCCAGGGCTTTATAAGTAGATATGCATTAAAGCTCATAGATTTCAAAGCTCACCAATATAAATAGATCCAACGACCATATTGCCAATTTCTGCCTTCATTGTTCAATTTTTGCTTTCCCTTGCCTTGGCATTGAGGTTTTGTAAACTTTTTTTTTTATCTGTTGTATTTTTTATTTCCGTAAGTAATGATTCTCACATATCTTGCATTGACACGAAAATGCACGGCACATGTGGACATGTTTACACGGATACAATGCCAAATTTGGAGTTTCTTGTTTCCTCGGCTATATCTACTGCTGTACTGCACTGTATTGCTGCGTTTATTTTCAATGTGTTAAAGCTACAAGGGTGCCTGCTGTTCAGTGCTCCCGGCTTTATAGTTAACAGGTCTTGTATGATATCTATTTTACTTGTATGATCACACATTTCTTGAATTTAGGACATTCAATTCAACCTTAACTCTGTTCTTTTTATTAATATTCTTATATTCAACAGTTAAATTAAAATTATTTCGACAGGTTGCACCGTTCAAGAGGCTGCGGAGGGTGACTTTTGTGAACAGCATCCCAAAATCTGCTGCGGGCAAAATCCTACGGAGAGAGCTTATCGAGAAAGTAAGATCAAAATTGTAGGAACTGCGCCCCTCGGAACCCATCTAAGGATCGTTCGTACTTGTAGATTTATCATCATCTTCAGCCAAAAAGAAAGAGACTTGTAAACTCATCTCAACATTACTTGCAGAATGCAAGAACCAAGTATTTGAATAATCAGCTGCTTCCTTCGACATACATTATACATTTGGGCATTGTTGGATATATATTGTGTCCAAGTGGTGGTGTTAGTAAAATCAGCAACACCCATAATATTTGTATTGGTCGGGAAATTCTTTAAATCCCAAGTACAATAATACCATATGTTTCTGTTTTAACTGCTACGCCTTCTGACTAGAATTGATACTTGTTTGGCGTTCATGCTTATGCTGATCAGTGTGCATAATTGAAATAAAATATTAGCTCTGATGTTGATTATATTGCGGATATTCCCTCGTGCCTCATATTTGTTTTTATTTTTTGTGTACAACCTCACGGCTCGTTTCTTGCTCCAAGTAGACATGAAAAAGGGCACAAGAAAATCATGGTGGCTGCATGTTTTAGGAGACTCATCTTCCTTACAAGTGGAAGTGGATTGGTATAGGTCAGAAAACAAGAATGAAGAACCAGAATCTTATATATCACGGGAAAACTTTTAAACTTCGAGTGGAACTTTTATATTTTAAGAATGCCCTTTTCCAAATATATATTATATATATATATATATATATATATATATATATATATATATATATAGGGTCGGTACTGAATAATCAAAGGCCCTATGTGAATATTAAAATGTGGTCCTAAATTTATTTATTCATATTTTTAAAATATATTATTCTGTCTTTATCAAAATATCTGGAGATGTTCTTGGCTGTATATTATACTGAATCTATAAATAGTTACTAAACAAAATAACAAAAGCTCAAATTATCTATATTCAAGCACATTATATAGTATAATAAAGATGTTTTAGATAGAAGACGTATTGTCCGTTAAATTGTCAAAATCTGGCCTCAAATTCTTCTTTTATCAATCTGTTGATGATAACATATAATAAATGAATAATGATCAATACTCAAATGCGAAGTAATATGTAATCACACAATAAATAAAACAAAAAGTATAAAACACTAACATTTACCTGACAAAACTGTTTCAATGGTTTTTCAATAATAAATTTAAACTATTGCCATACTACCAAGAGAACCATAAAAGATAACAAGTAGGTTACTACATAATGAACATTGATCTTCTTGCATTCTTAGACGCCGTAACAACGACGTAGAACACTGTCTAGGTCAACAATACTATCTATCAACATCTCACAATATAAAAATATAACCTGTCAATGACAGTCTCAACTCCAGAAGGAGGACCATATGATAATACGAAGTCAATATCGATACTCAATCACGAGAAAATCTATAAAGAGGATAAATGGTACGATATGATAAAACAAAGAAGTCACAAATCACAATTAGATAGTCCTCAACATCAATCTAAACAAGTCTAAGAATAATAATAATACATCACAAAAGTCTAATACGCTAGAAACAAATCCAGTACTATAATACCGAATAAAGGTAATTAGAATAACTAGTGATACAGGCTAGACCTCCCGGTAATCACTCATGAACTATAGGGTCCATGGCTGCTGCTGCTACCTCCTGCGGTCCGTAATAATTTGGACACAAGTCCTCCAAAATAATCGTCTGAAAAATATATACAGTCAGGATGGAGCGAGTACAACCCAAAAGCAGTTCCAAGTTAATTGATAATTATAACGACCAGTTCCGCTCAAGCGGAGAGCCGATTCAAACGGCACAAGTGCAATGACCCGACCCGCCTTGCTCAGCGAGAAGACTTGCTTGAGGCAAATGATTTCAGACTTGGCCCTTCAGGAGTTCAGACTTAGACTTCCAAAGGCTCGCTCGGAGTATCGCTCGACCGAGACGAATCATCGCTAAGGTGGGTGGCTACGATGAACTTGTCTTTGCTTAGTCTCCACACTTAAAATATGGACGATACATGCTAGTCGCTAGGTGAATCACCCCTTGCATGCTAATAAAGAATACAACGCACCTAGCTAAGAAAATAATATCATCTTGTATTACTTGTGTTAGAACATGAAAATAAAACTTGGCTAAAAGTTGGACCCTCGCATGCTACCTTAGCTCCGTGCAAGTAGACTCCGCTATGCTTCGAGTAAGATCATTATATACTCTTCGTAGTACTTTGCCTCACTTGTTTACACTGCTCGCTTTACGGATTATGTCGCTCGATATGTCCCTGTACGGTTTCACTCCTCGCACTACCCCTTAGACCCGTGCTAACGTAAATGCTTATGTTCTAAGGTAGACTATACAATATATTTCCTTATGCTTATGCTTCCAACAAATGCAATGCTTGCCTGCTTACATGCTAACTTGTACTAGTTTGCCTCGTTTCAATGCTTGTTACATAATTTATGCCACAATCAAGTAACATTATCCATGTCTTGCATTCATCCAATTCATCGGAAGACTATTTAATAGTCTTCTATGCAAATATGAACCTGAAAGTATCCGGGACCGTCGGGTCGCCAAGGTATTTTACCGAACTAGGGGATTGTAACATGTCAAGTAAAGCAAGAATCACAGCTCGTGGAGCAATACTCGTTCATAACAAGAATTAAGAATTATCATGGCATATCATGAATATGGAAGACCCAAGACTTGCATGTCGCGGACAACTTGTACACAAGGTATTCATGTTCAGGTTCCTGCGGACGGTCGTCAGGGCACCAGGGTCGATCCGATCCGGACGAAACTTTATTTTAGTCGCATGGTAGTGGGCGACATGGAGTGAAACGCCTCCTTGGCCTTGCTTTGCACCCCATACCATCCCAAGCGAAGGTGGCGTGTAGCGACTCATACCTCACGCATCTAATATCGCCCCAAGACTATAACTCATCATTTATGGCTATGCCAACGACTCATGTTCATATAGATAAGTCATCCTCGCTTAGCGATAATCCGCGTGCGAGTCATTGCATCACGCATAGTAATCTGAAACACCTGAACGGATATGAGTATTATATAATTGAACACTTGAACAATCTTCTGCAATACTTCTGGATAATCCGTGTAACTCATGCACCTGAAACAGAACCTCGCTCGTGACAATATATATATATATATATATATATATATATATACTCGTGCTTAGTTTAACTTGATTTACCTTGGACAGGGAAGGACGGATGGTAAGTTGGTAAGTATCGCCGTGTTACTCATATATCGCATGACACACCGCCACACGAGTTAGGCTTTTCATTATGTTAGAAATTGATCCTAAGGCAAGACTAGAAAATTAACTTAATAGATGATGCACGAAATCTATATAACATGATTGGATTTGTTGAGCGGGCGAGAAGCCTCCCCACCAGTGTATTCATGTACTGATAAACCACCAGATTACTTGCAGGGTGTGGAAGAACCTCATTCGGTGCAGACACCCCTTCGTGCGAGCAAAGGCATGGAGTTTACTCTGGAGCCTTGGAGCGTTGCATCCGGAGCTGAAGCGCATATACAAATCATAATGTTGGAATATCGCCTATGTATCATTCTACAATTGTAGCCACTTGACACGCTTGAGCGACTTATAATCTCGGCCTAGCGCCGCTTGTAATACTGTTTCAATATCAATAAAGTTCTTGTTTTACTTTTATACTTGTGTCAATCACTGCTTGCGCTATTGACAACTCAGTGAACTTGTTACCAATTGCATGTTCGTTTCTTATTCTGCTGCATTCGGTCTATCTGTGCGACTCTGTGGCTTAGTCATTTTACCGCCTGTTTGGATCATGGTCTTGCACGGGCACAACTTGTGCTCGTGTAGCATCACGTCCAGATGAGAATTATAAACCCTCTGATCCAAAATCTAGGTTTTGGGATTTATTTAGAATTATTCTGAAATAATTATTGAAGTTATTTAAATCACCTCTTTGATTTTGATTTGATCGTTGTACTTTACCGTTGTTTAAATATCTAGAGTACTACACTAGTTTTTGCCGTCCATCAAATTTCACACCCTTGACCTAGACGTACCAATCTTCAATCCTAATCTTTGTGTCACTCTTATGCACTCTCTTGTGCTTCATTTTAATTTTACAATATTCGTGCACATTTTCTAATTTTAAATCCAACTTTGCATCATTGTCCGTTCCAATCAAAATTGGAGACACAATCTCGACATGTTCGTTACAACCCAATATTTACCAATAATCTATTTTGAGTCTACTACGTCCATGACACTTGTGTCACATCCAATTCAAATCCTATACACTTCCTATTAATTAAAGAACATCATTGACACCTATTTTAACTAAATTGGTGCAATGACCCAACCTAACCCAAAACTAGACCCAACACCCAACCCATACCCTCATATCCATTCATATAGCTCATACTAAACACCACACACCTATTTTTCCTCTCTACAATACACCAAACTTCAATTTTCCCTCATCCAATCCTATTTTCCCTCATTTGAATCACAGGTTTAGCCACACACCAAACTAGGTAAAATATATCACTTCTTTCACACTCCATTACTTGATTTCACACCTAAAATGGTGTAAATTCTGTAGAACACAGCCACCCCATCCCTTGGACTGATCTAGACACTCAAATCACTCTCAACCCTTGATCTCTGCTTACCATTCAATCCCCACCACTCATTCAATCTCACTCCCATGAAGAACCCCTTGGCCGACCCTAACTCATTCAAACCCTCCTCTTCATCATCATCCTCTCCTTCCTCCTCACCACCACAACACACCACCGCCAACCACCATCACCCCCTCGGCCGGAGCTACGCCACGACAGCCACCACCATTCCCATCTCCTCCTCCTCCTCCTCCTCCACGACAGCCACCGCCAACCACCATCACCTCCGCCACCCTCACCACCATCACCTCCAACACAGCCACCACCATTACTGACCACCTTCTCTCCACTCCACCACAACCACCATAATTCACCACCGCCACCAACTACATCAACCTCACTACCGCCAACAGCCAATATCACCACCACCATCACCAATGACACCAACACCACCGCCTCTACGACCTCCCCTTTCCCTCTTCTCCTCTGCCGACCACCCTACCCCGTGCCCTCGCCCGCTGGCCGCTGGCAGCCGTCGTCCTCCCCGCGGCCGAACTGCTGCCTCAGCAGCTGCTGCTGTCATTGCGCCTACAGTTGCTGTTGAGGCCGCTGCTGTAGCGCCGCCGGCGACCCCCAGAGAGCCCCGATCGCTGGCGAGCCACCCTCACCCCCTGGCCGAGCCTCCCTTGGTCGGAGCTGCCCCTCCGACCGATTGCTTCCCGTCGGAGCCCCGACCTGACCACAGACCCGAGCACCCCACAGTCCAGATCTGAGCACCAACACCCCGTCTTCGCGTTGTGATATCTTCCTCCTTGCTTGATTGAATTTTGAACCATAACCTCTGGTATACTTTCAAACTAACCCTCTTGTAATGACTTCAAGTAGAATAATTTAGCTTGCATTCTATTGTAAGTTATTTGAGTTCCAATTCATGATAAAAAAATAGTTTTTAAAACAATAAAATTCTCTGATACGGAGTTGGCCCGTCAATCCGGGCAGCCTTGTTGCGTACCGATTGCACGGAAAGGCGCATATCGTCAACGTGGATGTGTGGGCTTTCGCGAAACTTGATTTGGATATGCGTGCATACCGAAATCAACGCATATCTGTCGAAAAGTACAGTATCGGCATGTTCTGACACTCGTCCTAATTTCGTGCGTGCCTGTCATTTCATAATGAAACTTGCGCCATCGGATTCACAGTATTACGTTGGTCCTATGACCCAAGTTTGATTCGATTCTGAGAACGTTGACGAAATATCGTTTTGTGGGCCCCACGGTTCAACATGACGGGCGATTTCACGATCGGCTCATCGAAATCCAGTTCTGGGCGTTCCTTTGGGTTCGTATCATCGTTCTGGACTCGTAGACACTAAGTTTGACGAATTTGGAGAACTTTATCTTTGGCATATTTTTTAGTGTGCCTACTTGTGGACCCCGTGTTGACCAGAAACTGCATTTTTGTCCCTGTGTCCAAATTGGACGTATGTATATACTTTTTTGAGTATCTCACTCATTTTGGGACTATTGGTGATATTTGTGACATTATCTGGGGATATCTGCTCCAGTTTTTATCTTGCGCTGCTACTTCCTTGGCGAGTTCGTGTTCGAATCTTCTCCTGGCTTCCAGGCAGGTATACCTTACCTTGTTATACTGTTTAAATTCAGTTAGTATAGTTCATATATTTCTGCTTTAAATATTATATAACTGTTGCGTCTGAGAATGACTCGGGTGCAGTCGACGAAGGTGTTGTCGTTAGGACTTGTGTTTGACCTAGTGTCTAGTGGACACACCTAAGTTGTGGAGTTATCATTATGACTCCCCAGGCCTTGACATGTATCATTGCACGTCACAGAGTGAGTTCATGTAGGGACGCGAGCTTCATACTTGACTGGCCATCGGTGTGAGCAGCACGTGTGACGGTATTTAGCATAGTTGTATAGTTCTTTAGTGACTTGCATTATAGTACGAGATATCCATGTTGTATTTACGACTTGTACATTGACATTGGGCGGAGAAGACAATTAGTAGGCGTATGGGACAGACATTTGGCTACCGTAGTTTCAAAGTAAACTACGAGGTCGTGAGCCTCAGTGTTACCCGGTTATTGGCTCAGTATTATCCGATTATGGGCGTATATGCTTGTCGATACATCCGACGGAGGTTACTAGCTGCACGCTATCATGATCGGTGATGTAGTCAACATATACTTCTGGCATTCAATTTACAGCTAATGTCAGGTACTTAGCCTCTGGCTTGACGCTACGCTTTATATCTTTTACCTACCCATACGTACCAAGGTTGTCTTCAAGAGCATTTCACTTAGCTGGTTAGTTCACCCTCAAATTTACATCGTATTTACTTTATGGCATGTACTTTTTGTATCTTGTTACGTCCCTCTGAGGACCTGGTTCCCTTCCAGGTTATTTGAGCAGTTTGGATGAGGCTTGATCTGGTGGTGTGTTGGACATCATTACATGTATCTTTATATCTTTCATCTATTACATGATACATATAAATAGAATACATTTGTGACGAGATGAGTAAAAAAAAAAGCATAAAAAAATTCCTACGAGTCTAAAACAAACGTAAAATGTGCGATGTACAACTATTCTAGTCAAACAATTAATCACGACCTGAATCCATTATATATGCAAAATTCAGAGCTATTGTGGATCTATTCCAATCGAAGTTGAAGGAAGAATCGATCAGTGATCAAATCATTCATTTCAGAGTTTGATAGATCTTTTGAAAAGTTAACAGCCGACCGCTCTACCACTGAGCTACTGAGAAACAACATGAGATTCGAAGTAATTGGATCATTTTCTTCGTTCTAAAATCTCTTCCCTTCTTCCACTCTTCCCTGAAGAGTAGCTAAGACCAATTCATTCACGTTTTCATGTTCCAATTGAACACTTTCCATTTATGATCAAAGGAGAAGATTATTCTTTTGTACTACTTTCCATTTTTTTGATTATGCTTTTATAGCCTAGTGTTTATAGGCCTATATTATTTTTTTGGCCTATTCGAATGGATGTATTATTGGATTGCAGACTAATGATGCGTATCGTTCCTTCTTGAGATTTATTTACCATGGATTAAGATTTAGTTTAGTTGTTGTATGTTAGAATTAGATTTTAGCTTGATCACTTGACCGTGGACAGCATAAGTGCACTTTGTCGGGTCTATTAAATTTGAAAAGTCATACGAAGTCGTACCAGCTGGCCATTGCCACGTGTCTGATTCCACGTATTTTGGTACTGGGACGTGACATGGTTTTATTTACACATGGGCAAAACAGTAATTTCGGATAAAAGTGGGGTCCACGTGTGGCCCACTTTGCACCAAAAAATGTGCCAAGAGTAACAGTCTCTAAATAGGACAAATTATAGGTCAAACAAACTCTAAATGTCAATACGAACCCAACGGTATGTCCAAATATGGATTCCGATGAGCCGAACACAATTTTGCCCAAAAAGTCAACCGTGGGGCCCGCCAATTGGCGACTTGGTCAACTATCTCAGAATTGCGTGAAAATTGGGTCACAGGACCAGCGCGTTACCATGAGTCCAGTAGCGTAAGTTTCCTCGCAATCGGACGAGCGTGCACAAAATGCGCGCAACTTTCGCAAAAGTTACGACACGGTGTTTGTCCGCGGATACGGGATGATTCCGACGCGCACACGCGTCCGAATCAGTTTCTGCAGACTCTCACGTATCCGGTTACGCTACTCACACCGTTCGGTACACTTGGTACACGGCGGGGCGGTCCCGTTTGGTGGGGCGCGCTCCGTTTCATAACTTTTCAAAATTTGGAAAAAGTGTGTTCTCGGAGTTTTCCAACGAATTTAATTCTGTCTACAGCAGTTAATAATCTAGGGTTATTTAACAAAAATTAAACTAGGTCAAGTGGTATACGCATACCAAAAAGAATCATCGAATTTGGATCTCTCTGGTGGGAGATACGAACTCGGAAATATGGGTGATCACCGCAGTTTTCTGCTATCCCAGAATTTGGGCTATTTCCGCCAACTTTGGCGCTGTTTTCGCCTATGGTTACGCGTTGTTAGAGGTCTACTATCACATATATATGGAAGAGGGTTAAGGGGTGAGCATACCGGTGAAGACGGGGTGGCGTTTGGTTGAGCGAGGCGACGGAAAACAACTCTGGAACACAGGTACCTCGCTGCGGAATTCTGCAGTGCGCCGGGTGCGCGGGGTCGCGGTCGTCGGGATTGGTTTGGACGGCCTGGCGGGGTTCTCCGGCTGCGGTGGCGCCGCTCTCTAGGCTTAGATGGTAAGAGAAAGGGTTTGGATGATCTAGGTTTAGGGTTTTAGATGAAATAATGAATATATATATATATAAGTATATAAGAGGGGAGCGAGGGGGGTTCGGTCGGGTTGCTAAAGGAAGGGGGTCTGGGTTTGCTTGGTTTTTCTTAAAAGCTAAAGGTGGTTGCTGGCTATGGAATTTGAAAAAAGGCAGCGGGTGTGAGTCAATAGGGGGTGTGGGCGGATGGTCTAAGGAGTGGTGTTGTATGTTGCTTAATGGTTTGCTTGGATTGCAAAGAGGGTGGCTCACATGCATGGGCGGGTTTGCAAGGGGCGACTGCTAATTGCTTAAGGGGCTGCTGACTGGTCAATTACTAAAGGGGACGGTGGGTTGGCTTATGCGGGTTGGTAGGAAGTTAATAGTTTAGTTATGGGTTTTACTTTCCATTTTTTTTTCTTTTTTCTTTTCTTTTCCTTTTATATTTTCCTTTAATATATATATATATATATATATATATATATATATATATATATATATATATATATATATATATACTCACAGAAAAATCTACAATTATATTAATGCACACCATTAAGCTAGCAACTGCTCAAGTAGGGCTGCAAATGAGCAAAGCCGTTCGCAAGCTGCTCGAAGCTCGCTTGATAAAAGCTTGTTTGAGCTCGGTTCGTTTAGTAAACAAGCCAAGCTCAAGCTTCATTTTTGAGCTCGTTTAATAAACGAGCCAAGCTCAAGCTTAGAAGTACTCGGCTCGTTTGAGCTCGCGAGCTGGTTCGTTTAGAAGCTTGCGAGCTGACTCGTGAGCTAGCTCGTTTAGAAGCTTGTTTAGGAGCTCGTTGTTGGCAGTCTACAAATTTATTTTATTATTTAAATTTAAATTTGTTCTTTGTTGAATTCTAATTGTATGCATGTTTGTATAACAATATGGTTGTGTGCATTGTATATAATTATATGTCCTTAATAATTGATATTAAGAAACTTTTTAAATTAAATTTTTATAAATAAATTGTTAACATTATAGGTACTTGAATTCAAGCCTAACTAGCTTGAAATCAAGTTCGTTAAGCTCGAAATCAAGCTTAATGAGCTTGAAATAAAGCTGAACAAGCTCAAAATTAAGCTTAACGAGCTTGAGTTTGAGCTTATCAAGCTTGTTTATCAAGCTTGAATCAAGCTTGCTTATCAAGCCAAGCTCGAGCTCAAACCAAGCCAAGCTCAAGCTTAATATAAACGAGCTCGAGCCAAGCTCAAGCTCTAAAATAAAAAATTTATCAAGCTCGAGCTCGAGCTAGGTTAATTCTAATCAAGCCAAGCTCAAGCTTATGAAAGCTTGGCTCGGCTTGGCTTGGCTCGTTTGCACCCCTATGCTCAAGGGGTCTCCTACACGAAATAAATTCGGAAAAATTCCTAATGGTCCCATAAATCTTCTAAGTTCACCAACACCTAAAATAAAAATTAATAAAAATCTATTTCTCCTAATTAGCACATAATTACTACAATTAAATTAATAATTAACTAAAAAAAGATTAATACGTTTTTAGGATTAGGGGTTTTACAATAGCTCATACTAAATACCACACACATATTTTCCCTCTCTACAATACACCAAACTTCAATTTTCCCTCATCCAATCCCATTTCTCCTCATTTGAATCACAAGTTCAGCCACACACCAAACTAGGTAAAATCCATCACTTCTTTCACACTCCAATACTTGATTTCACACCTAAAATGGTGTAAATTCTGTAGAACACAGCCACCCCATCCTTTGGACTGATCTAGACACTCAAATCACTCTCAACCCTTGATCTCTACTTACCCATTCAATCCCCACCACTCATTCAATCTCACTCCCATGAAGAACCCCTTGGCCGGCCCTAACTCATTCAAACCCTCCTCTTCATCTCATCCTCTCCTTTCTCCTCACCAACACAGCACACCACCGCCAACCATCATCACCCCTCGGCCGGAGGTCCGCCATGACAGCCACCACCATTCTCATCTCCTCCTCCTCCTCCTCTACGACAGCCCCCGCCAACCACCATCACCTCCGCCACCCTCACCACCATCACCTCCAACACAGCCACCACCATTCCCGACCACCTCCTCTCCACTCCACCACGACCACCACAGTTCACCACCGCCACCAACTACATCAACCTCACCACCGCCAACAGCCAACATCACCACCACCATCACCAATGACACCAACACCACCGCCTCTACGACCTCCCCTTTTCCTCTTCTCCTTCACCGACCACCCTATCCCGTGACCTAGCCCGAGCAGCCGCTGGCCGCCACCGTCCTCCCCGTATTCGAACTGCTGTCTCAGCAGCTACTGCTGTCGTTGCGCCTACTGTTGCTGTTGAGGCCGCTGCTGCAGCATCGTCGGCGACCCCCGGAGAGCCCCGATCGCCGACGATCCACCCTCACCCCCTGGACGATCCTTCCTTGGTCGGAGCTGCCCCTCCGACCGACTGCTTCCCGCCGGAGCCCCGACTTGACCACAGAACCGAGCACCCCACAGTCCAGAACCGAGCACCAATACCCCGTCTTCGCGTTGTGATATCTCCCTCCTCGCTTAATCGAATCCTGAACCATCACCTCTGGTATACTTTCAACCTAACCCTCTTGTAATGCCTTCAAGTAGAATAATTTAGCTTGCATTCTATTGTTAGTTATTTAAGTTCCAATTCATAAGAAAAAAATAGTTTTTAAAACAATAAAATTCTCCGATACGGAGTTGGTCCCGTAAATCTGGGCAACCTCATCGCATACCGATTGTACCGAAATGCGTATGTCATCAACATGAACGTGTGGGATTTTGTGAAACTTGATTTGGATCTGCTTGCACACCGGAATCAACGCGTATCCGTCGTAGAGTACCGTATTGGCATGTTCTAAAATTTATCCTAATTTCGTGTGTGCCTGTCGTTTTATAACAAAACTTGCACCATCGGATTCGTAGCATTACGCTGGTCCTGTGACCCAAGTTTGGTTTAATTCTGAGAACGTTGACGAAATATTATTTTGTGGGCCCCACGGTTCCACATGACGGGCGATTTCGTGATCGGCTTATCGAAATCCGATTCTGGACATTCCGTTGGGTTCGTATCATCGTTCTGGACTCATAGACACTAAGTTTGATAAATTCGGAGAACTTTGTCTCTGGCATATTTTTCGGTGCAAGACGGGGCCCACTTGTGGATCCCGTGTTGACCAGAAACTATATTTTTGTCCCTGTATCCAAATTGGACGTATGTATATGCTTTTTTGAGTATTTTTGTCACAACTCGTACCCGAGGTAAGGGTACTAATCTGAAACAACGCCCAGCCTACGCCGCAGAATCGGCGGTAGAACGCTGTCTAGATAATCTATCTAACAATATAATGAACCACCATAATGATAGTATACTCAATCACGGAACTAAGATAAAATGACCACGAATCAGATAAAGAATAGAATAGTCACAATACAACTCATGAGTCTAAAATAATACATCAACGAGTCTGAAGAAATAACAAAATAAGCTGGAGACAAATCCAGTACAAAGAATACTACGAAGCTACAACTCCAGGGTCAACTGTCTCAGTTGGGATAAGTCCCTCTTGAGCCAGGGTCTCAGAAGCTAAACCCACAACATCCTGGGGTCCATAATAGGTAGGGTACCACTCCTTAGTGTCATCTGAAAAAATATATCCAGTCAGGAAAGGAGCAGAGTACATCTCTAACAGCAGTTCTAATTAATGATAAAAACTATGTAACAGTAAATAGCTGTGGATAAACAAGATGCACAATAGAAACAAGAGATATATGTACAATAAGGAAATACTGGAAATAAATACAATAATGAACAATATGCCAATGGAACAATAATACTAATGACTAAGTGTGTGAGTACTAGCTTAACATGTGATCGGCTTGGGCAAGATGCAATACGGCCTGGCTAATCATACGTGCGGTGCATGATCAATACTATTCTGTAATATGTACTTTATTCAATAGGGATATTGATCACATATCTATACTAATACTCCCCACCCCCGACTGGTATAATAGATCCAACCACGGTATGCTATGGCACGAGATTCCCCAAGAAGATAGCTAGTCTTCCCGAGAATTGGTGTCTGTACATGTACAAGATAACCAATGAAACAATACTTGCACCATATACACCATATACCAAGGAATAACATCTCATGACGAGATCCGGATATACCAATCCGTGTAACCATAGTGTCAAGAGAACATGGATATCTACACTAGATACAATGAACATAGAGGATATCATAAATAAGAAACTATCAGAGAATGTACTCGCCTGAAGTCCAATGAACAGTCTCACAGATGTCTGACTCGGTGCCTCGAAGACCTAGATATGGAATACAACATCAAAACGAGGTCCCGAATAGAGAACAAGTTAAACTAGTCAACTTCTAGGTCAAAAAGTCAATTCTAAGTCAAAAGTCAACTGTGGTCAATTATGAGTCAACTATGGTCAACTATGAGTCAACTATCTATTTCTAGGTTGCACAAGTCTAGCACAAAAATCTTGGATCAAAATATTAAATCTAAGTCATAGAACCATATCCTAAAATATTAGGATACCGTATCTTCGGATACGTGAATCCAAGGTAAATCCTCACAATATATATATATTAAATATATTGCATAATAATATAGAATATTAAATTACCACAATTAGGGACCATGGTTTTGAACCATTTGGTACCCACACAAAGTAATGTTCAAGATACATAGATATATTATTTATCTTTATACATAATATATCATATATACTATTATATTATATAATTAAAATTATAACAATACTAGTATTATACCTCACAATAAAGACACACACACACACACACACACACATATATATATATATATATATATATATATATATATATATATATATATATATAAAACTGCCTAACTGTCACTGAAAAACTGTGTGGAAAACATTAATTTTCCAAAAAACAGACTTTCAGTGACAGTTCCTACTGTCACTGAAAACACCGTCGCCAAAATCACTGTGCAACTGCACTGCTGTCACTTATTGGTGACAGTCCGACTGTCACAGAACCAACCGTCGCTACTGCTGTCGAATCCCGCCCACTGCATGCGGTTATTAATGACAGTGGCGGCTCTGTCATTAATAACCCGCCGCCACTGTTACAGCGGGTGCTGCTGTAACCGTTCTAATAATGACAGTTCTCTGTCATTAATCCTACTGTCACGAAAAACACAGTAAATATATATATAAATATAAATATATAAATCTATAAATATATAAATCAATATATATATATATATATATAAAACAATTAAATAATAAATACTTATATATACATAATCCTATACATATAAATATATATTAAAAGCTACCATACACATCAATGCATCAATGTACATATTTAACATGGCTAGAAGCACACATAAAAATATATTCATTAATATACAATTAATTATATAATAATTATAATTAATATAATTACTCATTTAAACACATAAATATTTTTATAAAATATTTATATATAATTTATTTTATTAACAAGTTGTAACATATATAAATGCATGTAGAGAAAGCTACATATATATATATATATTTATACATTATAATAGTACATATAAAAATATATAGATCTATGCTACAATAAATACTATAATAAATATACAAAAATAAATATGTAACAACTATATATATTTACTAATTTTAATTCAAGAATTAAAGCATAAATAATTAGATCTATATAAAACACACACAATTGGAGAGTATCACACCGTATCCCACTAGATCTAGGATACGCATGCGACACGAGTCCAACACACAACCAATTGCACCCCGAAGGACACAAACAAGTTACAAATATTATTTATGACCAAATCCAAGTGTCAAATGTAGATCTATGTGTCCGTGTCAAAATACGACATGTACAAAGTTCCGTGTCGGAGGAAAAACCCCCAAAACGACACGTATCACCAATTTGTTGGGATACGACCTATACGTACCCAATTGTGGACACGACACTAGCCCCAAACACATAAGCACATGCCCAATTGATCTATAGGATCAATTGACACACACAACAAAATGTCAATTCGGAATTCCCACAAAATTGACACAAAAAATACCATAACTTTCTCCATGGGTCTCCTATGAACACAAAATAAATTCCTATGGGTAGTACATACATATGGGTTGATTTTACATGATTAAATCTCAGATTTAGAAGCTATTTTAAGGGGAAAAAACTGAATTATACCTATTGGGAGATGGATTCCCAATGAAACCTCCAATTGAGATGAACTTGCTTCCAAATTGTAGATCCTTGCTCCTCTTTGTAGATCCTTACTTCCTCCTTCTAGATCCTTGCTTCTCAACTTTCTAATGGTGAATTGAGAAGAATTTGGAATGAATTTGGTGGAGAATTGGAATGGGAATGAAAGAAATTTGGGAGTGGAAAATTCTAGATCTAGATTTGGAATGAGAATGAGAGGAGAGAGAAATTTTCCCCCTCTTTTAATAGGCCGGCCTTACCCCTTCCCCAAGCAATTATAAAATATCCAATGTACCCCTTGGGGTCTCTCATGAAAAAATAATTAAGGAAGGAAGCTTCTAGTCTAATGATTTAATTAATTTAATCCATCTCCTTTAACAATGGGCTTTCTAAATGGGCCAAGTCTAACTAATTAATTCATGTTGGTCCATGGGTCCAAACTAAACTAATTGGGTCCACTAATACAAGTCCAAAATAATTAAATAACATCTAACAACAATTAAATAATACAACAAATAATTATTTATCATGCACAATATTTAATTAAATAGGAAAAGAATAAATACCCTTTCCTAGAAAAATGTGGTAGTGACAAGTCTACCCTCCTTAAAAAATTTCATCCTCGAAATTCAAAGATGAAAACTACCCCAAAAATCACAGAACAGAACTAAAGAGTCACAACTAACTAAGGAACAGAACATAACAATGAACAAACATAACTAGGAAATAACATACCTCAAGGTACAAACAAATATGGATAACGCTATCGCATTTCATCCTCTCTCTCCCAGGTAGACTCCCCCGGAGAGTGATGCCTCCATGCGACGCGCACCAAAGGAATAGTCTGGTTCCTCAGCACCTTCTCTCTCCGATCCAGAATCTCAACTGGCTGCTCTGGATAGCTAAGAGTAGGGCCCACCTCTATCTCCGAGTGATCCAATACATGACTAGGATCTGCCACGTATCATCTCAACTGTGACACATGAAACACTTTGTGCACTCCCTCCAATGCAGGTGGCAAGTCTAGTCTATAAGCAACTGCACCGATCCTCTCTAGAATAGTAAAAGGTCCGATGAATCGCGGACTAAGCTTTCCGCCTCCACCAAAATGAATCGTACCTCGTGTCGGAGAAATCCTCAGAAACACCAAACTACCTACCTATAACAAAACACCATCTTAAGAACTTAATCTATAACAAACAAAAACAAGCACAAACAAAATCTAAACTATACCTCAAACTCCAAAGGTCTCCGATGGCCATCGGCCCAATGCCGCTGTCTGTCCTGCGCCACTCGAAGTCTATCTCTGATCAACTGAACCTTCTCTGCTGCATCCACAACCATCTCTGGCCCAAGCAAAAATCTCTCTCCAACATCGTCCCAAGACAAAGGAGTACGACACCTCCGACCGTATAGAGCTTCAAAAGGTGACATCTCTATACTGGCCTGGTAACTGTTATTGTAAGCAAACTCTACCAAATGGAGATGGT
This sequence comes from Iris macrosiphon, assembly GCA_036927795.1. Lineage (NCBI taxonomy): Eukaryota > Viridiplantae > Streptophyta > Magnoliopsida > Asparagales > Iridaceae > Iris > Iris macrosiphon. The sequence goes on from JAYESA010000007.1 coordinate 12,873,593, forward strand.
CCTCCCAAGAACCCCCAAAATCTAGTACACAAGTGCGCAACATATCCTCGAGAGTCTGAATAGTCCTCTCTGACTGCCCATCTGTCTGGGGATGATATGCAGTACTGAACTTGAGCTGAGTGCCCAAACTCTCCTGCAAACTCCTCCAGAAATGAGAAGTGAAACGACTATCCCGATCTGAGACTATGCTGACGGGAACTCCATGTATCCTAACGATCTGCCTCACATACATCTCTGCCAGCTTCTCCGTAGACAAACCCACCTTGAAAGGCAAAAAGTGGGCCGACTTGGTCAACCTATCAACAATGACCCAAATCGCGTCTTTCCCTCCTGGAGATCGTGGAAGTCCGAACACAAAATCCATAGTAATGTGTTCCCACTTCCACTCTGGAATGGGTAATGGCTGAAGTAAACCTCCTGGCCTCTGCCTCTCGGCTTTCACCTGCTGGCACACTAAACATCTGGATACAAACTGTGCCACTTCCCTCTTCATGCCATACCACCACACACTCTCTCGCATATCCCTATACATCTTGTTAGCACCTGGATGTATGGAATACTGAGAGCGATGCGCTTCCTGCAACACCTCCTCTCGCAACTCCCCACTAGGCACACACAACCTATCTCCATGCCTCAAAGATCCATCCTCTGCAATAGTGAAATCATCCTCCAATCCTGCTCTCACCTGAGCTCTGATACTCCTCAGAGATACATCCTCATACTGTGCTGTCTTGATCCTATCCATCAAATCTGAGTGTATCTGCAATCCCCACATCTGCATAGCACACCCAGGAACAATCACCTCAATGCCCAAGCTTTCCAAGTCCTCCAACAAATATCGATCCTGTGTCAAGAACATAGCTACCGGATACCTGCTCAAAGTATCGACAACTACATTGGCTTTCCCAGGATGATATTGCAAAGAGATATCAAAATCCTTCATCAGTTCCAACCACCGATGCTGCCTCATGTTCAACTCCTTCTGCGTGAAAACGTACTTCAAGCTTTTGTGGTCTGTGAAGATCTCCACACGCTTTCCGTACAAATAATATTTCCACAACTTCAGGGCAAATATGACAGCTGCCAACTCCAAATCATGGGTAGGATAGTTCTTTTCATGAGGACGCAATTGCCTGGATGCATAGGCAATCACTTTCCCATGCTGCTGAAGAACACAACCTAAACCCTTTCCCGATGCATCACTATAAATAGTGAAACCTCCGGACCCTGATGGCAACGTCAAAATAGGAGCAGACGTCAACCTCTTCTTCAACTCTTCAAAAGCAACCTGGCAATCCTTCATCCAAATAAACTCCACATCCTTCCTTGTGAGTCTGGTCATCGGCTCGGCAATCCTCAAAAAATCTTGCACAAACTTCCTGTAGTAGCCTGCCAATCCCAAGAAACTCCTGATCTCTGCTACCGAACTCGTAGTCTTCCAAGATTCCACTGCTGAAATCTTCTTCGGATCCACTGAAATACCATCACCAGTCACAACATGCCCCAAGAATTCCACCTTGTCCAAAAAAACTCACACTTGGACAACTTCCCATACAGCTTCTCCTTCCTCAGCACACCCAACACAATCCTCAAATGCTCCTCATGCTCCTCCGGTGTCCTCGAGTATATGAGTATGTCGTCGATGAACACCACCACGAACTTGTCAAGGTACTGGTGGAACACCTTGTTCATCAAGTTCATAAATACCGCTGGTGCATTAGTCAAACCAAACGGCATCACCATAAACTCGTACTGACCATACCGAGTTCTAAAAGTAGTCTTCGGTATGTCCTCCGGCTTCACCTTCACCTGATGGTAGCCTGATCTCAAATCTATCTTAGAAAATACCTTGGCTCCACTCAACTGATCAAACAGATCATCAATTCGTGGCAAAGGATACTTATTCTTGATAGTGAGATTATTCAAAGCCCTGTAATCAATGCACATGCGTACCGATCCATCCTTCTTCGGTACAAACAATACCGGGGCTCCCCATGGTGAAGAACTCGATCTGATAAACCCTTTATCCTGCAATTCATCCACCTGTTTCTTCAACTCGACCATCTCGCTGTTGTTTACTCTATAGACATGCTGTGAAATTGGTTCTGTACCTGGCACCAAGTCTATATAAAATTCAATATCTCGATCTGGCGGCAATCCTGGCAATTCCTCAGGAAACACATCCAAGAACTCTGCTATCAACGGATGCGGCAACTCCTTGTCTTCCACCATAGCTCCACAAATAATGCCTTCTCCCTGCTCTGCAGCTCCTCTAGCAAACTCGAACTCTGGCTCTCCTGGCGGACCAAACAAAACTCTACCTCCTCTACAATCTATGCTAGCACGGTGCCTACTCAACCAATCCATCCCGAGTACAATGTCGTAGCTCGGAAGTGGCATTACAAGTAGACACGCACTCAACTCCCGGCCTCCCAAAGTAACTCTCCGGTCCTTGCAAATATCATTAACCAGGATAATGCCTCCCCCGGTCATGATCTTGTAAGTCCTAAACAAAGACTCAGCTACCAAACCATGCTTTAGAGCAAAAGAAACAGATACAAAACTATGGGAAGCACCACTATCAAACAAAGCTAAAGCTGGAATAGAATCAAGAAGAATAGAACCTGCGATGACATCTCCGGTGGGTTCCTCCTCTTCGACGGCCATAGCAAACGCTCGTCCCTGCCGAGCACCTCCCTGCTGCTGATGCTGGACAAAACGCTGCTGCTGTGTCGGAAGCGGTCCCCTCGGATGTGCTGCAGGTGGTCTGGTCTGTGCCCTCAGAGCTGGAGCTGCTCCCTGAACTGCACGACGAGGACACTCCCTCGATTGATGCCCTTCAGTACCACAATACAAACAAACTCCTAGCCTCCTCCTGCAAACTTTCCAGATGTGGCCAGGATTCTTGCAGTAGTTGCATGGAGCTTGCTGTAACTGTCTCTGCTGCTGAGGTGCCTGGTGAAAAGGCGCTCTAGCTAGAGTCTAGTTCTGCTGCGGCTGCTGGAAAGGTCTGGACTGGAAATAAGGACGTTTGGCAGATACTGCACTGCCGTTGGCCCCCAGAAAAGAATTACGGTCTCTCTTGGTCTTCAAACCCAAATCCCGCTCAACCTTGCGTGCCTCCGCAAGTATCTCCGAGTATGTCTCATAAAAAGACGGAATGAGAATCTTCACTTCCCAGTTTAGACCCTCACGGAAACGAATAGCTCGAACCTCCGGCTCCCTCACCAGATACTCTATAAATCGGCTCAACCTACCGAACTCCGCAGCGTATTCCTCCACAGACATGCTCCCCTGAATGAGACTCTTAAATTGTCTCCCCAAGTCAAGCCTGTCTATCCGGGCGAAAAACTTCTTCTTGAAAAGGTCCTTGAATACCTCCCAAGATTGTCCTACGTCAACCAGAACTGGCTCATTCCTGAACCAAGTGCGAGCGACGTCGAACAGTTGAAGTCCTACCGCCTCAACCTTCAGATCTTCAGAAAGACGGGATACCCTCATAAGACGCTCAATGTCCTCAAGCCAATCATCAGCATAGACGATGCCCACCGTCCCTTTGAAAACCCTAGGCTCCAGTTTCTTGAAGTCCTGAATGTTGCCTGGCCGAAGCTGAGCAATTTGAGGAACAACCTGCTGCTGGACCGGAACTCCTCTCTCAACTACAGCACGAGCAAGCTGATAAGCACTCTCGATGCCCTGCCGTAGAACGTCGGTCTGCCTCTGATGTGCCTCTGACTGAGCCCTCTGTGCCTCGAGCATCTCACGAAACAGTGTAAACATCTGTGATGCCTCTGCTGGCACAGGAGGTGGAGGTGGAAGCCCCTCAGATACAGCTGGCACAGTCCTCTGAGTAGGTGGTGGACCTCCGAAAGCAGCTGACACTCCAATCACCGGAGAAGTGACTGGTGCAGGCCCTCGGGATGTCGCAGACCTCTCAGAAACTGCTCTCCCCTGTTGTGATCTAGTCTTAGGCGGCATCCTGAGACAAAGCGAAAGAAAGAATCAATATAGCACAAGATATATGACATCAATGGAAGGACAGATTAAGAGATCAAGTATCAATATCAAAGAAGAATAATTGAATCAAAAGAATTTTCCTAGATGTGATTGAGTATCTCAACCTATTTCCTATATCCTATCGCAGGCTCGCAGTAGTACAACTAAGTTGTCGCACTACCACGACATCACATACTTTGTGAAGCTAGACCTGCATGGGCCACCACCAAAAACGTGTCACGACCCGTACCCGAGGTAAGGGTACTAGTCGGAAACAACGCCCAGCCTACGCCCCAGAATCGGCGGTAGAACGCTGTCTAGATAATCTATCTAACAATATAATGAACCACCATAATGATAGTATACTCAATCACGGAACTAAGATAGAATGAGCACGAATCATATAAAGAATAGAATAGTCACAATACAACTCATGAGTCTAAAATAATACATCAATGAGTCTGAAGAAATAACAAAATAAGCTGGAGACAAATCCAGTACAAAGAATACTACGAAGCTACAACTCCAAGGTCAACTGTCTCAGTTGGGATAAGTCCCTCTTGAGCCAGGGTCTTAGAATCTAAACCCACAACATCCTGGGGTCCATAATAGGTAGGATACCACTCCTCAGTGTCATCTGGAAAAATATATCCAGTCAGGAAAGGAGCAGAGTACATCTCTAACAGCAGTTCTAATTAATGATAAAAACTATGTAACAGTAAATAGCTGTGGATAAACAAGATGCACAATAGAAACAAGAAATATATGTACAATAAGGAAATACTGAAAATAAATACAATAATGAACAATATGCCAATGGAACAATAATACTAATGACTAAGTGTGTGAGTACTAGCTTAACATGTGATCGGCTTGGGCAAGATGCAATGCGGCCTGGCTAATCATACGTGCGGTGTATGATCAACACTATTCTGTAATCTATACTTTATTCAATAGGGATATTGATCACATATCTATACTAATACTCCCCACCCCCGACTGGTATAATAGATCCAACCACGGTATGATATGGCACGAGATTCCCCAAGAAGATAGCTAGTCTTCCCGAGAATCGGTGTCTGTACATGTACAAGATAACCAATAAAATAATACTTGCACCATATACACCATATACCAAGGAATAACATCTCATGACGAGATCCGGATATACCAATCCGTGTAACCATAGTGTCAAGAGAACATGGATATCTACACTAGATACAATGAACATAGAGGATATCATAAATAAGAAACTATCAGAGAATGTACTCGCCTGAAGTCCAATGAACAGTCTCACAGATGTCTGACTCGGTGCCTCGAAGACCTAGATATGGAATACAACATCAAAACGAGGTCCCGAATAGAGAACAAGTTAAACTAGTCAACTTCTAGGTCAAAAAGTCAATTCTAAGTCAAAAGTCAACTGTGGTCAATTATGAGTCAACTATGGTCAACTATGAGTCAACTATCTATTTCTAGGTTGCACAAGTCTAGCACCAAAATCTTGGATCAAAATATTAAATCTAAGTCATAGAACCATATCCTAAAATATTAGGATACCGTATCTTCGGATACGTGAATCCAAGGTAAATCCTCACAATATATATATATATATATATATATTAAATATATTGCATAATAATATAGAATATTAAATTACCACAATTAGGGACCATGGTTTTGAACCATTTGGTACCCACACAAAGTAATGTTCAAGATACATAGATATATTATTTATCCTTATACATAATATATCATATATACTATTATATTATACAATTAAAATTATAACAATACTAGTATTATACCTCACAATAAACACACATATATATATATACATATATATATATAATTATCATATATAAAATATAAATTAAAACTGTCTAACTGTCACTGAAAAACTGTGTGGAAAACATTGATTTTCCAAAAAGCAGACTTTCAGTGACAGTTCCTACTGTCACTGAAAACACCGTCGCCAAAATCACTGTGCAACTGCACTGCTGTCACTTATTGGTGACAGTCCGACTGTCACAGAACCAACCGTCGCTACTGCTGTCGAATCCCGCCCACTGCATGCGGTTATTAATGACAGTGGCGGCTCTGTCATTAATAACCCGCCGCCACTGTTACAGCGGCTGCTGCTGTAACCGTTCTAATAATGACAGTTCTCTGTCATTAATCCTACTGTCACGAAAAACACAGTAAATATATATATAAATATATATATATAAATCTATAAATATATATATATATATATATATATATAAAACAATTAAATAATAAATACTTATATATACATAATCCTATACATATAAATATATATTAAAAGCTACCATACACATCCATGCATCAATGTACATATTTAACATGGCTAGAAGCACACATAAAAATATATTCATTAATATACAATTAATTATATAATAATTATAATTAATATAATTACTCATTTAAACACATAAATATTTTTATAAAACATTTATATATAATTTATTTTATTAACAAGTTGTAACATATATAAATGCATGTAGAGAAAGCTACATATATATATATATATATATATATATATATATATATATATATATATATATTTATACATTATAATAGTACACATAAAAATATATAGATCTATGCTACAATAAATACTATAATAAATATACAAAAATAAATATGTAACAACTATATATATTTACTAATTTTAATTCAAGAATTAAAGCATAAATAATTAGATCTATACAAAACACACACAATTGGAGAGTATCACACCGTATCCCACTAGATCTAGGATACGCATGCGACACGAGTCCAACACACAACCAATTGCACCCCGAAGGACACAAACAAGTTACAAATATTATTTATGACCAAATCAAAGTGTCAAATGTAGATCTATGTGTCCGTGTCAAAATACGACATGTACAAAGTCCCGTCTCGGAGGGAAAACCCCCAAAACGACACGTATCACCAATTTGTTGGGATACGACCTACACGTACCCAATTGTGGACACGACACTAGCCCCAAACACATAAGCACATGCCCAATTGATCTATAGGATCAATTGACACACACAACAAAATATTAATTCAAAATTCCCACAAAATTGACACAAAAAGTACCATAACTTTCTCCATGGGTCTCCTATGAACACAAAACAAATTCCTATGGGTAGTACATACATATAGGTTGATTTTACATGATTAAATCTCAGATTTAGAAGCTATTTTAAGGGGAAAAAAACTGAATTATACCTATTGGGAGATGGATTCCCAATGAAACCTCCAATTGAGATGAACTTGCTTCCAAATTGTAGATCCTTGCTCCTCTTTGTAGATCCTTGCTTCCACCTTCTAGATCCTTGCTTCTCAACTTTCTAATGGTGAATTGGAAAGAATTTGGAATGAATTTGGTGGAGAATTGGAATGGGAATGAAAGGAATTTGGGAGTGGGAAATTCTAGATCTAGATTTGGAATGAGAATGAGAGGAGAGAGAAATTTCCCCCCTCTTTTAATAGGCCGGCCTTACCCCTTTCCCAAGCAATTATAAAATGTCCAATGTACCCCTTGGGGCCTCTCATGAAAAAATAATTAAGGAAGGAAGCTTCAAGTCTAATGATTTAATTAATTTAATCCATCTCCTTTAACAATGGGCTTTCTAAATGGGCCAAGTCTAACTAATTAATTCATGTTGGTCCATGGGTCCAAACTAAACTAGTTGGGTCCACTAATACAAGTCCAAAATAATTAAATAACATCTAACAATAATTAAATAATACAACAAATAATTATTTACCATGCACAATATTTAATTAAATAGGAAAAGACTAAAATACCCTTTCCTAGAAAAATGTGGTAGTGACAATTTTACTCATTCTAGGACTGTTGGTGATATTTGTGACAGTATCCGGGGATATATGCTCCAGTTTTTATCTTGCGCTGCTACTTTCTTGGCGAGTTCATGTTCGAATCTTCGCCTGGCTTCCAGGTAGATATACCTTGCCTTGTTATACTATTTAAATTCAGTTAGTATAGTTTATATATTTTTGCTTTAAATATTATATAACTGTTGCGTCTGAGAATGACTCGGGTGCAGTCGACGAAGGCGTTGACGTTAGGACTTGTGTTTGACCTAGTGTCTAGTGGACGCACCTAAAGTTGTGGAGTTATCATTATAACTCCCCAGGCCTTGACATGTATCATTGCACGTCACAGAGTGAGTTTATATAGGGAAGCAAGCTTCATACTTGACTGGCCATCGGTGTGAGCAGCACGTGTGACGACATTTAGCATAGTTGTATAGTTCTTTAGTGACTTGCATTATAGTATGAGATGTCCACGTCGTATTCGTGACTTGTACATTGGCATTGGGCGGGGAAGACAATTAGTAGGCGTATGGGACAGACATTTGGCTACCGTAGTTTCAGAGTAAACTACGGGGTCGCGAGCCTCAGTGTTACCCAGTTATGGGCTATAGTTTACCCGGTTATGGACTCAGTGTTACCCGGTTATGGGCATATATGCTTGTTGATACATCCGATAGAGGTTACTAGCTGCGCGCTATCATGATCGGTGATGTAGTCAGCATATACTTCTGGCATTCAGTTTATAGCTAATGCCAGGTACCTAGACTCTAGCTTGACGTTACGCTTTATACCTTTTACCTACCTATACGTACCAAGGTTATCTTCAAGTGTATTTCACTTAGCTGGTTAGTTTACCTTCGAATTTATACTGTATTTACTTTATGACATATATTTTTTGTATATTGTTACGTCCCTCTGAGGACCTGGTTCCCTTCCAGGTTATTTGAGCAGTTTGGATGAGGCTTGATCTGGTGGTGTATTGGACATCATTACAGGTATCTTTATATCTTTCATCTATTACAGGTATGTACTACTTTCTATTTTTTTGATTCTACTTTTATAGCCTAGTGTTTATAGGCCTATATTGTTCTTTTGGCCTATTCGAACGAATGTATTATTGGGTTGCAGACTGATGATGCGTATTGTTCTTTCTTAAGATTTATTTACCATGGATTGAGACTTAGTTTAGTTGTTGCATGTTAGAATTAGATTTTAGCTTGATCACTTGACCATGGATAACGTAAGTGCACTTCTTCGGGTCCATTAAATTGGAAAGCCCTACGGAGTCATACCAGCTGGCCATTGCAATGTGTCTGGTTCCACGTGTTTTGGAACTGGGGCGTGACATGAATGATCGTCATGCGGGAGCGCTGGCGCGGTGATCCGCGCCTAGCGGGGACGGCCGATTTCTGCGGGAGATCGTGGCGTGACATATTGGTATCAGATCATCGGCTTTATGTCTTTGGACTTCTTATCGATTTTCTCAGTTTTGAAAGCTCGTTTGTAGGTTATGTGCATACGCTCTCTCTCGTTGACCCATTGGAATATTGTCACGCCCAAGTCCCAAAATACGTAGGACTAGGAATACATAAGCATGCCAGCCGTATGTATATGGCAACTCCAATATATGGATACCATAATACACACGTACGTTGTAATATGAATATCAAATCTACAAGTAGTAATATACTGTCAACACAAGTCACACGCAATCTATATCTCATCCACAACACAAATAAAAAAATAGGAATAAATAACTGAATCTCAAATATGAAGTATCAAAGAATGATAGTCGGGTGGAAACAAATCCACTGCAAATCGACCATACTAAAACTACTAAATGAGAGAAGAGATCAAACTATAATATAAAATAAATGTCCATAAAGAAAATAGCAACTAGAATATCCATCAGATGCGATGAATCAAAGGTACTCTGAAGGTAAGACCTCCTCAATCTGGTAAGAAGCGTCAGGTCCGGGTCTGTACTCATGTGGATAATCATGTCCGTCTATATCTGAAAAGGGACCAGGTCCTCAGAGGGACGTAACAAGATACATATAAATATGCCAATAAAGTACTGAAAATAAACATCCAAAATGTCGAATAACCGTCTATGTGAATGCAGTTTGAGAACAACTTTCCAACACGTAGGCTATCTGGCTAAAATGGGATTGGCATGATTCTCTTGGAGATTCAGGGGCCTACAAAGCATGACATCTTTTGAACCTCAGAGGCCGCCTGATAATAATATAGTATATAGTGGGCATCATGACCGCGCATCTCTGGTGGAGCGTACGGGTTACACAAGAAAAGTGCAAAGGAGCCCAAACGACTTACTTGTTGTTCTCCCCTCCCCATGCTCTGAGTATGTCACATCCATGACATGATAATACCTCTAAATAACTGCCAGGTCCTCTAGCATGCAATTTCTAGCAGCAGTTATTCCTATCCGTCGTACGTCCTATACGTACCGGTAGCCAGCCGAATACGCAAGTCTGTGTCCTACATGAGACTCGCTCTCGTGTAATAACAGTGTATTGGCCAATGAAACATAAGAATGCCTCATGATAATGGGGTTGTCTCATAAACTAGGTCAACATGCATATATATAAATAAAAATAGAATACGACGCCACCGTCGTTGCACCCAAGTTATCCTTGGACGCGCAGTTTATATAGCAGTTAAAAATATATGAACTAAATGGACAGAAATAAAATACATGCATCATATAGAATGTAAATTATAGTACAATGGCAAGTTATACTTGCCTGGCAAGCAATCTGTATAGTGTAAGCGTCCAGATGTTAGGTACACAGGATCAGAAACTAAGGCCTCCGAATAAACGTCTCCGAATGCTGAAATAAATATCACCAACATTCCCAGAATTAGCGAGATATCTAGAAAATACTACCCTTTCGTCCAATTTAGACACAGGGGCAAAACGGTAATTTCGGGTCAAAGTGGGGTCAACATGTGGCCCACTTTTTACCGAAAAGTGTGCCAGGGGTAAATGTCTCTAAATAGGACAAATTATAGGTCAAACAAATTTTAAACATCAATACGAACTCAACGGTATGTCCAATTTTGGATTTGGGTGAGCCGAACACCAATTCGCCCAAAAAGTCAACCGTAGGGCCCGTAAATAGGCGGCTTGGTCAACTATCTCAGAATTGCGTAAAACTTGGGTCATAGGACCAGCGTGATACCACGAGTCCAATGGTATAAGTTTCGTCGTATTCCGACGAGCGTACACTAAATGGTGCAATATTTTGCAAAAGTCGCAATATGGGGACTTTTTATGGATACATGTTGATTTCGACGCGCACACACGTCCAAATCAGTTTTCATGAAAGTCCACATGTCAGGATATACCATACGAGCCTTTCGGTACAAGTGGTATATGACAGAGCGGTTCCGTTTGGCGGGGTGCGCTCCGTATCGCAAATTTTGAAGTTTTAGAAACACGTTTTTCCTAATTTTTAACCCAATTAATCTCTGCATATAACACCAAATAAAATAATCTAATTAACAGGAAATAATCTCGGTTATATGTTCTTCACATAGCAAAAAGAAAATCTAAGTTTGGATGTCTGTGGAGGAAGATATTAGTCCTTAAACATGGGTGGTCGCAACAGTTTTCTGAAGTTAAAAGTTGTAGTTTTTCTCCAACTTGGTCTCGATTTTTACCTAGGGTTTAGCGATGTTCGATGGAAACTAATACACAGAGTTGGAAGAGGGATAGGTCGTGAACATACCGGTGAAGACGGATCCAAATTTGGTCATGAGATGGAACAAAAAATAGGGCGTGAAGTCGGGTACGTTGCTGCCAATCTGTTGTTGCCTAGGCTGTGACGCGGTGTGCGGCCGACCGTTTCCGGTGGTCGGGGCGGCGCTGGGTTGGCGTCGTGGAGGTCGGCGGCAGTGTTAGAGGTAAGTAAGGTTTAGGGTTAGGGTTTTAAGATGTTATATATATATATATATATAGTAGAGAAGGAACAAGGGGTCGGGTTTTTCGGCCGCGGGTGTTGGGGTGTAGCGGGCTGGGCTACAGTGTTGTTAGGGAATTAATGCTGGTAGTTCGAAAACGAGTTAGGTTTTAGAGGTTAGCTCTAGGCTTAGGCTTTTAGTTTTCTTTGGGTTATGGGTTTTAGTTTAAGGACTCATTTTCTTTTCTTTTCTTTTATTTACTCTATCTATTTATATATACATACATCCATTTTTATGTGGTAATAAAATTCCAGCAAGTTATATTAGTACAATAAAATAATCTATCATCCTTCCATAAAATTCCTAATATAAAAAAAATATAATATTAATAGTTTTGCTCCATAAATTTCTAGATAAATGTTTACCTAGTAATTAAATTCAATAAATTATATTTTTCTAATATATGGACTTAATAAATTCAATAAATTCAATAAATTTACTTGAGGGAGTACATGATGTATTTTACGTGTCACAACTTAGACGATATGTGGCAGATAGCAGTCATGTTCTCGACCATTCTGAGATCACCATTGGGTCGAGCTTGTCATACCAAGAGCAACCCGTGGGGATCCTTGATCGTCGAGAGAAAGTGTTGAGGAAACAGTCTATTCCCTCGGTCCGCGTGGAATGGAAGTATGGCGGGCAGGTGTCGGACTTGATTGGTCTGGTGATTCACTGATTGAAGTGCGCGCCAGGAGAATCCACTTGGGAGCGCGAGGACGACATGCGCAAACATTTTCCGTATCTATTCGTAGACCAAGGTATGAATTTGCTTTGTTCATTTCTACCTTATACCGTCCTTGTTTCTTTTATCGTGGCTTAGTTTTAATTTCGAGGACAAAATTTTTATAAGTTGGATAGAATATAAAACCCCTAATTTTAAAATATATTATAATTATTTAATTAATCACTTAAATTAATTGCATTAAGTCCATATATTAGAAAAATATAATTTATTGAATTTAATTACTAGGTAAACATTTATCTAGAAATTTATGGAGCAAAACTATTAATATTATATATATTTTTTATATTAGGAATTTTATGGAAGGATGATAGATTATTTTATTGTACTAATATAATTTGCTGGAATTTTATTACCACATAAAAATGTATGTATATATATATAAATAGATAGAGTAAATAAAAGAAAAGAAAATGAGTCCTTAAACTAAAACCCATAACCCAAAGAAAACTAAAAGCCTAAGTCTAGAGCTAACCTCTAAAACCTATCTTTTGAAGTCGGGTACGTTGCTGCCAATCTGCTGTTGCCTATGCGGTGACGCGGTGTGCGGCCGACCATTTCGGGTGGTCGGGGCGACGCTGGGTTGGCGTCGTGGAGGTCGGCGGCAGTGTTAGAGGTAAGTAAGGTTTAGGGTTAGGGTATATATATATATATATATATATATATATATATATATATATATATATATATATATATATATATATATAGTAGAGAAGGAACATGGGGGTCGGGTTTTCCGGCCGTGGGTGTTGGGGTGTAGCGGGCTGGGCTACAGTGTTGTTAGGGAATTAATGCTGGTAGTTCGAAAACGAGTTAGGTTTTAGAGGTTAGCTCTAGACTTAGGCTTTTAGTTTTCTTTGAGTTATGGGTTTTAGTTAAGGACTCATTTTCTTTTCTTTTCTTTTATTTACTCTATCTATTTATATATACATACATACATTTTTATGTGGCAATAAAATTCCAGCAAATTATATTAGTACAATAAAATAATCTATCATCCTTCCATAAAATTCCTAATATAAAAAAAATATAATATTAATAGTTTTGCTCCATAAATTTTTAGATAAATGTTTACCTAGTAATTAAATTCAATAAATTATATTTTTCTAATATATGGACTTAATACAATTAATTTAAGTGATTAATTAAATACTTATAATATATTTTAAAATTAGGGGTTTTATATTCTATCCAACTTATAAAAATTTTGTCCTCGAAATTAAAACTAAGCCACGATAAAAGAAACAAGGACGATATAAGGTAGAAATGAACAAAGCAAATTCATACCTTGGTCTACGAATAGATACGGAAAATATTTGCGTATGTCGTCCTCGTGCTCCCAAGTGTATTCTCCTGGCGCACCATGCTTCCATTCCACGCGGACCAAGGGAATAGACTGTTTTCTCAATACTTTCTCTCGACGATCAAGGATCCCCACGGGTTGCTCTTGGTATGACAAGCTCGACCCAATGGTGATCTCAGAATGGTCGAGAACATGACTGCTATCTGCCACATATCGCCTAAGTTGTGACACGTGAAATACATCATGTACTCCCTCAAGTGAAGGTGGTAGTGCCAGTCGATACACCACTTCTCCCACTCTCTCTAGCACGTCAAATGGTCCAATATACCTTGGGCTCAACTTGCCATGTCCTCCGAATCGAATGGTGCCTCTAGTAGGTGATATCCTCAAAAAGACATGATCGCCCTCTTTAAAATCCAAGGGACGACGATGAAGGTCTGCCCATTGCTTCTGCCTGTCTTGTGCTGCTCGCAAGTGCCCTTGTATCTTCTTCACTGTCTCTACGGTATTGACTACCAACTCTGGTCCCAGAATCTGACGTTCTCCCACGTCGCTCCAACACACGGGAGACCTACACTTTCTTTCATACAATGCTTCAAACGGAGCCATCTGGATGCTCGCTTGATAGCTATTATTATAAGAAAACTCCATAAGATGTAGGTGATCCTCCCATGATCCTCCAAAGTCTAACATACATGCCCTCAACATATCCTCCAGTATCTGAATAGTACGTTTGGACTGCCCATATGTCTGCGGGTGATAAGATGTACTGAACTTCAGACGAGTCCCAAGACTCTCTTGTATGCTTCTCCAAAAGTGAGATATAAAATATGAATTCCTGTCTGACACAATGCTGACCGGAATGCCGTACAACCTCACAATTTGCCTAATGTATAAGTCAGCTAAAGCTTTTGTAGACTGGCTAACTCTAAAAGGCAAGAAATGGGCTGACTTGGTGAGTCAATCCACTATTACCCATATTGTATCTCTCCCACTTGGACTCTTGGGAAAACCTGTGACGAAGTCCATAGTGATGTGCGCCCACTTCCACTCAGGAATCGGAAGTAGTTGCAGTAGCCCTGCTGTTCTCTGATGCTCCGCCTTTACCCGTTGACATACTAGACATTTGGCTACAAAGCGAGCTATCTCTATTTTCATCCTATGCCACAAAAAGTGCTACCGTAAGTCACGGTACATCTTGGTGCCTCCAGGATGAATAGAATATATCGAACTATGAGCTTCTGCCATCAGCTCCTGTCGAATCTCTCTATTGGAAAATATAGACGATCACCACATCGTAATGTCCCGTCATCATGAATACGCAATCCCGTCTGCTCTCCGGCCTCTGTCCTTTCTTTCAATCTTCTGAATCTGTAGTCCGTAGGCAAAGCTGCCTTGATCCTCTCTACTAGTGATGACTGTACTTGCAAGTTGGCTAATGTCCCATCTGCTCTGGGTAATATCACTTTAATGCCAAGCTCTTACAAGTCCTCCAATAATTCCCTCTGCGTCGTCAAGAAGTAAGCTGCTGGTTTCCGGCTTAACGCGTCTGCTAATACGTTAGCCTTGCCTGGGTGATAATGTTGCTCTATCTTAAAATCCTTTATCAACTCAAGCCACCGACGTTGCCTCATATTTAGTTCCTTCTGCGTGAAGACATACTTGAGGCTTTTTTGGTCTGTATAGATCTCCACTCGTTCCTCATATAGGTAATGTCTCCATAACTTCAGAACAAAAACAACGGCTGCAAGTTCCAAGTCATGAGTTGGATAATTTTTCTCATGCACTCGTAACTATCTAGATGCATATGCAATCACCTTTCCATGTTGCATCAACACGCATCCCAAGACTTTCTCTGATGCGTCACTGTAAATCACATAACCTCATGATCCTGATGGAATAGTCATTACTGGTGCTGTGGTCAGTCGCTTCTTCAACTCCTCAAAAGTGGCTTGACACGCGTCGGTCCATATGAACTCTTGATCCTTGTACGTTAACCGAGTCATAGGTGCTGCTATTCTTAAGAAGTTCTCCATGAACCGTCGGTAATATCCCGTAAGTCCAAGGAAACTCCTCACTTCCGCTGCTGATTTAGGAACGGGCCATGTCTCGACTGCCGAGATTTTCTCTAGATCAACAGAAATACCATCTTCCGTAAAGACATACCCAAGAAACAAAACTCTGTCCAAGAAAACTCATATTTACTGAGCTTCGTATATAACTGCTCTCTCCTCAAGGTCTCTATGACGATCTGTAGGTGCTTCTCATGCTCCTCGTGGCTCTTCGAATAGACAAGTACGTCATCGATGAAGACGACCACGAAATGGTCCAAATACTGATGGAATACTCGATTCATTAAGTCCATAAAGATAGCTGGAGCATTGGTCAACCCAAATGCCATGACCAGAAACTCATAGTGTCCATATCTTGTCCTGAATGTGATCTTCGGGATGTCCTGCTTCTGTACCTTCACCTGGTGATATTCTGATCTCAAATCTATCTTCGAGAATACCTTGGCTCCACTAAGCTGATCAAATAAGTCATCAATGCGTGACAATGGGTATTTATTCTTCACGGTTACTGCATTTAAGGCTCTGTAGTCGATGCACATACGCACTGACCCATCCTTCTTTGGTACAAACAACACTGGTGCTCCCCAGGGTGATGCACTTGGTCGGATGAAACCTTTCTCCTCTAATTCTTTCAACTGTGCCTTCAGCTCATCCATCTCCTTCTTCGCCAATCTATAAACATGCGACGCTATGGGTGCTGCTCCCGGTGTCAATTCAATTGAGAATTCTACATCTCTGTCTGGTGGTAGTCCTGGCAGTTCCTTTGGAAAGACGTCTTGAAACTTTAAAATGATGGGGTGATAAATAACGTCGTCCATTGCAAGCTGTACACCATCAAGGGTGTCTGTGGATCCTCGTGCAAACTCAAGTTCAGGCTGGCCTGGTACCTTAAAAAGAATGCTTCCTCCAATATAGTCGAAGAAAGCGTGGTACTTGCTTAGCCAGTCCATCCCAAGCACAATATCAGAAGTTGGTGTAGGGAGGACTAAGAGTCGGGCATTCATCTCTCTGCCACGAATCACTACAGGACACGATCTACAAATTTGACTAACAGGTACAACTCCTCCTCCGGTAAGAATTCTAACACAACTAGGTAAAGGTGTAGTGGCAATATTATGTTTGCCAATAAAACTAGAAGATGTGAATGTCACGTTCCAGTCCCAAAATGCGTAGGAATAGGAATACGTAATATGCCAGCTACGCATTCGACCAGACTCTGGTCCGATTCGAATACGTATAAGCTGTACTAAAAGGGTCACTATCTATATAGTCAAGTGAATATAAATACCTATGCCTCAATCCACAATGAACAGAATATACAAGAATGAGCTACATGTGCTAAAGTCGGCCGCCAGTAACCCATAAGCTCGAATAGACTCGAAAATGAATGTGAGTCTATAAAACTAGGCTATATCAGCAGATGAATAAACAATATGAATAATAACCAATATTCCGGAAGAAAAGATGTAAGTACCTGGCACCAAATTCCTGTATGACAAAGCAACACACATCAGCAACTCCAACCCGGCTCCACAACGGTCTATGCTGCAAAACTGGCAAGGGACCAGGTCCTCAGAGGGACATAACAAGGTACAGAAGGTATAAGCCAAAATGCAGTGTAATAGTAAATGAAAGAAATAGGGTAAACTATATAACCAGCTAAGTGATGTGCAAGTGAGAGTTTTAGTCATACTCAGGCTGAGACTACTACAGGATCAGTGTCGGAGAAACCCATAGCAGTATTCTCTCGAAGGACCAGTAATGTACCAAAGATCTGTTGTTAGAGTCTAAGGCACTTCAAGTAAAGTAATATATATATATATATAATCAGCCTTTTGTATGGTAAATCTCTCCCCACCCAATGTAATCACACGTCACAGGTTCACGATATCTCATGTCCATGTCACGCAAGATCATATCTAATGTAACAAGTCATAATAAAATCTAAGCATGTACAATGTATATGTCCAAATCCTGTATCCTATACAGAATCACCATGAATATCTCAGGAAGATTCTGTCTCATGAATAGTGTCCTGGGTTATAACGTACTTGATAATGCAAGTACGAGAATGTACAGGGTCACGAATGTCCATCTCTAGGTGACGTTACACAACTCTGCGTACAGTGTTGGCACCCGACTATTAATCGGACGCTAAGTAAGTCACACGTTCCTAGGTCAAGCATGTACAACAATATATATATATATATATATATATATATATATATATATATATATATATATATATATATATATATATATATATATATATATCTATAAGTCAAGGAATTAAGTAACAAGAACTGCAATGTTGGCAAGGTACACTTGCCTGGTGTTTGGTTTCCAACTGTGGCTCTGGTATTCGTGAAATCTCCAGGAACGTCTCCGGATGCTAAAACAAATATTACCATCATGCTCAGAAGATATCAAATAGCTAGAAACGCCCGTCCTTGAGTCCAAATTGGAGACAAGGGCAAAAATGATAATTTCGGGTCAAAGCGGGGTCCACATGTGGCCCGCTTCGTACCAAAAACGTGTCAGAGTCAAGGTCTCCAAATTCGTCAAACTTAGTGTTAACAAGTCAGGAACGATGATACGAACCCAACGGAACTTCCAGAATTGGATTCCGATGAGCCGATCACAAAATCGCCCGTCAAGTGGAGCCTGTGGGGCCCACGACACGCGATTTCGTCAACGTTCTCAGAATCGAACCAAACTTGGGTCACAGGACCAGCGTATCGCTACGAGTACGATGGCACAAGTTTCGTTTCGATCCGACGTGTGTACACAAAGTTATGACGCACTCCAGAACTGACGGATACGGGACGGTGTCCGCGGATACGCGTTGATTTCGGTGTGCACGCACATCCAAATTAACTTATGCAAAATTCCGCATGTCCGTATCAACGGCGCGCACGTATCGATGAAGACCGCACGTGACCAGGTCGTCCCGTTTGGCAGGGCGTACTCAGTTCCGGGGTGAAACAGGGCATGGTTTGTCCTGTTTTTGGATCGCGGTTCACGATCGCCACAGGACGCGATGCATCGAGCGGGTTGCACGGGCACCGAGAGGGTCACGTAGGATTCGTGATGCAACAGTCGGAATCGAAAACGGGTAACCGAGCAGAGAGATACGGGTACCTGAAAGGGGCTCGAAAAATTGAAATGCTCCGTGTCCGACACGACGCGAAGGGCCGTGTCCGTGTCGAACCCAATCCTAGGGTTAGGGTTCTGGCCGGAGCTGGGCGGCGCTGCGGCGGGGAGGCCTGCCGGAGGGGGCTAGGGCGGCGCCGGCGATGCTGGGCGGAGGCGGCGGCGCGGGCACGGCGGCCGGAGGGGCTCGGGGTCGGGTTCTGGGCCGCTGCGGGCGGGGAGGAAGGTGGAGGAAGGAGGAGGAAGGTGAGGGGGCTGGGGGCTGCGGCGGACCGGCGGAGCTGGGCGGGAGGAGGCGCTGGCAGCGGGCACGGCGGGTGGCGGACGGAGTCGGGCGGCGCGCAGCGGGATCGGGCGGAGGAGGGATGGCCGGGGAGGGCTGAGTTCAGGGGTTTAAATAGGGGGAGGAGGAGGTCGGAGCTCCGGGCGAGGCGGGCCGAGGGTGGCGGACGTGGCTGCGGGGTGCGGGGCGCGCGGCCGGGCGAGGCGCTGCGTGGCCGGAGGCGGCGGCGCTGATTGCGGGGGGCGGGGGGGGGGGGGGGGGGGGGGAGATCGGGTCAGGGGAGAGGGGTTCTCCGGGTTCGGGCGGGTCGGGTTCAGTCGGGCGGACCCGACCCGACCCGCTAGGCGGGTGGACCGATCCAGTCTGGATGAACCGGGTTCGGCCGGTTCAGTCCGGTTTGAACCCGGTTCAGTCCGGTTCAATTTGGATTTATTTATTTTGAATTTTAAAAATAGTTTTCTGGCTTTTAAAAATGTTTTCGGGGTCCAATAAATTCCCAGAAAATTACCCTAAGTCCAGTTTTTTATTTTACACCATAAAATATTATTTTCATAATATTTTAATATATTTAAAAATATTTAATTTTATTTAATGCCAAACTACCCTGGTTTTTAATTAGTAAAAATTCCCGAAAAATCTCAAAAAATTCTGAAAAATACAGTTTCTGAAAATCTTGAAAAATCAGGGGGTTTACAATGAACGAGTGGGTGGCTCCCGTATCAAATATTGTCATAGCAGGAAAAGTAAAAGCAAGAGTAATACCTGCTATAACATCAATCTCCTGTTCCATGTCATCCACTTCTAGTACAAAAGCTTGTCCATTCCTCTGTGGTTGTCCGTGTCTGGCTCTCGTGAATTGATCCTCCTGAGTGGGTAGCGGTGGTCCTCGCTGAAATTCTCCTGTTGCTGGGGGTCGAGGTGCTCCTGGTCTAGTCATCTGTTGAACTGGCTTCGGTGCTGGAAGTGCTAGCCTCTGTATTGGCGGTGGAAGCATAAATGTCTGCTGCATTATACAGTCTCTCACTATATGCTGTCCGGAACCATACCTCATACATTGTCCTAAGCGAGTCCGACAGTCTCTCGAAATATGTCCGTATTTCCTACATTAATTGCAGTGGGGTTTCTCCAAAATCTGGTATGGTACTGCTCTGTGCTGATGCTGTTGTTGTTGTGCCAAAGGACGTCTGATAGGCCCTCCTTGTTGTGTCCTTACTGGTCCTTGCTGTATCTTCATTTGAACTCCTTTTTCCTTGCTATGGTCTCTTAAAATCTTGCTTCTGTCAATAATTCGACGTAAGAGATCCGGGACTGTGAGCTAGTGTAGTGTTGGAGCTCCTAAGTCAGTCCACGGTGAAACCTCTTAGCCTTCTCCAAGTCATTTGGTATCAGGGCAGCGCCATATTTACTAAGGCGACTAAACTCTGCATCATACTCGTCAACTGTCTTGTTCCCCTGCTCCAGATGAAGAAACTGATCGTACAACGCATCCCTTACAGTGTCCGGGAAGTACTTCCTCTCAAAGCACTCCAAGAATTGTTCCCAAGTCTGATACGTACCCAACTGGCGCTCCATTGATTCCCACCAGTGATGAACATTACCATCTAGCTGCGTTTTTACGCCTGTCAGCCATAGATCTGTAGGTAGTTGTGATGCTTCTAATAACTTCTGGGTGTGGGTAATCCAGTTTGTAGTCTCCTCTAGGCTCTCAGTGCCTTTATACGTCTTGTGACCCATCTGTACAAAGTTCTTGACTGAACCAACTCAAGCTCGCGGTACTGGAACTAGTGTCTGAGCTGGTACAGTTGCCTGTGCAGCCATTCTATCAAGTGCCGCGAGAAATTCTTGCCTCTGCTCTGCCGCTTGTTGTCTCTTCTCTGCAGCTAGTGCGGCCGCCTGCTGTCTCTGTTCCTGCATCATTATTTAGAAGAATTGGAACAGCTGTGTCTGGCCATCCTGTGGTGTCGATGAAGCTAGAAAAGTCCCATTAGGTGAAGTGGAAGGATTAGATGGAACTGGATTGTGAGTGTGTCCATCTGGCCCCGGAATGGATTGTGAGTGTGTCCAGGGAACTGGATCTAAATCCCTTGCCCTAAGCAGTTAATGTGTAATCCACAATATTCGGCTTATCATTCCTATAGGACTTCTATATTTTATTTACTATTATGATGTGATCTTGTTGGACCAAATCCTTAGTAGTAGGTGATTATATGGGAACATGTTTTCAATTTACCCTAGTCGATGGATTTTTAGATTTTAGGATTAGTATTCTTATTATTATTGGTTATATTTTATCTAGGGTATTAAGAACGATTGAATGATAATTATTACATATTTATTGCTATATATATATATATATATATATATATATATATATATATATATATATATATATATATATATATATATATATATATATATATATATATATATAGGCTTATGATGTATTTTATTACATATATTTCTCCTAGAAATTGTTTGAGTTGAGCTTCTAGACTAGGTATGACTGACTAGCTAGATTAGACTTGTTGCTGCTAAGAGCGATTATAAGAAATTAGGTTGCATGATTCCATTGTGGATACTATAGGATAATGATTTTATACCTAGGAAGGAATGTTGAGATATTAACCGTCTTAGTTGCAGAATAAGGGATTTAGATACTACATAAGTGACCTTGAGAATTTTGTGCTTATAAAATTTTAGTGCCTAACCTATGCACTCCTTTGAGAATAAATGAATGACGTTATTTTCTTTATAGATATTAGAAGTTTCAAACTCAGATTGTGTCGCAACATCCTTGAGTAACCTAGGCTTATATGTGATAATTTTCTGGATGATGATTAATATGATAATAATGACGAGACAATTCATGATGGTGAGAAAATATTTAGAGGACCAAATACCTTAGATGATTAGACTGTACGTATGTGACAATTTAAGGAAAAGAGAGTAGAGTAGGACTAAGTACCGAAATGTGTTTATATATATAAAGAAATATTGAGTTCGTTGTTGGGGGGGGGGGTGGATTTTGAATTTCTAGGACAAAAATTTCTAAGGTGGATAGATTGTAAACCCTCTGATCCAAAATCTAGGTTTAGGGATTTATTTAGAATTATTCTGGAATAATTATTGGAGTTATTTAAATCACCTCTTTGATTTTGATTTGATCGTTGTACTTTACCGTTGTTTAAATATCTAGAGCACTACACTAGTTTCTATCGTCCAACAAATTTTACACCCTTGACCTAGACGTACCAATCTTCAATTTTGATCTTTGTGTCACTCGCATATGCACTCTCTTGTGCTTTATTTTAATTTTATAATATTCATGCACATTTTCTATTTTAAATCCAACTTTGCATCCTTGCCCGTTTCAATCAAAATTGGAGACACAATCTCGACATGTTCGTTACAACCCAATATTTATCAATAATCTATTTTTATTCTACTACGTCCAACTTGTGTCCCATCCAATTCAAATCCTATGCACTTCCTATTAATTAAAGAACATCATTGACACTAATTTTAACTAAATTGGTGCAATGACTCAACATAAACCAAAACTAGACCCAACACTCAACCCAAACCCTCATATCCATTCATATAGCTGTTACGCCCCAGTCCCAAAATACATAGGACTAAGACACGTAAGCATGCCAGCCGCATGGATATGACAACTCCAATATATGGAAACCATAACCCATACGTACGCTGTAATATGAATATCAATCCACAAGTGGTATAAACATATGTCACAAATCACAGAGTATAATCTAAATCTCATCCACGAAAATCAAAGCGAGATAGCTGAAAAATACTACCCTTTCGTCCAATTTGGATACAGGGGCAAAACGGTAATTTTGGGTTAAAGCGGGGTCCACATGTAGCCCACTTTGCACCAAAAAATGTGCCAGGGATAAAGGTCTCTAAATGAGATAAATTATAGGTCAAACAAATTCTAAACGTCAATATAAACTCAACGGTATGTCTACTTTTGGATTCCGGTGAGCCGAACACCAATTCGCACAAAAAGTCAACTGTGGAGCCCGTAAATAGGTGACTTGGTCAACTATCTCAGAATCGTGTGAAACTTGGGTCATAGGACCAGCATGATACCACGAGTCCAATGGCACAAGTTTTGTCATATTTCGACTAGCGTATACTAAATGGTGCAGTATTTTACAAAAGTCATGATATAGAGACTTTTTACGAATACAGGTTGAGTTCGACGCGCACACACGTCCAAATCAGTTTCCGCAAAAGTTCACACGTCAAGATATACCATACGTACTTTTTGGTGTAATTGGTACGTGACGGGGCGGTCCCGTTTGGCGGAACGCGCTCCGTATCGCAAATTTTAAAGTTTTAGAAACATATTTTTTCTGATTTTTAACCCAATTAATCTCTGCTTATAACACCAAATAAAATAATTTAATTAATAAGAAATAATCTCTGTTATATGGTCTTTATATAGCAAAAAGAAAATCTAAGTTTGGATGTCTGTAGAGGAAGATATCAGTCCTTAAACATGGATGGTCGCAACAGTTTTCTGAAGTTAAAAGTTGTGGTTTTTCCCCAATTTGGTCTCAATTTTTACCTAGGGTTTAGTGCTGTTCGATGGAAACTAATACAAAAAGTTGGAAGAGGGATAGGTCGTGAACATACCGGTGAAGACAGATCCAAATTTGGTCGCGAGATGGAACGAAAAACAGGGCGTGAAGTCGGGTACGTTGCTGCCAATCTGTTATTGCCTACGCAGTGACGCGGTGTGCGACCGGCCGTTTTCAGGCGGCGACGCAATTTTTGGTGGTCGGGGTGGCGCTGGGTTGGCGCCGTGGAGGTCGGCGGTTGTGTTAGAGGTAAGTAAGATTTAGTGTTTGGGTTTTAAGATGTTATATATATATATATATATATATATATATATATATATATATATATATATATATATTAGAGATGGAACATGGGGGGTCGGGTTTTCTGGCCGCTGGTATTGGGGTGTAGCGGGCTGGGCTACAGTGGTGTTAGGGAATTAATGCTGCTAGTTAGAAAACGAGTTAGGTTTTAGAGGTTAGCTCTAGACTTAGGCTTTTAGTTTTCTTTGGGTTATGGGTTTTAGTTTAAGGACTCATTTTCTTTTCTTTTCTTTTATTTACTCTATCTATTTATATATACATACATATATTTTTATGTGGTAATAAAATTCTAATAAATTATATTAATACAATTAAATAATCTATCATCCTTCCATAAAATTCCTAAAAAATAAAATAAAATAATATTAATAGTTTTGCTCCATAAATTTCTAGATAAATGTTTACCTAGTAATTAAATTCAATAAATTATATTTTTCTAATATATGGACTTAATGCAATTAATTTAAGTGATTAATTAAATAATTATAATATGTTTAAAAATTAGGGGTTTTATAAATGTTCCATATAATAAGTCTAAATAATTTCAAAAGTGCATGTGATTGATATGATTGCTTGAACTGGATAGTTATGTGAAGACCCTTATTTTGACATATTTTAGACTTTATGAGAATAGACTCGTGCTAAAAATTATAAATTATGTGGAACCCGAATATCTATATGTGATTATCCAACTGGTTAGTGTGCGAAATAGAATATCGTTCATACGGTTAGCTATGCACACAGCCTTTTGGCTAAGTTGTGTTGAGTATCGCACGATAAGACCCTTTAGTGTGAGCTAGTTCATGAGAGAGATTGGAATATCGTTCAAATAAGGATAAGTCAGACTTAGATTGGCAACCGATAGAACATTATCAGTTTATCGCTAAGGCGAATATAGTGGATCGTGCTTAGATTTTGAGAAATAGCTCAGACGGTATTTTGTGTCAGCAGATACAAATTAAATATGGTTTACTTGGATGACTCGATTCCTGAGTGGTGTATGGATTATTTTGGAAATGTTCAAGTGAATTCAGAAACCTCGTGCGATTATCAGTTTGAACGATTGAGAATGTGTTGAACTAGTGATAATGATTATATCGAATAGGGGATTCAAGGTAATAGAATCAACATCTTGGTCAAGAAAACTTGGTGGATCATGCGTGCGATTTTGAATTGAATCAAAATGGATTGAACTTGAGTATGGATATTATGGTTTCAAATTTATAGACTTGGCATGGTATCGATAATTGGAAGATAGCACAGATTGATATAGGTAAAAGAATATCGTAGTTCGATGAAAGAGGTAAGCGATAACAGATTCGATATAGAGTTTAGAAGAACGATCTTGAATCTTGTTCAAAAGATAACACTTGACGATTAGGCCCGACCGAAAACAATTATCCCAAGGGAGCGCTGGCGTGGTAATTTTATGTTCGGCGGGGATGATGATCGAACTCTTAGGTACATGTTCGATGATTATTCAAACAAACTCGATGTATGGAATGTATATAAGGTGGAAAGCCTTTAGCTTGAGTATTGAACTTAGTCATTTGAGGAATACTAGAAGTAAGACTACGGATGATCAAAATCGACACTAAAGTTGGACATTTTTGCTTGACAAATTATGATCACGACATGAATGGTTATTAGATGAACATAACTTGGTAGATTAATATATATCTTGGATGGAGAAAAGTGCAATGATAAGGTATCTCGATCATTTTGATGATAACCATAATGTTCGACATTCTTGTCTTGTGCGAGCGTAACTCCTTGCTTGTACATTCGTCACGTCCGGATTAGGACGATTATCCAACGGAAGCGTTGGCGTGGTGATCTCATGTCCAACGGGGATGATCGAACTTGCAGGAGACTAGAGCGTGACAATTAAAGGATCGTCTTGACTTGTGTTTTGACGCGATAAGACAAATTTGGGAATATAAGTGAATCAGAAGTATTTCAAGGATAAGTTAGTCTAGAACATGGAGTAAGACACGCTTGATGGTTTTGTGAACGGATACGTGAATCATGTTGGACGACTTGGAGTTATGATTGAGATCGAAGATTTAAAATTGAATCATGGCTTGGTGGTCTAGACTTAGAATGGAGATATGGGTTCTATCAAATATGTTTGAGGAGATAGACTATGTGAATTGCTAGGCTGGACATGCGACATTGATATACTATAGATTTGACTGAACGAACTCAGACCATGTACAAACGAACGTGTTAATGTGAATATGATAATTTGTGCTCGATATTTAGAAATCTGAGTAAAACGAGCTTGGGTAGAATATCACGTGCAAATAAATAATGGTTTGACCATAGGAATTAGGGCGAGCATCGTGCGACAAAAATTGTACGATGAGTCATGAATATGACCTGTACCTATGACCTTGTGAGCTGACCTAGTAATTAGGCAGACGACCTTATGCTGAGCGAAAGAACTTCTGTGACCGACTCTAGCGTATTACTTGAGCAAGCCATAGAACTGGGGCAGCAAGACTTAGAGTTAGACTTGGAACGGTAAGTGTGTGCTATGTTTGATACGAATGGAATGGACGATAGGACATGGACACTAGTCGGTAGATCGGATAAATTGTGCTTGACGGTAGTACAATACTTAGTTTGGGTGTGATTGGAAATAACTTAGATTTTATTGACCCTGTTGGAGATATCATCGTGATTTATAGGACGAGAACCCTTGAGACTTTCCCGAGTAACTCGTCTGACTCCACAATCTCTAAGCTTGGTTGAAATACACGTGTTTCGGGGACGCCTAGAATATGTGTACGATCCAAACTCAATGATGTGCTTAAATTGGATATTGTTATAAGTGAATGTGTTAGATACGCTTGGACGAGTATAATAATTTGGATAAGTTTGCCTAATTGTTAGATCGTCATTCAAGATGGATTATACCGTACCCCGCGTTAAGCGATATATTCCGCGCTAAGGCGCAGTAGAGACCGAGTCAGAGCTTGGATTGAATGATAGAGTTATTCAATGAGACAGACCTAACACACACGAGATATGATTGCTATGCTTGAGATAGATTCGATAGTTTATGATAGAACGGTTTGCGCTCAGGAAGTCTGATGATACTTGTTCTGAGTGGTGTATAACTGAGAGCCAATTCAAACGGTGCAAGTGCAACGACCCGACCCGCCTTGCTCAACGAGAAGACTTGCTTGAGGTAAATGATTTCAGACTTGGCCTTTCAGGAGTTCAGACGTAGACTTTCAAAGGCTCGCTCGGAGTATCGCTCGACTGAGGCGAATTATCGCTAAGGTGGGTGGCTACGATGAACTTGTCTTTGCTTAGCCTGCACACTTAAAATATGGACGATACATACTAGTCGCTAGGTGAATCATCCCTTGCATGCTAATAAAGAATACAACGCACCTAGGTAAGGGAATAATTCTATCTTGTATTGCTTGTGTTAGAACATGAAAATAAAACTTGGCTAATAGTAAGACCCTCGCATGCTACCTTAGCTCTGTGCAAGTAGACTCCGCTATGCTTCGAGTAAGATCATTATATAATCTTCGTAGTACTCTACCTCACTTGTTTATACTGATCGCCTTATAGAATATGTCGCTTGATATGTCTCTGTACGGTTTTATTCCTCGCCCCTTAGACACGTGCTGTCACGCCCCAGTCCCAAAATATCAAGGGACTAGACACGTGGCAATGACCAGCAACACACACCGATGGACAAACCTAGTTTAATGGATCCATCGGGGCGTACTTAAGCTGTAATACAACAATAAGGGTCTACTAATCTCATCCACATAAATGAATACATCAATATCAGAATCATAAAGCAAGATCAATCTCAATAAAATATAAACTCGAGAAATAATCCGATAATGAGTCTGATACAATAGTCAAGATACAGAAATAAAGATAACAACAACAAATACTGAGTATGGATAAAGCATATACTCAGAAGATATCCTCGATGATCACTCGTCTTCTGGATCTGGTACTGCTCCAGTGCCTACTCCTGCTAATGCTCCTGTCCCGTATACCTCGGGGTAGATCTCGTCTGCTATACCTGGGGACATAATCCGAAATCCAGGTCCTCAGGGGACATAGCAAGGTACAAAATAACTCAAGCCATAAATAATGCAGTACAACAATAAATGAATCAATAGGGTAAACTATATAACCAGCTAAGTGATATGCAAGATGAGAGCATCACTAGAACTCAGGCTGTGACCACTACAAGCTCAGTGTCGGGGAGCCGGTAGCAGAGATATCATGCAGTTGTCTAGCTCGGAGAGAGACTACGATGCCGTCATAATATAATCAACCTGTAGCCTGTGTGTCTCTCCCCACCCAATATAATCATACGTCTCATGTCCACAACGTCTCATGTCCATGTCACGCAAGATCATAACTAATGTAGCAAGTGTAAACCCCCTGAATTTGCAAAAAATATTAAACTGGGATTTTTCATAATTTTCTGGAATTTTCTGGAAACTTTCTGTAATTAAAATCAGGGTTTTAATTATTAAGTGATTTTTTAATTGATAATAAATAATTATGAAAATAATATTTTATGGTGTAGAATTAAAAACTGGACTTAGGGTAATTTTTCTGGAATTTATCGGGCCCCGGACCTATTTTAAAACACCTAAAAACTAATATTAATTTATTCATTTATTTATTGGTTAATTATTTATCTATTTATTTATTTATTTATTTATTAATTAAATCCTAAATCCCTAACCCGAGCCGGCCCAACCGGCCCGGCCCAAACCCTCGGCCCAGCCCATTGGGCTACCGGGTCGGGTCGGGTCCATCCGCACCCGAACCCGCGCCCGCTGACCCGTTCCCCAGCCCCCCCTGACCCGTTCTTCCCCCGATTCTTCCGCCGCTTCCGCCGCCGGCGCCACCGCGCCACGCCGGCCACCCTCCCCCGCAGCCCCGCACTCCCCGGCTACGACCCCCCCCTCCTCCGCCTAGCCCGGCCCCCCTTCCTCAGCTACGCCCTATAAATCCCCCTCTCCGGCAGCTGCCCTGACCCCCGACCATGCTCCACCACCGCCTCGCCCAGCCCCGCCATGAGCCGCCTCGCCCAGCCCCTCCATGAGCCGCCTCGCCCAGCCCCGCGAGGTCGCCCAGCCCCAGCCTCCTCCTCCTTCTCCCTTCTCCTTCTCCTTCTTCCTCAGCTCCGGCCGGCCCCTGCGCCGCCGTTCCAGCCGCCCCCAGCGCCACCCGGCCGCCAACGCCTCCGCCTTGCCCCGCCGTGCCGCCGTCTCCGGTCGCCAGTACCTCTGAACCCTAACCCTAGGGTTGAACTCGGACACAGGACACAGTGTCCTCGTGTCGTGTCGGACACAGTAAAACCCCGGTTTCTGAGCCCTGTTCAGGTACTCGTAACTTTCTTCTCGCTGCCCCCGTTTTCAATTCTGTAAATTGCAACGCGTAGCCTGCATGACCCCCTCGGTGCCCGGGCAAACCGCTCGGTGCATCGCGTCCTGTGGCGATCGCGAACCGCGATAAAAAAAAGGAAAAACAACGACCCGATTCACCCCGGAACTGGGTACGCCCCGCCAAACGGGACGACTTGGTCGCGCGCGGTCTTCACAGATACGTGCGCGTCATTGATGCGGACATGTGGGATTTCGCAGAAGCCGATTCGGGTGTACGTGCACACCGGGATCAACGCGTATCCACGGACAACGCCCCGTATCTGACTTTTCTGAATCACGCCCTAACTTTGTGTACACACGTCGGACCGAGACGAAACTTGCGCCATCGGACTCATAGCGATACGCTGGTCCTGTGACCCAAGTTTGGTTCGATTCTGAGAACGTTGACGAAATCGCGTGTCGTGGGCCCCACAGGTCCCACTCGACGGGCGATTTTGTGATCGGCTCATCGGAATTCAAATCTGGAAGTTCCGTTGGGTTCGTATCATCGTTCCTGACCTGTTGACACTAAGTTTGGTGAATTTGGAGACCTTTGACCCTGACATATTTTTCGATGCAAAGCGGGCCCACATGTGGACCCCGTTTTGACCCGAAATTATCGTTTTTGCCCTTGTCTCCAAATTGGACTCAAGGACATGCGTTTCTAGCTATTTGATATCTTCTGAGCATGATGGTAATGTTTATTTCAGTATCCGGAGACATTTCTGAAAATTTCCCGAGAACAGAACTGTAGTTGGGATCCAAACATCAGGCAAGTACCTGCACTTCAAGTTTATTCTTTATATTATGATAATTAGTTCCTTGCTTTACTAGTACCATTGGATGTTTACACTTAGTGTTAGGATTTGGATTTCATGTCTTGCTTTTCATGTCGGGAGGGAGAATACTAGGAGGCATGTAGTTTATCCTTCCCCCTGTCCTGACTAATAGCTGTTGGTACGCGACTGTACCATCAGCCGGATACTCGATTATTCCTGACTAATAGCCATCTATGACGTGTCGAATTAGCCTTATAACCCCCTACATGCCAACTATGTATTCTAAATACACAATCACACACATAGTTTCTTTATCTTGTTGCAGTTCCATTTTCTTGTCTCATTATAATCCTGTTTTACTCATGTCTCTGGCTTATAGCATTTAACTCTTAGTTAATTTTACTACTTATTATGCATATTCTTATCATGATACTTAGTCAGTTCTTTTCTACTTGTCATAATTATTTAGTTTAAGCTTTGTGTGTATTGGTACCTTGCTCCTTTCCTGACTGGACCCGTTGATATTAGGCGATGATGAGGACTATGCCCCCACCTTTTATGGCCCATATGACGTAGCAGATGACACTTTTGAGGAGCCGGTTCCTACTCAGGAGACTACTTTTGAGGAGTAGTTAGCCAGTTAGCTAGTATTTCCTTTCAGCATAGTAATCGGGTTTGTCCCCGATTTATCTTCTGGTTCTGTAATAAACTGTGGAGTTGTTGTCACAATTTATCTTATGAAATCTTAGCATTCCTATTTCATGTTATTATCCTTGCCTATTTATTCTTGTGGATGAGATAGATTTAAATTACCTGTGAATACGGTCTAGACAGCGTACTACCGCCGACACTGCGGCGTAGGCTGGACGTACCCACGTACTCGTGCCCGAATATCCGGGTATGGGTCATGACACATTTTTGTGGTGGCCCATGCAGGTCAACTACTAAATTGTTCGGTTTCAACTTAGGGACCGAGCAAGCCTTCACCTAGGATTAGAGTATAGGATCTCATCCACACTGACTATGGCTTCCCCTCATCCTCCTTCCAATCCATTCCATTCGGATAAAATGCATCCTGCTTGATTCATGTGCTTCCCTATTAGTTCCTTGAGTATAGCCTCTCTTAGAATATATAAGTTCCTGTTGTTAGATGATAAGTAAGGTAACCTTCCTATTAAGAGTACCCCTAGAGTGTTGACACCCCACTAAGTTAGAATATCTAGGGAACCCTAGAATTTCTTATCTCTAGAATTGGTTTACCATTACTCCTGATGTATTATGAAGACTTGAGAGTAGCATAGACACAACTAGAGTTAGTTAGAAGTTTTACCATAATGTTTGACCCTAGTGTTTGACCCCAGTCTTGAGGAACCAATAGAAATCTGAGATCGAATGTTAGTACTGAACCTAATGTGCATAGTGAGATAGTGTTAAGATATAGGTTCGTGTCATGATATTAACAGACAATACCTCAGGAAGCCCAGAGCAACGAGTATGACATACACTATGAGATCATACCTCAAACACGGAGAATTGCTTGCCACCTTCACCTTAGGAAACCATGATAGTATCTAGAGCCGCATATTTTAAATTTCATATGTTGATCATCTGCGACCTTAACGTTCGCTAATGCGCGTAAGTGATTCGTAGTTATCCGTTTCTAGTTAACTCGTGCCTATTGGTTCGTGACCTCAGCCCCAACCTAGTAATTTTGAACTTGCTAATAACCTGGTATGCTTTTATAGTTGATAATTAAAGAGATTGTAGAGTCTTTTGTTATGATGCTTATTTGTTTTTATTTTGTGAACTTGAATAATTTGTACCTCCTTTCATCAACATCTAGCGTACTTATACTTTATATATTACCTTGACTTATGCTGCTATTTTTTAGCCTAGTTTTGCAAGCTTACTCTTTATCGAGCTTGTTCATGACATATGTATTATTAGGGAGGCCCACAATAATATATTTCAGAATCAGTGTATTACGGTCTGATCAACCATAGTGCGCTTGGTTCGCCCTTCGTATAACTACTTTACGTGGATTGAGATAGGTAGTGATTAGTAGGCGAATATACTTGCCCTAGACATGTCTGACATATCGTATCGGTTTCATAACTGTACTAATACGAGCATGCGAACAAATGACTACCAGAATAGAATTTCAGTCCACAACTGCTTGACAATTCCCATTTGAATTCTTTAAACGCCTTGATCCCGATACTTCTGTTCTATCACCTCACCCTTGAACTCTTTATTATTGATCTCCGTCTTCCCTTATTTCGGAAAGACGAAACCTCGTGCTTGGTATAAGTTTGATACACAGAGAATACTAGATATGTCCCATAGGCCGATCACATGCTTGAAGATTATCCTTTCGTAATTAAGGACATATCATATGTGATATGATCGGCGTTGAAGTTTCGAGGATTGAATGACATGAGTAAACATATTAAGGAACATTTTCTTAAGGTATATAGCCTTATGTGATGGATGGGTAAATTCTAAGTTGGGTAGCAGTGCATTGTCAACTCGAGATAAATTTCTTTTAGATTGTGACCGAGTAAGATTAGATTGGGAGAGGTTCAAGCCATTCTAATTTTGAAAATCTAGAGGATTAATGGACTTCAAAATTCTTGATATTGAGGACCCAATAATTATACCTTGGGTACATGATTTAAATTTGGAATAATGAAGGTAAAATCATCAATTTGAATTTAGAGGATAAAAATATAGAATTTCAGACTTGAATATTGGTGGATTGCATTTAAATTATTTTCAATTTGATGATTGTGATTAAGAATTAAAATTTGATGGTTGGACTACCTATTTGAAATGTTGAGGATGTGAATGGAGTTTAAAAAGTCGGAGCATACAAAACTTTATAAGTGAAAATGGGAATAATATTGGACTCGAATTACTGCTAGAGGAGATTATAATAGTTAGAGATCGTGAGGTGAAATTTACATGCTTATTTAAAATTTGGAAGATGTTATAAGGATTTAATTTAAATTTGGATATGGATATGGATAATTTGAGAAAGTGAGAAGAGATAACCATAGGTGGAAATTTTGATTGGAACAGTGGTCATCTTAACCTTGAAGTGATTGCAATGGATATGATTAGAATTTTGATTATCGCAAGAAGATTGCGATTGACTTGCCTTATGTACATAAAGGATTAATAGATTATGCCATATTTTAATTTTGAGGACAAAATTTTTATAAGTTGGGTAGATTGTAAACCCCCTGAATTTTCAAAAAATATTAAACTGGGATTTTTCACAATTTTCTGGAATTTTCTGGGAATTTTCTGTAATTAAAATCAGGGTTTTAATTATTAAGTGATTTTTTAATTGATAATAAATAATTATGAAAATAATATTTTATGGTGTAGAATTAAAAATTGGACTTAGGGTAATTTTTCTGGAATTTATCGGGCTCCGGACCTATTTTAAAACACCTAAAAACTAATATTAATTTATTCATTTATTTATTGGTTAATTATTTATCTATTTATTTATTTATTTATTTATTAATTAAATCCTAAAACCTAACCCTAGCTGGCCCAACCGGCCCGGCCCAAACCCTCGGCCCAGCCCATTGGGCTACCGGGTCGGGTCGGGTCCATCCGCACCCGACCCCGCGCCCGCTGACCCGTTCCCCAGCCTCCCCCTGACCCGTTCTTCCCCCGATTCTTCCGCCGCTTCCGCCGCCGGCGCCCCCGCGCCACGCCGGCCACGATCCCCCGCAGCCCCGTACTCCCCGGCCACGACCCCCCCTCTCCTCAGCCTAGCCCGGCCCCCCTTCCTCAGCTACGCCCTATAAATCCCTCTCTCCGGCAGCTGCCCTGACCCCCGACCACGCTCCACCGCCGCCTCGCCCAGCCCCGCCGTGAGCCGCCTCGCCCAGCCCCGCGAGGTCGCCCAGCCCCAGCCTCCTCCTCCTTCTCCCTTCTCCTCCTCCTTCTTCCTCAGCTCCGGTCGGCCCCTGCGCCGCCGTTCCAGCCGCCCCCGGCGCCACCCGGCCGCCAACGCCTCCGCCTTGCCCCGCCGTGCCGCCGTCTCCGGTCGCCAGTACCTCTGAACCCTAACCCTAGGGTTGAACTCGGACACAGGACACAGTGTCCTCGTGTCGTGTCGGACGCAGTAAAGCCCCAATTTCTGAGCCCTGTTCAGGTACTCGTAACTTTCTCCTCGCTGCCCCATTTTCAATTCCGTAAATTGCAACGCGTAGCCTGCATGACCCCCTCGGTGCCCGGGCAAACCGCTCGGTGCATCGCGTCCTGTGGCGATCGCGAACCACGATCCAAAAACAGGAAAAATAACGACCCGATTCATCCCGGAACTGGGTACGCCCCGCCAAACGGGATGACTTGGTCGCGCGCGGTCTTCATAGATACGTGCGCGTCGTTGATACGGACGTGTGGGATTTTGCAGAAGCCGATTCGGGTGTGCGTGCACACCGGGATCAACGCGTATCCGCGGACAACGCCCCGTATCCGACTTTTCTGAATCATGTCCTAACTTTGTGTACACACGTCGGACCGAGACGAAACTTACGCCATCGGATTCGTAGCGATACGCTGGTCTTGTGACCCAAGTTTGGTTCGATTCTGAGAACGTTGACGAAATCGCGTGTCGTAGGCCCCACAAGTCCCACTCGACGGGCGATTTTGTGATCGGCTCATCAGAATTCAATTCTGGAAGTTCCGTTGGGTTCGTATCATCGTTCCTGACCTGTTGACACTAAGTTTGGTGAAATTGGAGACCTTTGACCCTGACACATTTTTCGGTGCAAAGCGGGCCCACATGTGGACCCCGTTTTGACCCGAAATTGCCGTTTTTTCCCTTGTCTCCAAATTGGACTCAAGGACAGGCGTTTCTAGCTATTTGATATCTTCTGAGCATGATGATAATGTTTATTTCAGCATCCGGAGACATTTCTGGAAATTTCTCGAGAACAGAACTGTAGTTGGGATCCAAACATCAGGCAAGTACCTGCACTTCAAGTTTATTCTTTATATTATGATAATTAGTTCCTTGCTTTACTAGTACCATTAGATGTTTACACTTAGTGTTAGGATTTGGATTTCATGTCTTGCTTTTCGTGTCGGGAGGGAGAATACTAGGAGGCATGTAGTTTACCCTTCCCCCTGTCCTGACTAATAGCTGTTGGTACGCGACTGTACCATCAGCCGGATACTCGATTATTCCTGACTAATAGCCATCTATGACGTGCCGGATTAGCCTTATAACCCCCTACATGCCAACTATGTATTCTAAATACACAATCACACACATAGTTTCTTTATCTTGTTGCAGTTCTATTTTCTTGTCTCATTATAATCCTGTTTTACTCATGTCTCTGGCTTATAGCATTTAACTCTTAGTTAATTTTACTACTTATTATGCATATTCTTATCATAATACTTAGTCAGTTCTTTTCTACTTGTCATAATTATTTAGTTTAAGCTTTGTGTGTATTGGTACCTTGCTCCTTTCCTGACTGGATCCGTTGATATTAGGTGATGATGAGGACTATGCCCCCACCTTTTATGGCCCATATGATGTAGCAGATGACACTTTTGAGGAGCCGGTTCCTATTCAGGAGACTACTTTTGAGGAGTAGTTAGCCAGTTAGCTAGTATTTCCTTTCAGCATAGTAATCGGGTTTGTCCCCGATTTATCTTCTGGTTCTGTAATAAACTGTGGAGTTGTTGTCACAATTTATCTTATGAAATCTTAGCATTCCTATTTTCTGTTATTATCCTTGCCTATTTATTCTTGTGGATGAGATAGATTTAAATTACCTGTGAATACGGTCTAGACAGCGTACTACCGCCGACACTGCGGCGTAGGCTGGACGTACCCACGTACTCGTGCCCGAATATCCGGGTGCGGGTCGTGACAGCAAGTCATATAATATCTAAGCAAAATAATATGTCATGAAACCTGTAACCTATACAGAATCACCATGAATATCTCAGAAAGATTATGTCTCATGAATAGTGTCAGGTGTCCTGGGTATGACGTACTTGATAATGCAAGCACGAGAATGTATAGGGTCTCGATATCCATGTCTATGTGATGTTACTCAACTCCGCGTACGGTGTTGGCACCCGAATATTATTCAGACGCTAAGTAAAGTCACACGGTCCTAGATTAAACATGTACAACATGTAATACCCCGTTCCGCCCTAGCGGACTGCCGTCCCAAACGGCAAAGTGCAAAACGTGCAAAACGTCCCGACCTGCCTTCCTCAGCGAGGCAACTCGTTTGAGGCAAGGATATCCAGACTTGGTCCCTACAGGAGTTCAGCTTAGGCTTTCAGAGGCTCGCTCGCAGTATCACTCTACCGAGGCGGATCATCGCTAAGGTGGGTGGCTACGGTGAACTTGTCTTTGCTTAGCCAGCACACATAAAATACGGAATGATACATGCTAGTCGCTAGGTGAATCACCCCCTGCATGCTAATAAGAATACAACGCACCTAGCTAAGGGAATAATCCCAACTTGTATTGCTTATGCTAGAACATGGAAATGAAATACGGATATATATTCAGACCCTCGCATGTTACCTTTGCCTCGTGCAACCGAACCCGCTATGCTTCGAGTAGAACGGCTTATATATATATTCAGTAGTGCACTGTTAACTTCCTACGTTGCACGACCCTAGATAACGTCTCTCGGAAAGGCCCCGTACGGTTTCGCTCGGCTTACCTTCGGGCCCAAGCGAACTTGAATGCTTAAGTTATACAAGCCCATGCTTGCCTGCTTGTAAATGTTGCCTAGTTTCAATGCTTGTTGTATAACTATGCCCAGACCGTGAAACACTATGCTTGCCATGCATTCATTTAGGCTCTCCTCGGAAGACTACCTGATAGTCGTTCCGTGCATGAATAAACCTGAATGCTTCCGGGACCGTTAGGTCGCTAAGGCAATTCCCGAACCAGGGAACTTGCACCAATCCTGTGATCCAAGAATCCCTGCTCGTTGAGCAATACTGTCCTGTACTGAATCAAATGGCTCGTGGAGCCGATACTCAATATTTAGAGTAATCCTGACCCTGCCTCGATAAGTTACAAATATATATATATCCTGACTTGAACTTGTTCCATGAAGCTTGTTCTATACATATATATATATCCTGCCCTGAACTTGTTCCTGTACTTGACCTGACCCTGAAGATTAGAAACTTGCATGGTCACAGGACAACTTGGAAACAAGGTTTTAGTTCCGCAGACGGTCGCTGGGGCACTGGCACCGATCTGATCCGGACGAAACTCTTGATAGTCGCCTGCTATAGGACGGAATGCCCTGGGACGTCCTGCTCTATGCGTCGCACGACATTCCGTACTGAGACTAGACCGTCCATTATGGCGCCGTGCCAAGTGACCTCATGTTCATATAGATAAGTCATCCTCGCTTAGCGGCTACCCGCGTGCGAGTCACTGCATCGCATCGAAAATAACTGAACACCTGAACGATCATGATATCTCAACACTCGTGCATAAAGAGCACTTGATCATCGTATGCAACATGCCTGATATTTCCTGTAACCCGTACACACAGAACGGGATCTCGCACTAGAACGCTTGTGTTTGCATATGCCTTGCTCCTGAATGCTTATACATGTTTCTGCTTGAATTAACTTGATTTGCCTTGGACAGGGAAGGACAAATGGTAAGTTGGTAAGTCTCGCCGTGTTTCCTCTCATGTCGCACGGCGCACTGCCACACGGATTAGGCTATTCAAATCTTGCATGAAACTGATCCTAAGGCAACTAGAAAGACAACTTAATAGTTGGTGCACGGAACCTTTATTACGTGTTTGGATTTGTTGAGCGGGCGAGTAGCCTCCCCACCAGGGCATTCATGTACTGATAACCCACCAGATTGCTTGCAGGGTGCGGGAGAACCTCGTTCGGTGCGGATGCCTCCTTCGTGCGTGCTAAGGCGGGGAGTTCAACTCAGAAGCCTTGGAACGCTACGTCCGGAACTAAAGCACATATACAAGACATAATGTTGGAACATCGCCTCGCCTGAACATCGCCTGTATATCATCCATAAATGTAGCCACTTGGCACGCTTTTATGTTGCAGAGAGAGCTCGAGCGACTTATAATCTCGGCTATACGCCGCCTGTAATACTTGTTTCAATATGAATAAAAAGAGCTTGTTTTACTTCAACTTGTGTACTAAATCTTGCTTTCGCTATATTGTCGACTCAGTGAACCTGTTACCGATCGCCTATGCGTTCATGATTCCGCTGCACTCGGACAATCTGTGCGACTCTGTGGCTTAGAACTCTTACCGCCAGCCAAACGAACCACGGCCTTGCGCGGGCGTGGCTAACGCTCGTGCGGCATCACGCCCGGATGGGTCAAAGCGATCGTTCCGTGGGAGCGCTGGCGCGGTGATTCTCGCCTAGCGGGAACGGCCGATTTGCTTGCGGGAGATCGGGACGTGACACAACATATAAATAAGTCAAGGAAATAATATATAACAAGAACTGCAGTGTTGGCAAGGTACACTTGCCTGGGGTTCTGACTCCAACTGTAGCTCTGGTATCAGCAGGATTTTCAGGTACTCCTCCGGTTGCTGAAATAAATATCACCATCAGATTCAGAAGACATCAAATAGCTAGAAACGCCTGTCCTTGTGTCCAATTTGGACACAGGGACAAAAGTGACAGTTTCTGGTCAAAGCGGGGTCCACATGTGGCCCACTTCGCACCAAAAAACGTGTCAGGGACAATGTTCTCCAAATTTGTCAAATTTAGTGTCAACAAGTCCAGAACGATGATACGAACCCAACGGAACGTCCAGAACTGGATTCCGATGAGCCGATCACAAAATCGCTCGTCAAGTGGAGCCGTAGGGCTCACGATACGCGATTTTGTCAACTTTCTCAGAATCGAACCAAACTTGGGTCACAGGGCCAGAGTATTGCTACGAGTCCGATGGCGCAAGTTTCGTTTCGATCCGACGTGTGTACACAAAGTTACGTGTTCTGGAACAGGGCCGATACGGGGCATTATCGACGGATACACGTTGATTCCGGTGTGCACGTACATCCAAATCAACTTTCACGAAATCCCACACGTCCGTATCAACGGCACGCACATTTCGGTGAAGTCCGCACCCGACCAAGTTGTCCCATTTGGTGGGGCGCACTCAGTTCTGGGGAAAAGCAGGGTGTTAATTTTCCTGTTTTTGGATCGCAGTTCGCGATCACCACAGGACGCGACACACCGAACGGATTGCACGGGTATTGAGAGGGTCACGCAGGGTTCGCGTCACAACAGACAGAACGAGAAACGGGACAACGAGGAGAGAGAAAAGGCTACCTGAACAGGGCTACGCAGAACTAGGATTCCTCGTGTCCGCGAGGCGACACGACTCGACACGACGGGGGCTAGGGTTAGGGTTCCGACGATGTGCTGCGGCTGGGGGCGCCGGGGCTTCACCGGCGGAGGGGCAGCTCGGGCGGAGGCGGCTCAGGCGGGGCTGGCCGGGGATGCGCTGGTGGCGGGCCGCTGCTGCTGCTGCTGCTTTCGACGAGATCGAGGCGGAGGAGCTGGGCGGCCGGGGCTCGTGCACGGGTGGAAGACGCTCGAGGCGGTGGCAGGGTTAGGTCGAGGGCAGTGGACGCAGGGGATCGCGGCGGAGCGGCGAGTTGAAGGCGGTGGTGATGCGAGGGAGGAGTGCGGTGGCTGAAGGGGTTCTTATAGGTGGAGGCCGGCGGTTATGGGCGGAGGTGAAGGGTCTGGGGAGTGATGCGAGGGAGGAGTGCGGTGGCTGAATGGGTTCTTATAGGTGGAGGCCGGCGATTATGGGCGGAGGTGAAGGGTCTGGGGAATTCGGAGAGACTGGCGGTGTTGCGGAGGCGAAGCGACGGCCGGCATCGGATGCGGGAGGTGGTGAGTCGGGGTCGGCGGGGGTTGCTGGAACGGAGGAGACGCGGCTGCGGCAGGCGGAGCGGCGGGAAACTAAGCGTCGAGGTCATCGATTTCACTGTGTAGAGGTCGGGTTTCGGGTAGTGGGTCGGGTCGAGTTACGGGCCCGGATCCGACCCGCTAGGGTTGGGCCCGGTTCAGCTAGACCGGGTCCGGTCCGGTTCGGGTCGGTTCAGATGAAAATAAACCAGATTTATTTTAGGGTTTATTTTGGGTTTAATAAAACTTAGTTTTTAGATCTTTAAAAAATGTTTCCGGGGTCCAATAAATTCCAGGAAAATTACACTATGTCTAATTTTTTATTTTATACCCTAAAATATTATTTTCAAAATATTTTAATATTGATTAACATCACCTAAAATTATTTAATTCTAAATACCTTGATTTTATTTAGTTAAAAATCCCAGAAAATTCTAGAAAAATTATGAAAATTGATTTTAAAATTCCTGAAAAATCAGGGGGTTTACAATCTACCCCCCTTAAGAGGATTGCGTCCTTGCATTCAAAGAATAACCGGTCAACAGAGATGACACGGGTGCATGCATTGTTCGAAATACATCACTATCAAGATTCATAATCAAGGAAAAGCACATAGGGAATGAAAACATCATTTCCCTAAGCAATGGAAGCAATTTTCTGAGTGAAGGAAATCAAGAAAACTACAGTTTAGAGAAACTATATTATCAATTATAAAATATACTAGGTTATTAATTACTAGCAAAATCAAAACTACCAGGTTAAGGCTAAGGTCACAAACCAATAGGCACGAACTAAAGCAATACTAGAATAGATAACTACGAATCACTTACGCGCATTAGCTACTCCACGAGTCTGTGCGTTCTCCAAGGTCATCGCCAGAGCTTGCCTGCGTCCTTGCAGTCGATTCCTCTGCTGCTGCTGAGCCTGCTGGAAGAGTAGTGTCTGGGGTATCAAAGGTGGCCTCGGCTGATACCCTCCTGGAGGTGGTGGTAGGACTCCTTCTTCCATTTTCGGTGCTCCCAATGCTGGATAGACTGGCCTCGGTACTGGTAACACTTGTTGGTTAACCATTGGTGCTCCTTCTCGACGCTCAAGGCATTCCCTCACTAAATGCTGACTGGATCCGCAAGCTAAACATAATCCCATTTTGCGTCTGCACTCGTTCTCAATATGGCCTCGCTTACCACAATGTTGACAGACAGGTAGTGCCTGTGGAGATGCTTCAGATGGCTGGTGCATGTGAGGTCTTTTTGTAGCTTCTTTCTGTGGTGCTCTGGCTAGTGCTGATGCGAAAGACCGTTTCAGACTGGTCTCTCTCCTGGTGACGCGCTCCATGCGTGGGGTTGCAGTAAGGACGTCCGAGTAAGATGTAGGTGCAACGGATCCAATTAGTTTATGTAGTTCGAAGTTTAATCCGTCGAAGAACTTCTCAGCCTTCTCTTCTTCTGTCGGGATCAGGGTTGGGGCGAAGCGACTTAGACGAATGAACTCCGCATTATATTCTTCCACTGTCATAATGTCTTGAGTGAGGCGATTGAACTTGTCCTGCAGTTCTGATCGAGCGATGGCTGGAATGTACATCTCCTGAAAGAGTCTAGAGAACTCTTCCCAAGTAACTCGGTCTGATCCAAGTCGTGTCTCCTCAGATAGCCACCAGTGATGTGAATTGTCTGTTAATTGCATTCTGACGGCAGTCATCCAACGTTCTCTTGGAAGCTCAGCTGCTTCTAATTGATGTTGAGTGTTGGTGAGCCACTTATGAACTTCAGTGGGCTCCTCCTTGCCTGAAAAGGTACGAGGCTTCAGCTGGCGAAAATTGGTGATAGAGGCCGTCGTTGGCCGTCGTGCTGGTAGATCTGCCTGCTCCAGTGCAGTTACTAGGCTGCTCCTCAAGTTCTCTGCCTCATGTCGCAGAGCCTCTTGTTGAATTTGTTGATGAGATTGCATCATTGCGTAGATCATTTGAAATATCTACTTCCCATCTATAGCTTGCCCTTGTGGGAATACGGGCATTGGTGGAGTAAACTGTGGCGGAGGTAGGATGTCATCTTGCTGGATTCTCGAGGCATGCTGATTTTCTTGACTGCATTGTTGAGCTGATTGACCTTCATCCACTAGTATTACTTCATCTTCGTTGGTTACTACAGTATCTCGTGGTGATCTTGCAGGAGTCTCGTCGTTTGCTCATGGATCCATAACTCTGCATCCAAAATAAACAATAAGAGGCGCACAGGAATCAAGGCAGGATGCAAGTCAAGAATTTAATTCGAATCCGATATAGATATCAAGAACGATTCAAACAAGTGGATGAGATTCTAAAAACTTATCCTATTCTTATTACAGGCTTGCTCGGTCCCTAAGTTGAAACCGAAACAATTTAGTCGTCGACCTGCATGGGCCACCACAAAAACCATGTTACACCCCAGTCCCAAAATATCAAGGGACTAGACACGTGGCAATGGCCAGCATCACACATTGATGGACAAACCCAATTTAATGGATCCATCGGGGCGTACTTAAGTTGTAATACAACAATAAGGGTCTACTAATCTCATCCACAGAAAAGAATACATCAATATCAAAATTATAAAGCAAGATCAATCTCAATAAAACATAAACTCGGGAAATAACCCGATAATGAGTCTGATACAATAGTCAAGATATAGAAATAAAGATAACAACAGCAAATAATGAGTATGGATAAAGCATATACTCAGAAGATATCCTCGGTGATCACTCGTCTACTGGATCTGGTACTGCTCCAGTGCCTGCTCCTGCTAATGATATTGTCCCGTATACCTCGGGGTAGATCTCGTCTGCTATACCTGGGGACATAATCCGGAATCCAGGTCCTCAGGGGACATAGCAAGGTACAAAATAACTCAAGCCATAAATAATGCAGTGCAGCAATAAATGAATCAATAGGGTAAACTATATAACCAGCTAAGTGATATGCAAGATGAGAGCATCACTAGAACTCAGGCTGAGACTATTACAAGCTCAGTGTCGGAGAGTCGGTAGCAGAGATATCATGCAGTTGTCTAGCTCGGAGAGAGACTACGACATCGTCATAATATAATCAACCTGTAGCCTGTGTGTCTCTCCCCACCAATGTAATCATACGTCTCATGTCCACAACATCTCATGTCCATGTCACGCAAGATCATAACTAATGCAGCAAGTCATATAATATCTAAGCAAAAGAATATGTCATGAAACCTGTACCTATATAGAATCACCATGAATATCTCAGAAAGATTCTGTCTCATGAATAGTGTCAGGTGTCCTGGGTATGACGTACTTGATAATGCAAGCACGAGAATGTATAGGGTCTCGATATCCATGTCTAGGTGACGTTACTCAACTCCACGTACGGTGTTGGCACCCGAATATTATTCAGACGCTAAGTAAAGTCATACGGTCCTAGGTTAAACATGTACAACATATAAATAAGTCAAGAAAATAATATATAACAAGAACTGCAGTGTTGGCAATGTACACTTGCCTGGGGTTCTGACTCCAACTGTAGCTCTGGTATCAGCGGGATTTGCAGGTACTCCTCCGGTTGCTGAAATAAACATCACCATCAGATTCAGAAGACATCAAATAGCTAGAAACGTCTGTCCTTGAGTCCAATTTGGACACATGGGCAAAAGTGACAGTTTCTGGTCAAAGCAGGGTCCACTTGTGGCCCACTTCGCACCGAAAAATGTGTTAGGGACAATGTTCTCCAAATTCGTCAAACTTAGTATCAACAAGTTCAGAACGATGATACGAACCCAACGGAACGTCCAGAACTGGATTCCGAAGAGCCGATCACAAAATCGCCCGTCAAGTGGAGCCGTGGGGTCCACGATACGCGATTT
The DNA here is from genome assembly GCA_036927795.1 of Iris macrosiphon. Taxonomy (NCBI): domain Eukaryota; kingdom Viridiplantae; phylum Streptophyta; class Magnoliopsida; order Asparagales; family Iridaceae; genus Iris; species Iris macrosiphon. The sequence goes on from JAYESA010000007.1 coordinate 12,917,902, forward strand.
TGTCAACGTTCTCAGAATCGAACCAAACTTGGGTCACAAGACTAGCGTATTGCTACGAGTCCGATGGCGCAAAAATTCATTTCGATCCGACGTGTGTACACAAAGTTACGTATTCTGGAACAGGGCCGATACGGGACATTGTCGACGGATACGCGTTGATTTCGGTGTGCACGCACATCCAAATCAACTTCCGCGAAATCCCACACGTTCGTATCAACGGCGCGCACCTTTCGGTGAAGTTCGCACCCGACCAAGTTGTCCCGTTTGGAGGGGCGCACTCAGTTCCGGGGAAAAGTAGGGTGTTAATTTTTCTGTTTTTGGATCGCAGTTCGCGATCACCACAGGACGTGACACACCGAGCGAGTTATACGGGTATCGAGAGGGTCATGCAGGGTTCGCATCACAATAGACGAAACGAAAAACAGGGCAACGAGGAGAGAGAAAAGGCTACCTGAACAGGGCTACGCAGAACTAGGATTCCTCGTGTCAGCGAGGCGACACGACTCAACACGGCGGGGGCTAGGGTTAGGGTTCCGGCGCTGTGCTGCGGCTGGGGGCGCCGGGGCTTCGCCGGAGGAGGGGCGGCTCGGGCGGAGGAGGCTCAGGCGGAGGCGGCTCAGGCGGGGCTGGCCGGGGATGCGCTGGTGCTGCTTCCGGCGAGATCGAGGCGGAGGAGAGACGGAGGAGCTGGGCGGCCGGGGCTCGGGCTCGGGTGGAAGACGCTCGAGGCGGTGGCAGGGTTAGGTCGAGGGCAGCGGACGGAGGGGATCACGGCGGAGCGGCGAGTTGAAGGCGGTGGTGATGCGAGGGAGGAGTGCGGTAGCTGAGGGGGTTCTTATAGGTGGAGGCCGGCGGTTATGGGCGGAGGTGAAGGGTCTGGGAAAGTCGGAGAGACTGGCGGCGTTGCGGAGGCGAAGCGACGGCCGGCATCTGATGCGGGAGGTGGTGAGTTGGGGTCGGCGGCGGTTGCTGGAGTGGAGGAGATGCGGCTGCGGCAGGCGGAGCGGCGGGAAACTAAGCTTCGGGGTCGTCGGTTTCACTGTGCAGAGGTCGGGTTTCGGGTAGTGGGTCGGGTCGGGTTACGGGCCCGGATCTGACCTGCTAGGGTTGGGCCCGGTTCAGCTAGACCGGGTCCGGTCCGGTCCGGTTCGGGTCGGTTCAGATGGAAATAAACTGGGTTTATTTTAGGGTTTATTTTGGGTTTAATAAAACTTAGTTTTTAGGTCTTTAAAAAATATTTTCGGGGTCCAATAAATTCCAGGAAAATTACCCTATGTCTAATTTTTCATTTTACACCATAAAATATTATTTTTAAAATATTTTAATATTGATTAACATCACCTAAAATTATTTAATTCCAAATACTTTTATTTTAATTAGTTAAAAATCCCAGAAAATTCCAGAAAATTATGAAAAATGATTTTAAAATTCCTGAAAAATCAAGGGGTTTACACGTGCTAACGTAAAGGCTTATGTTCTAAGGTAGACTATATAGTATATGTTCTTATGCTTATGCTTCCAATAAAGGCAAGGCTTGTCTGCTTACATGCTAACTTGTACTAGTTTGCCTCGTTTTAATGCTTGTCACATAATTTATGCCACAATCAAGTAACACTATCAATGTCTTGCATTCATCCAATTCATCAAAAGACTATTTAATAGTCATTCCGTGCAAGTATGAACCTGAAAGTATCTAGGACCGTCGGGTTGCCAAGGCATTTCCCCGAACTAGGGGATTGCATTATGTCAAGTAAAGCAAGAATCACAGCTCGTGGAGAAGTACTCGTTCAGAACAAGAATTAAGAATTATCATGTCATGTCGTGAATCTGGAAGATCCAAGACTTGCATGTCGCAGACAACTTGTGCACAAGATATTCATGTTCAGGTTCCTACGGACGGTCGCCGGGGCACAGGGGTCGATCCAATCCGGACAAAACTTTAAGATAGTCGCATGGTAGTGGGCGACATGGAGTGAAATGCTCTATTGGCCTTGAGTTGCACCCCATACCGTACCGGGCGAAGGTGGCCTGTAGAGACTCATACCTCACCCATCTAATATCGTCCCGAGACTATAACTCATCCTTCATGGCTATGTCAGCGACCCATGTTCATATAAATAAGTCATCCTCGCTTAGCGGCAATCTACGTGCGAGTCATTGCATCGCGCCTAGTAATCTGAAACACCTGAACGGATATGAGTATTATATAATTGAACACTTGAACAATCATCTGCAATACTTCTGGATAATCCGTGTAACTCGTGCACCTGAAACAGAACCTCGTTTGTGACACTCGTGTTTGCCTATACAATTTTTCGCGTACTTCATCATATATATATATATATATACTCGTGCCTGGTTTACCTTGGACAGGGAAGACCGGATGGTAAGTTGATAAGTATCGTTGTGTTACTCATATATCGTATGACACACCGCCATACGAGTTAGACTTTTCATTATGTCATAAAAATGATCCTAAGGCAAGACTAGAAAGATAACTTAATAGATGATGCACGAAACCTATATAACGTGTTTGGATTTGTCGATGTGGCGAGAAGCCTCCCCACCAGTGCATTCATATACTGATAACCCACCAGATTACTTGCAGGGTACAGGAGAATCTCGTTCGGTGCGGACACCCCTTTGTGCGAGCTAAGACATGGAGTTCGCTTTGGAGCCTTGGAGCGTTACGTCCGGAGCTGAAGCGCATATACATGAAATAATGTTGGAACATCGCCTATGTATCATTCTACAATTGTAGCCACTTGGCACGCTTTTATTATTTTATGAGAGAGGACTTGAGTGACTTGTAATCTCGGCCTAGTGTCGCTTGTAATAATAATTCAATATCAATAAAGTACTTATTTTACTTTTATACATGTTATTTACTGCTTCTGCTATTGACGACTCTGTGAACTTGTTACCAATAGCATGTTCACTTTTTATTTTACTGCATTCGGACAATCTGTACGACTCTGTGGCTCAGTCATTTTACTGCCTATTCGGATCATGGCCTTGCACGAGCGCAGCTTGTGCTCGTACGATATCACGTCCAGATAGGAACAATCGTCCTGCGGGAGAGCTGGCACAGTGATCTGCGCCTAGCGGGAACGGTCGATTCCTGTGGGAGATCGGGACGTGACAATAATGACTATAAATAAAAATAAAGAATGTAATACAAGACGAGAAGCAATGAACATATATCATAATATGGTAGAAATGAGACAGGTAATCTAGAGCAATATACTATAAACTGATCACAATAAAATATAATAAAGGCAATAAAATAGAATATAGAGAAGAACTGTAACTACACTAAGTGTTTTAAAATACTAATTATATATGTGATCGACTTGGGTTGAATATTGTCTACTTACACATGGATAAACATTGTCTAACTTAAATATTAAATATTGACTAGGCTTTGATTACATATCTTGCTAGAACTTTTTCCTTCCCGATTAGTACAATAAATCCAACAATGACACGTTACAATGCAAGGTACTCAATGAATTGTCTAATGTTAAACATTGTCTAATAACCATACGAGAATATGTGAAACAATAAAACAAGAAATAATATCTCATGACTGAAGATCCATGTGTGCACTAGCCCGTGTACCATCGTGTCAAAAATCAAGTAAAATATTTCTAAATACTTGTATTATAGTAATTATCAAATAATAAAAACTATCAGAGAATGTACTCGCCTGTAGTCCAGAGAAATGGATATCAAACAGTGTCCGTCCCGGTGTTTAAAGGACCTAAATATGGAATATCATGTCAACACAGTATTTTCCAATGATAAAGAAGTTAAACTAATTATTTCTAGGTCTTCAAGTCACCTCTAATTAAGTCAAACTAGGCCAAAATGGTCAAACTAGTCAACTCTAAGTTAAACTAGTCAAACTTGGTCAAACAAGTCAATTCCAGGTTAATACCAAGATTTTAGGCCATATCTAGATAATACTAGTCCATATTAGTTATACTAGCTAATTATAAGATATACTCGGTTAAACTAGTCAAACTAGATACTCTAGGTCCATACCTTTCTAAACTAGATTTTCTAAGTCTTATTAGGCCAATGTAAGGTAATTAACTATACTAGTCATTAGATACTTGATATAGCTTACACATATATACTATTTACTATTGTATCTTAAAATATCTTATTAATAACTTAGTATCCTAAGATACCTACACTAAATATGTATTACACTAGTATATAGACTCATTACCTTAACTCTCACTGACTTAAGTATCATAAAACACTTATACCCTTGCTATGATCTTAGTATCTAGCCAATACTTAATATCTATAATACCTTATCCTAGCCATTACCTCAACATATATCATATTACCTATTCACTTCCCAGATACCTTAACTCTCACTCAACATGGCACTGACACACTAATCCATTACCTCACTTAACAATTGATACCAACTCCAACTTGACCTCATAACCCCTTATCTATGGATACTGCACCCAAGCTCCCATTAACTTCACATATGCATAACTACAGTCCTATAACTTAGTATCTCATTTAATAACCAAGGCTACACCCCGTATTTTAATCCCATGCCTATACCTATTCTCCCATACTTAATTACCTAGTAATACCTTAACTATATCTCCTCCCATGATAACTTAGTCCTAGTATCCAAGCTCTTGACTAATACCTTAGCACTAATACCTTGGTACTTAACTCCACATCCTACACGAGTCTCCACCTCATACTCACAGTCATGCACTTTATGTTGATACCCCTATATCCAATGTTCCCAATGATACACTGCACCGTCTAAACACTCAACACAAATACTCACCTACATACTACACCACTGACACTCTCCCAAAATATACACCAAAACATACACCAAAACATACACACACAAACCTATTCCCACATACCTTAATCCATTGTTGCTTCTATGCAAAGCAATATGCTGCCAGTGCACAACATCTAACTTGCACTGCCCTCATCTAATATCTTAAGCCTGACACCCATCTACACACATCAATACCTTGCTGCACTATCACCCCAATTTGATGCACTGATTATTGCATCAACCTCTGTATACAATCTCTAATAATCAAGGCACATCTGAGCTCCTTCTGCATTACCTCACATACTGCAGTTGTTTCTTCACATTGTTGTTAGTCCATTCATACTCCCCCTCCTCTTTTAACTAAAAACATATTATTATATATAGTCACACATACCACTTCACTCACATCATACCCAAATCTGATACTAATGTGTATTAGATACTCAACCTCACTCATATTCCACAAGTATACCCTATCACTTACACACTCAAGTCCCCCTTCATAGTGCAAGGCAGCTGCACCTGAGCCAATGTAAGTGCTTGAGCACCGCAATAAAGCTCCTTGTTGTACCAAACTAGGACATAACCCCTCCCTCATCTCATCTGCACATACCAAAATTTACAGTGTTTCTCACTGATGCTATTGCAAGGAACACCTGCAGACTTTAGCCCTTACTACCAAATCCCCTCTCTTCTGACCCGAGCTCCAGGTAAGCCCTCACTGAACTAAACCAGCTTGCAATGCTCACTACTTCCACATTGTAATTGGTGCAAAGCCCGAGCCCTCAAGCATACACACAATCATAATTGTCCACTCTAACATGTCCACTCCTGTTGCCACTGAATGCAGTGCACCATAGAACTGCCCATCCAACAGAAATACACAAATTTATTACACACAACCCTCACTAAGACACCTGCACATATCTATACACACTTCACATGGAAGTCCAACCTCTAATTGTAGCGCACTGGCACTTAATATACAAATCTTGTGTATCAGATTCACCTACAAGGACACTCCTACGCTGCACAGTAATCCAGTTGTACACCCATGTTCCATATTTAAACTCTATAACAATTCAAAGACACCCACTCACAGACCCCCCATAGTAATTCTCTAAAACACACCCACTATTAACACAAACACTCACAAACATATATTAACACATGCACACTCACTTACAAATTAATAAATAAATACACTAACATACTATATAAATACTAGTGAGTATTAAATCAAACACCTAGTGGGATACCCTTGATACTCACATGCACCACTATGATACTCTCTCCAAACCTCACCAACTCGTCCTAAACCATATGAACAACTCAATTATAATAATTAGAGTCTAATTAGTATAATAAATAACTATACAAGTGCTTGTGGCAAAATATGACACGTGTATCACAAGTGTAGAAGGAAATTCCCCCAAATTACAACGTATCATAAAGTATCATGATACAGCCTACTCGTATCCAATTGTTGACACGTAACTAGCCTCACATAACCAATACAAGCCTAATTAAACCTAATTGACCTAATGACAAATATTTGGTGCACCAATCTCGAATTTTTTTCAAATTGGACACAAAATTCAATGTAACTTTCACAATATGACTCATATGAACCTAGTTCTTCTTTCTATATGTAGTCCTTAGTCATGGTAGGGTTCCTATAGATCAAATACAATAATTAGAATATAATTAGACAGAGAATTGAGGGTTATACCTATTGGGAGGTGGATTTCTAATGAATTGTTCAATGGACATAATTAGGACACAAGCTCCTAGCCAACTCCTCCTTCTCCAAGTGCTCCTTACAATCCAAGCTTCTAGGCTCCTTAGATGATGAAATTGAAAGGAATTGAGAGTGATTTGAGGGGGAAATTGAATAGAATTTGATGGAAAATGAGTTGCTTGGGAAAGAAGAAGCACAAGTGTAATGAAATAAAATAAGATAAACAAATGACTCTCTCTCTCTCTCTCTCTCTCTCTCCTCCCCCCTAGCTTAAGGGGGGCGGACACATTGGGTTAGTTTGGGAAGGTTGGTGAGCCCACTAGTTGCTTCCACAAGTTGTTAAAGGCTTCTAGTGGGTTCATGCACTATCTCATGGTTTCTTTTAATTAATTAAGAAAGGGATCATGCTAATTAAGGAGGGAATATTCTATTATCTAACTAAACTAATCTAATTATCAAACTAACCATGTCATGACTAATCAATTGGGTCATGGGCCTATATGTTAGGTGTCTACTAGGTCCAATGCACTAGTCCAAACTAACTAGCTAACACTAAGGCCCAATGATGTAAATACAAATAATACTAATAGTAATAACAATAACAATATTGCTACTAATATAATTACCAAAATTTTTATGGAATGACAAAAATACTCTTGGTTTGAAAATGTGGTTGTTACAATCCTACCCCCCCTTAGAAAAATTTTGTTCTCGAAATTTAAAGATGATTGCACCCATTTCTAGGTCAAACCCCCAACCCATCTAAGATCATGCAAACATACAAATTAAAGGGTCACTAATTACTATCAACATGCATGTTTATGATCTCTATCTGTCATGATATTACAATATCAATCATAGTTACTACTAACTACACTAACTATACTATAGCACAGAGCAATCTATAAGGTACTAATAAAGTTCACAAAACAATAGATGAAAAAAGGATAAAAAGAATGGACATAACATAACTTGCTAATCCATCACTTGTAGTATCGGTCTCTACGACCATCATTGCAAAAAACCCTGTCCCGCTGGGGTGTATCCCTCTGCTGGTACAGGATAATCTGCGGTGACACATGTGGCCTAACTGAACCCCTCTATTCTCTCTATATGGAATACCTGCACTCCTACTCTCCATGATACCATCTTACATATCCTACCTCATTATCACACTGATACACCTAGCTAATATTTATCACCCACAATAGAACTCACTGATACTAGACTAACACACTCCATATATCACTCATCCTAGTCTTGATACACCATGCACACTCCAGGAAACATTGGTACACCGACACTAATTCTATAACTATACTAGACACATGCATTTAATACTCTAGGATACCAACTGCTAACTTACTCTGACACTTGTCTTAGGTTTATTGCTACAAAAATGGTACTACCCTATGAGTTACTTCTAGGCTTATATACTAATATCTGATGCCCACCTGCCAAACTAGGGATCATTCTCAAACTCACTAGCTGCGCTCCCAACAATGAACACTGATACTCAACTTGGCACAAACTATCTGCAAGTTACCAAACTACTATACTATCCAAAGAAGCTGCCTCAGGAACTAATGAAGGTAAAACTCTATAAGGACTGAATTAGAGGCACTAAGATACCCCTATCCTGAGCTAATAGGGGTGATTGAACAGAATTCAATAATAACAAGGCTGAATGATAGAGACGATATGTTAAGGACCAATTTAAGATATAATAAAACCAATTTAAGATATAATATGATAATCATGCACTTCTATCTTGAAATCATGTTATCCAGAATCCTCGTAACACCAGTAAGCATAGTTGCGATAAACTATAGAGTTCGTAACTAAGGTACATACCTCTAGAATCATGGTATCTAAATTTTTTGTCCTACCACATGTTTGGCTGCAAAAACTATAAATTCCATAACCAAGATAAATATATCCAAAATTAGGCTCTATGTTTTCGTCATGCCAGCTAATATGGATGCAATAAACTCTAAACTTCATAACTAAGGCAGACAATTACCTTTCATATTGTTATTATCCATTTACTTTATCAGAATATACCTCAACTTAGTCCATAAGATTCATGATCTCGATACAAGAATCAAGTCAACAACGAACATCAAGAATCAAATTCAACAATAACAAGTGAGAGTGAACAAAAACGAGTGGAAACATATTTTAAAGTTGACTTTATAATAAGATTCTCAAGGTTCGTCCCAAAAATATCTCAAGAAATCCTAATTTGTGATTGCATATTGTAAACCCCCTTAATTTTCAAGAATTTTTAAACTTGGATTTTTCACAATTTTCTGGAATTTTCTGAGAATTTTCTGTAATTTAAAAACAGGGTTTTAGTTATTAAATAATTTTTAAATGATAATAAACAGTACTAAAATATTATGAAAATAATATTTTTGGATGTAGAATGAAAAACTGGACTTAGGGTAATTTTCTTGGAATTTATTGGGCCCCGGACCTATTTTAAAACACCTGAAAACTATTTATTAAAATTATTTATTATTTATTAATTATTTAATGATTTAATTAATTATTTTTTTAAATAAATAAACCGGCCCACTGGACCCGGCCCACCGGGCCCAGCCCCAACCCGGCCCAAATCGGCCCAGTCCGTTCAGCTTATCGGGTCGGGTCGGGTCTGCCCGAACCCGACCCGCCTAAACCCGCAGACCCGCCCGCACCCCAGCTCCCCACGACCCGACTCGGCCCCCGCCGCGCCCGAGTCTTCCGCCGCACGTCCCGGCCACCCCGCCCGCCTCGGCCGGCCACGTCGCCCAGCATCCGCCCTTCCCGGTCACCTCCGTCCCCGTCCGCCTATAAAAACCCTAACTCCCACCAGCTCCGCCTCAAGCCCCTCCGACCAGACCCCTCCGCCCTGGCCTCTCCCCGCGTCAGCCGCCCTCGCCAGCCGCTCAGCCCCTGCGCCACCACCGCAGCACCGCTCCCCGCCTCTGCCCACCAGCTCCGCCCCCTTCTTCGTCCTCCTCCTCTCCTCGACGACGAGCCCGGCATCGCAGCGGCAGCAGCTCCGGCCACCCCGCGCCGCCAGCGCTGCCTCCGCCGGCCAGCACCCGAGCCCAGCGCGCCTCCGGCCGCCCTTGACCGCCTCAGCCCAAGCCGCCGGAGCCCCGCCGCAGGCAGAACCCTAACCCTAAAACCCTCGGACACGGCTTGGACACAGGACACAGTGTCCTGTGTCGTGTCGGACACGGTGAACCCGGTTTCTGAGGAGCCCAGTTCAGGTACTTGTAACTTCTTGCTCGTAGCTCTGATTTCGATTCCGTAAATTGCGTTGCGAAGCCTGTATGACCCTCTCGGTGCCAGGACAAACTGTTCGGGGCATCGCGTCCTGTGGTGATCGCACACCGCGATCCAAAAACAGGAAAAACCAGACCCTGTTTTACCCCGGAACCGAGTACGCCCCGCCAAACGGGACGACTTGGTCGCGTGTGGTCTTCACAGATACGTGCGCGTCGTCGATACGGACGTGTGGGTTTTCGCAGAAGCTGATTCGGGTGTGCGTGCACACCGGGATCAACGCGTATCCGCGGACATCGCTCCGTATCCGTACTTTCTAGAACGCGCCCTAACTTTGTGTACACACGTCGGATCGAGACGAAACTTGCGCCATCGGACTCGTAGCAATACGCTGGTCCTGTGGGTCAAGTTTGGTTCGATTCTGGGAACGTTGACGAAATCGCGTGTCGTGGGCCCCACAGGCCCCACTCGACGGGCGATTTTGTGATCGGCTCATCGGAATCCAATTCTGGAAGTTCCGTTGGGTTCGTATCATCGTTCCTGACCTGTTGACACTAAGTTTGGTGAATTTGGAGACCTTTGACCCTGACGCATTTTTTGGTGCAAAGCGGGCCCACATGTGGACCCCGTCTTGACCCGAAACTGTCGTTTCTGCCCTTGTCTCCAAATTGGACTCAAGGACAGGCATTTCTAGCTGATTGATATTTTTTGGATCTGATGGTGACGTTTGTTTCAGCAACCGGAGTACCGCCTGCAATTCCAGCTGAAGTCAGAGCTACAAATGGGAGCCGAAACCCCAGGCAAGTGTACCTTGCCAAACTTGCAGTTCTTGTTATTTATCCCTTTGACTGCATTTATATTATTGTACATGCTTAAACCTAGGGCCGTGTGACTTACTTAGCGTCCGATTAATAGTCGGGTGCCAACCCCGTACGCGGAGTTGTGTACGTCATCTAGAGATGGTCATTCGTGACCCTTTATATTCTCGTACTTGCATTATCAAGTACGTTATACCCAGGACACCTGACACGAATCATAAGACAGAATCTTTCTAAAATATTCAAGGTAATTCTGTGTAGGATACAGGATTGACATAGACATTATATTCTTAGACATTATATTCCTAGACATTATATTCATAGACATAGTATGACTCACTGCATTAGATATGATCTTACGTGACATGGACATGAGGCATCGTGGACATGAGACGTATGATTACATTGGATGGGGAGAGACACACAGGCTACAGACTGATTATATATATATAATCCATAGTAAACACATAGTAAAACACATAGTAAACACTGCTACCGGCTCCCAGACACAGAGCTTGTAGTGGTATCAGCCTAAGTTCTAGTGTTGCTCTCAACTTGCATTTCACTTATATGGTTATATAGTTTCCCTATTATTTCATTTATTGCTGTACTGTATTTATTTTGGCATGAGCTTTCTTGTACCTTGCTATGTCCCCTAAGGACCTGGATCCGGATTATGTCCCCAGGATTAGCAGAGGAGATCCACTCTGAGGTTTGCAGAACAGCAGCATTAGCAGGAGCAGAAGAAGGAACAGGAGTAGGCACTGGAGCAGTACCAGATCCAGTAGACGAGTGATCTCTGTGGGTATCTTCTGAGTATATACTTTGTCCATACTCAGTATTGTTGTTGATATCTTTATTCTTATATCTTGACAGTTGTATTAGACTTATATCGGGCTTGTTCCCCGATTTAATTACTTGTGACTTGATGTTTGATGTTTATTTTCCTTTTGTTGATATTGATATATTCATTCTGTGGATGAGATAGTAAACCATGATCGTTGTAATACAGCTTAAGTATGCCCCGATGGATCCATTAAATTGGGTTTGTCCATCGGTGCGTGCTGCTGGCCATTGCCACGTGTCCAGTTCCTCGATATTTTGGGACTGGGGCGTGACACACGGTCCCAGGGTCAGCCCTGTATATACTAGTTACTTTCATGTGAAAAAACCTATAATATTATTAAAAAATTAGATAGAAATTTAATTATGTTAGGATATTTTAAATATGATTTAAATATATTTTAATTATAATCTGATATAAATTTTTTTATAATTTTGGATATATGTTTAGTTAGATAATATCATTTAGTTATTTTACGTATAATTTAAATATTGAATATAGTTTAGGATTTGTTATATGTTAAGGTAATAAATTAGAAGAATTTTAGGTTTTTAATTTTTTTTTCCAACACGTGAGGAAAGAATCATGGTAGTTAACTCTTTTTAATAATTTAAAATAAGTGAAGTTATATATATATATATATATATATATATATATATATATATATATATATATATATATATATATATATATATAAGACTTAAACGGTTCATTTTGAGCCGTTTCTAAGCCATATTATAATTTTAGAGATATTAAAATATATTTAAAATTAACTAAAGGTAAAACAATGGTACGTTATGTATTTTGGTCCGGAACTTCACGGACTAGTGTCTGTACATGTTGTTCGAGTCCAATACGATTAGATAAAAATACAACATTGGGATTTTTTTTTGGGTCGTTACTATGAGTGAGAAGCAGAAAATTCCAAGTAAGTTCTCAGAAGAGCCCAGCTCTTCTGCAATCAGAACGTAACAAAGAGATTTGTTTCACCAGGAGGATTAGAGAAATGATAAAATCCAGGAAAGATGGAAACCGGGAACCTTGTAAGCCAATTTTGCACCTTCATTTGCATTTTCACTGACCCAAATAATGAAACACATCCATGCACGATTCTTCAACGTTCTGCACTCCTTTTCAAGACTAAGAATTTTCTGGGAACCATTTTACAGTCTTTAGAATTTTCTCCAATGCTTCAAGGCAGTCGTACTCGATAATAATTCTTCTGTGACTTGTATCCCATTCATCTAACATGATAATCCATAATTCTGTTAATAGAGTTGTCGTCGATGAGTCGATGACCCAAAATAGCCGAAACCAATGTCACTCCATGAAGTTTTAACAAACCATCCGTCACCAAAATCAGATCCGTGGAACAACTACCTTCTTGAGATCGACCAGCTGTCATGGGGCCGATAGACTGACCCTCAATTTTTGACTCTACTCAGCAAGTTTTCGACGATCACCATTAGTCACTTTGTCTCGATGAATTGAATCCTCTGTATCCCTCAAATCATCTCGAAGAATCTACTCAGCAAGTTTTCAACGATCCACAAACTCATTTCGAACACCCCTCGATCCTCCATTCGATGTGTGCGGTCTTCTTGTACACCTCAGCGGGTTGAGCCTGTACAATACTACAACATATATCTCCTCGAGATAGATGTTGAGAACCCTTCGTAAGCTTCCAATCTATGTCCCCAAATATATTGTGACATCCATCATCCGCCAAATTTTCTACTGAAACCAAGTTTTATCAAAAATTTGACACATGACAAACCCCCTTAAGAACGAACTTCTCGCCAAGCTCCATTGTCATGTGTACGTTCCCGATGCCTACAACTACAGCCGTCCCCTTGTTGTTTATCTTCATTCGTCCAAATCTTCTGCCTTAGTATGATGTAAAGATTCCCCTCTGCGGAGTAGAGTGATATGATGCCCCCTTATACAATATCCAATCGCCGTCATGCCACATAGCCGTAAAATCTACCTGATCATCCTTGCCTTTAGCCTTCTCATCTTTGAGTTTCGCGCAGTTCCTTTTAAAATAACCTCTTTTTCCACAGTGATAGCAACCCTCATTGTGGTCTACAGTCACAAGATCCAAAGAACTCCCCATGTCTCCCCTTTCCATAGGAATTAACTAGAGCATACTCTTACGACAATTCAATAAACTGCTTATTTCGGACATCCTCGTTCAATAAACTGCTTTTGACTGTCTTAATTGTGAAATATCCATCAGGTGCGGAATTGCTCACCGACACCACCAACGTCTCCCATCTTTTCGGCAGAGAATTAAAAAGTAACAGTGCCCGAAGTTCATCATCAATAGCCATCTTTATCACAAACAGCTGATTAATGGTACCCTAAATCTCGTTCATATGTTGTGCCACCAACGCACCCTCCGTGTATATCGAGTTGGCGAGTTGGCGAATAAGAAATGCCTTGTTGCTAACCGTCTTCTGTTCGTACAACGAATGCAGCTTCTCCCTAAGTGCTTTTGTCGAACTCTCCATAGATACGTGATAAAACATCGAATCATCCAGTCATTGACGGATGAATCAAACGGCCTTCCTATCTAATCATTTTCAGCCATCAAAAGATTTGTCCGATGGCTTGGCGCTACCGCCCTCCAATGGACCATGCAAATTCTTGCACTATAGTAGATCCTCCATCATTGGCTTCTAAATTGCCTAGTTCTCCCTGTGAGGGTGATCATATATATGTGTGTTCAACTGCTTCGTAGACATGGTCGCACCTTCCCTCTCGAGAAACTGAAAGCTCTGATACCAGATGTTGGGACTAGCAGTGTCGATACTGCGCTCCGACACCACATGTCTAAGACTGACCAAGCTGAAAATGCAGCAGCCCACATGAAGATAATCAACCACTATCTAACGCAAGCACCAAGAAAGATCAAACATATTATTTTCGGTGACTACGTCACCTGGACAAATCACATTCTACATAAATTCAGAAAATAGAGAAGAATGAATAAACATGTTAAATCATTTGTCCAAAGATTTAACCCCCTAAACAAACTCAAGAAGAAATCAGAAGATTATAACTTTAAATCACTCACCATACCGGTAGCGATCTCCCTAAATGAAGACGATGACTCCCCTAGCATATCTTATCTTCCAACTTTCTTGGATGGCGAGCCCTAAGAGCAAAGTATGGACTTTCTTTTAGATTTTATGTGGACTTGCTCCCTCAGATCTCCCACTTTAAGGTTCTCTTATGCCTACATCCTCAAATAGGTTGAGAAACCTATTTTAGGGTATAAAAAATTCCCAAAATAGTCCACCATCAAATCTTGTCGTCCACCAGTATCTAACGGTGTTGTTTAAACCTGAACAATGTTCAGCACCGACAAAATCAAATTCTGACCGAATTCGGTCAGTTGAATTTCCATAAGTTCTGTTTGAAAATGGTTGAGTTTGGACGGAATTCAGTAGGACCGAACTCAGTCCCTTCCTCACAAAACTCTCCAGACTGGACTCCAACATAATGGACAGTAAATCCTGAGAGTAACTTCCCATTAAGTTGGCATTTACAACAGTAACCCCTACTAAGTACGCAATTAATAAAACTGAAACCCCCATGTGGAAGCACATGAACAACTCCGCTAGAGCACACGTCTCGCGGGAGCACAGACTGACTAGAGCACGGATCCCGCGGGAGCTGACTTCCTGTTGGAACCTATGTAAATCCCCTCTAATTTTTCCAAGTCATTTAGTTATGTATCTATATATGTATATGTTAACATATTTATATATGCATGTATATATGTAAACATGTGTACTAGTATGTATATAAATATGTAAACATATGCAAATATAAATAATGATTAACATAGAAACTATATATATATATATATATATATATATATATATATATATATATATAGGAAATAGATTATTTAAAGCTTTTCATTAATAAAAGAGAAAGAAATTCAATAGTTATCTGTATTAAACCCATTTTTTAAAATTCGTTATTATTCCCAAAGCCCATTAAACATGGTCATAAAACCCACTACTCTTTTCCAAGCCCAACTCATAACCCAAACTCCCATAACCCATTACACTGCCCTACCCAAGTCCATTAACCTCAAAACCTAAATCCTTCTCTCAATCACCTATTCTCTTGCATATATGCACGACACTTTAGCCTAACCTACACGTTCTTTATGCTATCAATATGAAAAATGATATATGAACTGGAGCATTGGCCTGCGGTTCATATATCATTTTTCATATTCTACAATACTATGTTAATTGTAGAATTGGTCCACAGTTTTGATCTGTTTGTCACGTGTCAGCATTCGCATTTCATTGACAGGTCAACCGGTGACGGATTCGAACAAATAGGAAAGGAGGGCAATAGAATTGCATCATGTGGCGTGCGGGCCAAAACCGCCAATATAAACCTTCCGAGCAGAAAATCTATGTATCCAACCTTATCAACTCTCCACCTCAAATCTCTCTCTCTCTCTCTCTCTCTCGTCTCCTTCTGGAAGAACAGAGCCAGCGCCTCACCGAGACTCGAGTCGTGCGCACCGTCGACCACCTTCGTCTCGGCCGTACCTCAAGCCTCTTCTTGAGCGACCGATCCAGAACTGTTGCCTCGGCGTGAACCACCGAGCTCCTCTCCTATCGACGTCGAGCAGTTGGCATGTGCACCTGTTGGAACCCATCACATACCTACTGTGCGTTCTGGAACTAACCGCAGCCGCCGACGCCTTCCAGTCGACGCTCTAGTCGCCGACTGTAGGCGACCGCTGATGTCACACCCGGAATGTGACCGAACTCTGCCTACCACGTGACAAGGAAGGAACTTCTCGCCTAGAATTTTTGTTCTTCGTCATTGGTAAGACTACAACCATTATTATGAGCTCGGAGAACCTAAGAACCAGGACAAAAATCTATCATTTAAATATGTAAACGTATGCAAATATAAACACATGATTAACTGAGAAAGTATATATATATATATATATATATATATATATTATATATATATATATATATATATATATATATATATATATATTTCGACACTTTTTGCCGATTTGCTGAGAGGCACCAACAAGCTCGAAAAAGAACTTCTTGTACGTTGGACTCCGAACTTATACGAACGAACAATACTTTGTCTTTTCTGCTTGTTGTTACTAACTCTCCTCATACATTAAAGTATTGTTAGTATCTAACCACAAAAGAGTAGAAAAATCAACTCCTAATTAATAGCCACCACTGGGATGGCAATTTTTTTGGATTCCGACAGAGACTTGATTTTTTTTCTTTCAACGGAGACGAGTTTGAGGATTTAAAAACGAAAACGAAAACGGAGATGAAAAAAAATTATTCGGCCGAATTTGGGATCAGATATAGGTATAGTACTCCACGTCCCTTTAAATCTCTCATCCTGATTATTTATTCCCACACATTTTAGTTGTATGGAACTATAGATCTTTATTTTGAATATATTTTTATGGGATTAACATTTTCTCTTTATTGTTTTGTATTGTAGAATTCTATTTAGTACTTGTACCGTTTTTGTTGGATTAATATTTCTTTTTGTTATATTGTATGATTTTTTTTTTCTATATAGTAGTATATTTTATTTTGATGGAAACAAGATTTTATTAGCATGTATCGTATATTTTTCTTTGTAATGGAAATAGAAATTTTAAGCTTAAAATGTGCAGAAAAAATGTTAACGAGATAGAGGACGGAGACGGGGACAAGTAAATCCGGCCTCGAAAGTATTAATGAAACAGAGCCGAGGACGGGGAGTGCATTGTTTAACGTGGATGGGGACAGGGAGTACATTGTTTAACGGGAACGGAAATAGGGATAAAAAATTAAACCCAAACGAAAATAAAAATAGAGACGGAGATTCAAACACTAATCGAAGATGGAGATGAAACGTATGGTCCCCAGTCTTTACCCGTTCCGTTGCCGTCGCCACCACCCGCCTAATGGAGCATTAAATTTGTGGGACCTCTCCCCTAGCATGCTTCAAATAATAATTTGAGTTGCAAGACTTTTTGTTGTTGTTGTAGTCGTCGTTCACTCTCTCCCTACGTGACATCCAACCTTCAAATGGCCGGAAACTCCGACAGCTTCTCCGACGGCGTCTACCGCTCCCCTCGCCCTCCCATCGCCTTCCCCGACGACCCCAACCTCTCCATGGTCTCCTTCCTCTTCCTCAAAGCCGGCTCCTACCCGGACCGCCTCGCACTCGTCGACGCCACCTCCGACGAGTCCCTAACCTTCCGCCAGCTCCGTTCCTCCGTCTCCTCCTCCGCCGCCGCGCTGTCGTCGCTAAACATCGAGAAAGGCGACGTGGTCCTCATCTTCGCCCCGAACTCCATCCACTTCCCGGTCTGCTTCCTCTCCATCGTCTCCCTCGGCGCCGTCGCCACCACCGCCAACCCGGCCTACACTACCACCGAGCTCTCGAAACAAGCCAGGGACTCCGACGCCAGGCTCGTTGTCACTACGCCCTCGCTCTCGCACAAGGCCACTGCTCTAGGCCTGCCCGTGGCCTACATCGGAGACATAATCAAAACTCGGTCCCCAGCACGGTACAAATTAGTATTTTCTGTTAAAAAATCGTGTACGAAGTACTGTCTTATAATATTATTTATTCAAAATTACTGCAGAGAGGAAGTAATATATGTTGGAACTAATTAAATATTAAGTTTTACATGCACGAATACAACAGCTACTTCACCCCTCCACGGATACTCCAGAGCGACACCGCGGCGCTGATCTACTCGTCGGGCACGGCCGGGGCCAGCAAGGGAGCAGTGCTGACGCACCGCAACTTCATCTGCAGCTCCCTCATGCTGTCGGTGGACCAGGACGTGGCCGGGGAAGGCGCGAACACCGCGCTGTGCTTCCTCCCCATGTTCCACATGTTCGGGCTGTCGACCGTGAGCTACGCGAGCCTGCGGAGGGGGAGCACCGTGGTGGTGATGGAGAGGTTCGGGACGGAGGCTGCGATGAGGGCGGTGGAGAAGCACGGGGTGACGCGTTTGTACGCCGTGCCGCCGGTCCTGGCGGCGATGGCGAAGAGGGGGGCGGCGGGCGGGTACGATCTCAGCTCGCTGAGGAGGATCCGCGTCAGCTCGGCGCCGGTGGGGACTTAGGTTATGGAGGAGGTGGCTAAGATTTGTTTTAACCGACACTCAAGGTTATTGTTAGTAAAATAATTCCAACTCTGTATTTTTAAATCTGAGAATAAAATATAAATAAATGATTCTTTTTTGGACTTCATGTTTGAATGTACAAATGAATGAATTGTTTGGACTCACAAGACTCTTTTATAAAGGATGAAGCGACACAAAATGTTAATGGATACAGTATTTGAAATGGACACGCAAATTCCAATAGACACAACCATTATGAATTATTCATTCACAACATCGAAAAAATAGAATTTTTTTTTTCCAGCAGGTATTGTGTCTAATGAAATACGGAACTGTATGCAGGGGTACGCCATGACGGAATCGTGCGGCGCGATATCGGCCGATCTCCCTGGAGGAGAGGGGAAGAGGTTCGGCTCTTCGGGCTTCCTTCACTCCGGCATCGAGTGTAAAGTCGTCAACGTAGAGACGTCGAAGCCTCTTCCGCCGAATCAGAAAGGGGAGCTCTGCTTCCGGGGACCAAACATAATGCGAGGTGCGTTTATTTTCCAATAGGCGTTAGGAGTGCTGAAACAGAGTATGGTGTTTTTTTAGATCATAACTAGACAGTATCCGACACGGTATTGAACATGATACTGTATATTATTAAGATGCAACAACAAAACTTTTATCCCAAATCCTTAGGTTCGGCTAATAGATTTCATTAAGATCTTATATATAAATATGTAGGTAGGTATGTATGTATGTGTTTTCATTTGTATATATAACTGTACCTCTGTTGTAAATGTGTCCAAAATTTTCTAAATAACAAGTATTTAGAATCTGTATCGTGTCAGCATCCGATTTCATGTCCTTGTCCTTATACTGTAACTCTTCTGTAACATGTGATGATACATTCTTTCATAACTAATACTGTAACTCTTCTGTAACATGTGATGATACATTCTTTCATAACTAATACTGTAACTCTTCTGTAACATGTCATGATTCATTTTTCTTCTTCCTCTTCTTTTTCTAGGATATTTCAACAACCCTGAAGCCACAAAATTGGCTTTAGATGAGAATGGATGGTTACATACAGGAGACCTAGGGTATTTGGATGAGAAGGGACAATTGTTTGTTGTGGACCGAATAAAAGAGTTAATCAAGTGCAAAGGTTTCCAGGTAACCTCCAAGAAAATCAAATAAGCTTTGTGTACTTATACTGCATTGTATACTTTTTGGGTCCACTGTCGCACAACTTCTACCAAATAAATGGAAGAAACAATACCTTGGTTAAGTAATGTAAGTTTTACTCCGAGAGGTCTCGCGGGTTCAAAACTTGCTGGTCCGTCATTGATATTCAGTATTTAGTTTTAGGTCGTAAAGCGTTTTCAAGTGAAGCATCGTACAATTTCCTTTGTTTTGTGCTTGCTATATTATGTGAATTACTATTAACTGATATGTTTCGGTTAGGTTGCACCTGCTGAGCTTGAAGGGCTACTTCTGTCTCACCCTGAGATATTAGATGCAGCTGTCATCCCGTAAGTTTGACATAAACTGATTTATACTTCTGCTTCAATCTTTCTTACCATCTAGGACTTAACAGTGTCCTCCATTAGTCTATGACATTTTCTGCTGTTGATAAGAAAACATATATATATATATATATATATATATATATATATATATATATATATATATATATATATATATATATATATATATACATTTAAGAGGTAATTGTGTTACTGTATCCATCACCAACTCACCACTTAATCGAATCTGCAACCTCTTGGATAATATGCATCGGTCTTAACCACTCGACTAGACGTCATTAGGCTTAAAAATGGCTCAAAAGTGAGACATCTAAACCGTTTGTAAATACTCAATAATTTATTTAAAAAAATTAATATTACGAAAAAAAAATATTGAAAAAAAATTAATTTGTTATAAATAACGTCATGGGAAATCAAATTTGACCAACCAAGAAAAATGGCTTCCATCTTAGCCACATGAGCTAGAAGGGATACTTTATTATAGTTATATAATATTATTTAGTTAAACAATTAATTAAAATTTATTTATTTATTAATTTTTTAATTACGTGAGAATATACATACAACTTAGACGACTAAACTTTTCAAATTTTTTTATAAATAGTAGAAATATATCCATAATAAATTATAATTAAAATATATTTAAAACTATTTTGTAATAATATTAGAAAATTTTATTTTACGTGCAAGCAATGTACGTGCATTTACTATATATATATATATATATATATATATATATATATATATATATAATGAGCCTTCAAAACGGCTCAAAAGTGAGCCGTCTAAACCGTTTGTAAATACCCAACCATTTACTTAAAAAATTAATATTATATAAAAAAAATTAAATTTGTTATAAATAATTCTATGAGGAATCGAACTTGACCAACCAAAAAAAATGTCTCACACCTTAACTACATGAGCTAGAAGAGGTGTTTAATTATAGTTATATAATATTATGCAGTTAAACAATATTTAGTTAAAATTTATTAGTTTTTTTATTTTTAATTACGTGAGAATATATGTACAGCTTAGACGATTAATCTTTTTAAAACCTTTTATATAAAATAAAAAATATATCCATAATAAATTATAATTAAAATGTATTTAAACTATTTGATAATAATATTAGAAAATTTTATTTTACGATCCATTTACTAGTATATATAGTTGTCGGAGCTTTCCTTGTTACTTGCAGGTTTCCTGATGCTGAAGCTGGTGAGGTTCCAATTGCGTATGTGGTTACTTCTCAGAGTAGTTCTCTTACGGAAGGGGACATTCAAAATTTCGTTGCAAAACAGGTAGTAGCCAGAGAGAGAATGTTTTCTTAAACCCCTGCTGGTTCTAAGTACATATCCACCTGTGCAAGTGCGTAGCCAGGAATTTATGTCATACGTGGCTAACAAGTTAAATATCATAGCCAGGGACGGAACCAGGACCAGCGTTGGACAGAGCCGAGAATCCAAAAAAAATAACTTTTCTATGGAAATTGATTGGAGAACGTCTGTAATCCAATTTGTTGACACCCCATTTTCAAATCAATCCAAAAAATGATGTTATAAACCATGGAATGCTTACAAAAGAACTCTAATTTAAAATGTGTGATAACCTTAAAATATTGTAGTTTCTTAGCATATTAGAAATCATATATAAAAATATCAGAGAACTGACCATGAAACCGATGCAAGAGCAATTCAGAACCAATATCATATAAGCGAAGTCGATAAATGTCAGCATCTTCTTTGGTAAAGTTTTTTTTTTTTTTTTGGCTAAAAAATAGTTTTCAGACGAGTAACATTACAAAACAAGAAATATCATCGTTTGTTCTTAATACAAGTGCAACATGCCATAATAAGATTTTGCATGCACACAGAAAAAGTCCAACTTTACTTATAAATTTGATTATGCTTTAAATGTTAATTGGATGTTTTATCAGATGCACGTCCTTAACCTGTCTATCTTGACATGAATTCCGCAAATCTTATTATTTGTGTACATGTCAAAAAAAGTTCTAAAGCTCTAAATTGGATTAAGGAAAACCTTCATACTTCTAGGTCCAATGTTCTAAATTTATGTACATGTCAAGAGAAGTTCAAAAACTCATAGGACTAGAGAGACATAACAATAATAACAAAAGTATTCAGTTACATATACAATATGAGACAT
Organism: Iris macrosiphon; assembly: GCA_036927795.1. Taxonomy (NCBI): domain Eukaryota; kingdom Viridiplantae; phylum Streptophyta; class Magnoliopsida; order Asparagales; family Iridaceae; genus Iris; species Iris macrosiphon. The sequence goes on from JAYESA010000007.1 coordinate 12,940,269, forward strand.
GTTCATTACTCAGTGTATGATGTGTCTTGCTAGGGGTGAAAACAAACTAGGTTAATTTTTCATTACTATTTAGGATTTTTTTTCTTTTTTATTAATTTGTGTGTGTGTGGGGGGGGGGGGGGGGGCGCTTTGGCCCTAAGGGAGCTCCGTCCCTGATCATAAGTCTGTAAAAATTTCACATAAACGTATAAATTACCAAAGATCCAAAGGTCCAAACACAGTTATAACATTCATTCGAACACCTTATTGCATAAACAAACTTTTAGAACTATCGAGTAAAGAAACAAATCTAATCACTCATATAAAATGTAGTTGCCATATCCTATTTCTCAAACTTTTAAACTAAACCTTAAATCTCCAATCTCAGCATACAAACAATCAACCAATTTCAGCAAAATTTTGTCTCATTATTAGTAACCCTAAATTGATATAACATTTTCATCCTTTAAATTTTTTTAGGGCTTTAAAAAAAATCGGACATTAATGAAAAGATGTAAAACACTCGCTAGATGGCGTCACCGTCAGCCGTGGAGCTGTCACCGTTGAGAGAGGCGTGGTGATGAACTGATGTATTTGTTTGTATTTTCCGATTAGACAATGGAGAAGGAGGGGAGATAGGCTGGATTATCTGGGTTTAACTTATTTGAGCTTGAATTAAACTACTTGGATTTGTGTTATAATGAGGTTGGGTATTGGATAGTTAACTAGTATAAAATACATAACTAGTTTTCTATTTTTACTTTAACTAGTTTTCTATTTTAGTTTTCTATTTTTACTTTAACTAGTTTTCTATTTTTACTTTGGGCCATACCGGATCTGGCCCCGTATAGCCCAAGTGTACCTCTGCCCTTGCACCCATAGGGGTGGTATAAGCCTTCTTCCTTCAGAACGGAATCGATAATATAGCTCCATAAAATATTTGACAAAGGTTCTGTCTCTTCGTCGACATGACATGGACCTTCTACCTTGTGTTGCATTAAGGAGAAACAAAACAGTCCTCAACCAACACTTTTGAGACTTTTATTTTTGAAAACATTTTGCATTTTGTAGAAGAGAAATGGAACTAGCGGCGATCATGCATGCATCCTCAATCGCCATATAATGTAGAAAAAAATTTAAAAACTAGAATAAAATGTAAAATTAATATTGAAACCACCAAGAATTGGACTAAATGCTTCTTGTGTGCAAATTTAACATAATAACCACTAAACCACATCTGTTTTGTGTTAAGAGTCGCCAATGGTACAATACTTGTTCTATTTTAGATATGATCATGTAACCTGGACTTTCCAAAGATGGTGTTGATTTGCTCATGATTTAGAAACCCGGGATCTCGGGATGCATCTTGCATTAAAGAGTTTCAAGTTTCCTTGTCGAGTTTCTCAACTGGGGAAGCCCGCTAGTTTGATTTGAGTAAGTAATTATTGCATTTTGCTCATCTATTCAAGCACACAGGTTTTCTCAAACGATTAATACTAGTCTATGAATGTCTTTGGAATCAAGGTTTCCAAGATATCTCTATCACAGGTATATAGCCTAGTTGTTTTGAATGATAATCATCATCTAAGCCTTGATCTCCAAACAGAATTGAGTGGCTATGGAGCATAACAATGCTCCTTAAAAGACTAGACATAGTTTTAATGGCTGCTGTCGACTTGATGCCAATCCTCTATGCTCATCCTTTGACGTCTACCTATGCAGCTATGAGCATGAGAGAGTCATGCCATAGAACATAGACGGTCAGTTGGAGAATAGGTATACCACTATTTTTGCTATGCAATTTAAGCTCATCCAGGGACGGAACGACATAGCGACAGGAGTGGGCTGGGCTCCAGCCCACCCTAATTTTTTTTTTTTTTAATCTTATATAAGTCAGTCCACGCCTAGCCCTCCCTAGCTCGAATTTCTGATTCCATCCTTGAGCTCATCCAACCAAGGAGTATTGTCCAAGTTTACCTAGACTATAAAGAATCAACTATAAAGAGTCAAGAGGAAGAGAGGTAAACTGATACAATCTATTACATGGAATGGAATTGCATTTACCTCTGTGATACATTAAGCCAAAAGATTAGAAAGGAATTGCATTCACCCTCCAAGTTGTTCTGCATGATGCATAGGCTTATTATTGGTACTAGACTCATAAGTTACTAAAATTCTTTGTAGTTTGCTTGAAGTGAACATAAAGCTAGTTGATAGATGGGGTGAACCTGGTTATGTTCCTATTAAGTTATATAATTTTGTCGAATCATTGTCCACAGGTTGCGTCTTTCAAGAGACTGAGGAGGGTTACTTTTGTGAGGAGTATCCCAAAAACTGCTGCAGGGAAAATACTTAGAAGGGAGCTTATGAAGAGACAAGATCCAAATTGTAGAGATTGTTCTCTCTCAGAAAACAAGAGTGGCAGCAGGGAAGAGCATCCAGAACTCCTCTTTAGCAGTGCAATGACTCTCAAGAATGATATGTAAATTATAAGCTTCCAACCAAGACTGACTGAGCCTCCTTGTTTCATAAAGGGTTTCTCTGTTACTACTACTAAGGTTGTGCAAGCAATATAAGTATCTATCACTACGATTATCAAGTGCATGCAACTGTAGTTAGTTTTTGTTGGTTTTCTCTTTGCTTGCAAAAGTTCAAATTCCTCTTCCTTTCTTTAGTCCCACATCGGATGGGCCAAAGCTCTCTTGTGTACATATATTAGTTTCTCTCCTTTGCTCTATTAAGTTGTTGTGTGGGGAATCCCTTGGGCCACACGCGTGCGCCGCCGCCGCCGCCCTGCCCGGTTCGGTTCGGCGCGTAACGGGTGCGGGTACGCGCCCACATCTGCGGGCGCCGAATGCCGATCCGATTTCCTCTTCGGACTGATTTCTTTGTAAAATCCATCAGAAAAATTCTTACTCCAAACCTCTGTCAACATTCTGTTCAATATTCATCGTCTCCAAGCTCTGGGCAGAACTAAGTCCTGGTCGTTCTCTCCAAGTCGTGTGCGGCAACGAGATACCGGTAGTGCGGGAGTTTTACCACTAGGAGCTTCGGGAACGTCTGCACACAGATCCCGAATCAACTCTTAGGGCAGTGCTTCGTGCACGACTTCCCCAGAGGCCGGTAACATCAATTTAAATTTATTTTTGTATTCTGAAATTTATTAAAAAGAAAACGACAATATTTCTAACAGTTTTCTCCTCAATGGGGAGTAGCCTTCATTCTTAGACATCACCCTCAGACACAGGGACACGATAGAGTTTGGCAGGGGGACACGATGCTGCAAGGATTTCACTCTGGAGGACACAGAGAGAGGGAGTTGCTTTCCCGATGTGTGCAATCTTCATCGATGGAGAGAACAACAACTATCTCCGTGTCGGTGAATTTATACTGGCCTCCCGATACGATTGATATTTCAAATTTCAATCTTTGCTCGTATATATTCGCTAATTGAGCCTTGTCTGGTTCTTCCTACAATATGGACTGGATTTCCTCCTTCGCTAATCAAGTTTACACACAAATCTGCCTTAGAAATTTAGATGAGAAACAGTGGTCACTGGTTATTGTAGAAAGACTTAATTGATTTATTTCTCAAAGAGGAGGTACATATATATAAGAGGAGGCTAGCCAACTCCTTACTTTCTATCCAATGTGGGACTAAATAAGTTCCCATAACTCAACATTTCCTCTCGAGATGGGCGATAAATATCAATCATCCCCATTTTGTTACAAAAGATATCAAATTCTCTAGAACCTAAACTTTTAGTTAAACAATCAGCTAACTGTTTCGCTGATTTCACATAACTCAAAATCAAAACTTTTCTATTCAACTGCTCCTTGATGAAGAATCGATCAATCTCCACATGTTTGGTGCGATCATGCTGAACTGGATTGTTTGCAATATCAATTGCTGATTTGTTGTCACACCAAAGTTGCAGAGAGTCTCCTCTAAACAAACGCATCTCAGCCAATAAGCTCTTCACCCACATCATCTCGTACAGGCTAACTGTCATAGCCCTGTACTCGGCCTCAGCTGTAGACCTGGCCACTATATCTTGCTTCTTGTTGTGCCAAGATACAAGATTGCCTCCAACAAAAATACAGTAACATGTAGTGGACTTGCGATCGTCCACACAACCCGCCCAATGAGCATCATAGTAGCCTACAACTCTTAGATGTCAAGAACTTCTGAACCATAACCCATTTTCTGGACTTCCTTTAATATACCTGAGAATTCTGCGAACTACCTCTATATGTTGCTCTCTGGGATCATGCATATATCTACTCATCACACTCACAGCAAAAGTAATATCAGGTCTCGTATGACATAGATATATAAGCCGAGCAACTAATCTTTGATATTGCTCTTTACTCACCGGATCACCATGCTCATCACACAACTTGTGATTCTGCACGATAGGAGTAGAAGCAACCCTGCAACCCAGCATTCATGTATCTAAAAGAAGGTCCAGAGCGTACTTTCACTAAGAAATCACTATACCCTTTCGTGACCGTGCAGTTTCAATTCTGAGGAAGTACTTCAACTGCCCCAGATCCTTAATTTCAAAATCCTCTCCATGTCTTTTCTTCAGCCGTAGGATCTCCTCAGTATCGTCTCCAGTAATTACAATATCATCAACATAGACTGCAAGAACACTTTGAGTGCCTGTAAAATACAGTATGATCTCCATTGCACTGCCTATACCCCATACCACAGACTGCAAGCCTGAATCTATCAAAACATGCTCTCAGAGACTGTTTTAGCCCATAAAAAGACTTCTTCAATTTGCATTCATTTTCCGTTGCTTGTGAATTAGCAAAGCCTGGTGGAATCTCCATATACACCTCATCTTGGAGATCCCTATGCAAAAAGGCATTCTTGACATCTAGATGATGTAGTTGCCAATTGAAGTTGGCAGCACATGACACCAACACTCGCACAATGCTCATCTTTGCTACTGGAGCAAATATCTCGTCATAGTCGATATCATAAGTTTAGCTATAGCATTTAGCAACCAATATGGCCTTGTACCTGTCAATTTTGTCCTCTAGAGTCTGCTTGACATTTTAAACCCATTTACATCCAACAACACGCTTCCCAGCTGACAGTGGTAGCAGCTCCCATGTGTCGTTCTTCTTCAAGGCCTGAAGTTCTTCCTGCATGGCACTCAACCACCTAGGATCTTGCTTAGGTACCTTCCAGTTGTTAGGTATAAGCACTGAATCTAATAATGCAAGGAAGAACTTATATGTAGGTGGAGTGGATGCATATGAAATATAATGTGCAATGTCAGTATCCCAACTGCCAAACTTAGCTGAAGGTTTTCCAGCATTGACTCTAGAAATTCTACGAAGCAAGACATGAGTATTAGAAGCATCAGAGGAGGAATTGTTATCAGGTGACTGAGGTGGATAGGCTGAAGAAGGTCCGCTAAATAATACACAAGAATATCTAATAATACATCGAAACAATATTCGGGGACAAATCCGCTAAATAATTTAGATCAAAGGAATATCTAGTCTATCTACCATCTAATATTGACCTCCAAAAATATCTCTATCTCCAACGAAGGTCCCAAGAGTAAGGTAGCAACTCACCTAAAATTGTCAACATATCCGGTCAGGATTAGAGCAAAGTATAAGTCTAAGCCAACACAATACAAGTGTAATATAAAGCAGTAAGACACTAAACGTTTGAACCAATGAGCAATTACGGGAGGAACTATAAATCATTCGATAAGGTGAACGGATGACAATAAGAAGCATGCATGATTAAGACTGAGAAAGCTCAATAAAATATAATAAGTGCTCGTGTTATGAGAAGTACAACTTTCCTACACGTGGAAGGCTTGGGTAAAAACACTAGGAAAGGGCTCGCCCCCGTAAACGGGAGAAATGCCAACGTTGGGGCTGTTCCACGTGCCTAGTAATTGTATCTCTCTCATATCTATACCTTACAATCACGAAACACGATCACGATAAAGGTAACTATAACAACAATAAGAAAACATGTATATATCACTTTATTTTCGTGTGTGTAATAGTCAAGACAAGAAAATGTAGCATGTATAGATGAAATACCCGGAGGCGGAGCTATTGGTTGGCTGCAGCCCACTCCCCTCAGCCTCCCAATTTTTTTCTTCCTTATCTTCAATCCAACTCCAGCCCACCCAAATAAAGGCTGTTGATAAGGGCACTACCAAAATTACTCGGGGTTGCCCAAATATTTACCATTGATAATTACAAGTTTGCCACTCCCAAACATTACTCAGGGCTGCCCACTTTTGATTTTTTTTATAATCAGGACTGTCAAAATTTTGACAGTCCTATCCATTGTTAGGACTGTCAAAATTTTGACAGTCCTTCCAATTTGCAGGACTGTTAAATTTTTGACAGTCCTACCCATTGTTAGGACTGTCAAAATTTTGACAGTCCTTCCAATTGGTAGGACTGTCAAAATTTTGACAGTCCTAAAAATTGGAAGGACTGTCAAAAGTTTGACAGTCCTAAAAATATATGTTGAATTTTTAGGACTGTCAAAATTTTGACAGTCTTTCCAATTGATAGGACTGTCAAAATTTTGACAGTCCTAAAAAATTAACATATATGTCAAAATAAGTTTCTGTGTAATTTAAGAAAAATAGGTTAATTTATGTTAATTAGAAGAGAAACTCGGGTTATCTTGATTGGTTAACTTGATTGTAGCCTATAATTTCTTCTCCGGCTTCGATCGATCGATCGATCGATCCTAGCTCTTCTTCTTCTTCTTCTTCGATGGGAATGGGAATGTGAGGTTCGACTTCTCCGGGAGCTGCATTCCTGGGATGGGAAGAGGGACATGCAGAATCATCCTTCATCGCAGTGTAATGGGATGCCCGGTGTAGGACTTGGATGTACGCGGCGGAGGAGCGGGAGGGGAAGGCGGCGGCGGGAGGCGGAGGAGGAGGCAGAGGCGGCGACGGGAGGCGACGGTGGAGGACGGGGGAGGAGGCGGAGGCGGAGGAGGAGCCCAAATCCTGGGCTAGTATGAGTAAACTTTTGGGCTAGTATGAGTAAACTTCATTCATTAGTGGGCTAGCTCAGGATTAATCCTGAGCTAGCCCTGAGTATATTTTGTAGTGCCATTATCACCAGCCCAAATAAAATGCATACTCACTGACCTCTCTCTCATTCTCACACACTCGGTTCCCTCTCTCACCCAAGCTCATGGCCACAGCGGACATGTCCACAACACGGTCCGTCCCATCCCAAGAAATCCGCTCTCGAGCGCCCCCCGCCTCCTCTCTCTCTCCCATACAAACAATACTCCTCCCCCAACCTTTCTCTAACTCACCTTCCTCTCCTCACCTAACCCTAGAAATTTTGATGCTTCTTGGAAGACGCGGACGATGGCGAAGAGCACAGCAGTCGATGCGCTGGGGAACCCGATCCTGACGTCGACTGTGCTGACGGCGTTGGCAAAGCACATCGCCACGAGCTGCAGGTCGGAGAACGTGGCCTTCATCAACTACAAGAAGAAGGAGCATAACTCCGAGAAGTGCTTCGAGAAGGGGCGGAGGACACCCACTGCATCCTAAATCTGTATGATCCTCGACACTCTGAAGCGACACTCTGAAGCCGCCCCCTCTCCTCTCCTAAATTTGCTATTTATTTCCAATTTTTGCTTCATCTTTATTTTGTATTTATTTATATGCTTGTTGCTACAAATATCAGTTGATTAGTCAAAATGCAGTATCTATATGTGTTGGAATTGGTTATGGTTTGTCTGTTGTAGCGATTTGAGCAACAAATTAGAATTTTTAAATATGGTAAATGAACACACTTACCGGGTACAAAATTAGAGGAAAGTTTCTTTTTTATATATGCTTTATGTTCAAATTCAGATGGAATGGGGAATGGTAGATGGTATATGAAAAAAAAAAGGATATTTTAAGTTCAGTCCGGAGTAAACTAAAATCGTGGTTCCGCTTTCACAATATAAAATAATTGCACATTGTAGAAGCATGAAAATCATGCATGCCGCATAACAGCTCATGCACCCAACATGAAAGCAATCCGCATGGGAGCCGCACGGGACCTATGCGACCAAAATAGCCAACCGCATAGATGGCCTGCATGCGGCCTGAACATCTTCAGAGTACGGGGGCCGCATAAAAGATAGATTGATCAAAACGAAACAAAAAGTTCATTTGCAAAAGGGGGTGTTACAACATGAGTCATCAAGGCCCATACAAAATAAAAACAAAAATAGGAAAAAGCGATCAGTCAGATGAGCCACGAGCCTCACGAAGTACGGCCGCAACCTCCTGGAGCCAACGTATGCCCGCGCGACGAAACTGGCGGCGCAGTCCTTACCTCCATTCCAACGTCTCCCTCTCTTTTGGAGTTATGGGCAGCAAGGAGAAATTCGGGGTGGACTCCAGAGGCCTAGTAAGCGCCTCCAAAGTTAACCCCAACGAGGACAGAAAATCCTCAACGGCGGATAACTCGTCCCTGACCCGTGCTCTCTTTACCGGAGGAGACACTACGACAGCCGGCGAAGAACCGATAGCTCGTCCCTCACGAGACCCTCAAATACCCGAGCACCGGGGCGAAGCAGAGAGGGGACGTCGAGGAAGTAAGGTTGGTGGCCAGGGTTCCCAACTAGAACCTCCCTTGGACGACATGTTTCACAAAGTGGAACACGATGAATCACGACAGTGGTATTTACAGAAGAGAGCGACGGTTTGCATGACTGCAATAATTGGATAGATGAACCTAGAAGGGTGAATCCAACAGTTTAGCTTCCGAGAAGTCTGCATGCAACCGACAATTTAGTTTCCAATAAGTCTGCATGCAAAAGGTGGATAGGCTTCCTCAAAGGTTGAGCCAAGTCTTAAAAGTGCCAGCTCGGCAGTACGCGTCCATGCGTCCAACAAACCATGCGGCCCCTAAGCTAACTCAATAGAAATCAAGCCGCAGAATCACCCTGTGGCCCAACAAGGCGACGTCCAAGCGTCCCAATCAGCCGAAGCAGCCTTGGCCGCAGATGGACCTGACATGGCGTCCCGTCAACATGATCGTCTCTAACACAGAATCCTGACAAAAATAATTTTTTTGATTGTCTCAAAAGACGTGAACACACTAAACGACAGAAGTCTCATGTCAGCACAAAACTTCACTCTCGACGGGTGTGCAGCGCCACGTGTACAACACAACAAGGACCCCATGCGTTCCAGACTCCATGCGTTCCATGCGTCTCTGGCCCCATGCGTCCCAGTCTCCATGCGTTCTACACGTCTCTAGCCCCATACGTCCTAAACTCCATGCGTTCTATGCGTCTCTGGTCTCGTGCGTCCCAGACTCCACGCGCCTCATGCGTCTCTGGCCACATGTGTCTCAGACTCCATGAAGACCAAGTCTTGTCGTTATAACTGATCCAACCAAGTGCGTGCCACGTGTCAAAATTGACCAAGTCACGCCCGCAAAGGACGAGAATCGCCCAGATCTTCAACAACGAAAAATTCCAACAAGTGCCCACGTGGCAGCTTGGCCTGCTCATGGTTACAGCTGCACCCTATTAGGAAGGTACACATGGCACCCTCTAGCATCCATGCGGCCTAACATATGCTCGCCCAAGGATGACTATATATACCTGGGTGACATTGCCAAACCACACACACAGACAGGGACAGACAGAGAACAAAAGAGGAGAGGAGAGAGAGCAAAAGAGAGCTTCTTCACCTTGCGTCGGATTGTCAACGGAGTAAAGGAGCCGCCATAGCGCTCTTTGTCCATCGTTACATCCCAGAATCAAAAATTTGTACTTAGATATTAGGACATCTTTGTACTTTATTTTGTTTGTTATTGAACCAATCAATTTTAATGGCGAACACACATGAAAGCATTAAACAAATACTTGCCTTTGCCTTTGAGGTATTTGCGGTTTGCACAGTTGGCTAGGAAAAACCCATGCACCTCTCTAATATTTTCCTAGTCCTAAGTAAACCAAGGAACCTAACAATTTAATATAAACTCAAATATCAATTAATTCCCTAGAGATATATATCAAGGTTTTAAGTAATTTTATAAGTTATATATATTGCTTTAAAAACAAATTATATAATATAGATATAAATTTCTCTTTAACATTGAAATTAATTGTCTAAATCTTGTATAAAGTGAATCTAAAAAATATACTTTTCATATACGTATGTTTATAGTACTTAATATAGATTGCTCTTAAATGAGAAATAGAAGTATGCACTTCAAAACAATATATATACATACAAATAGAAATTGAGTTTCTACATATCAAAATTCAGGTTATGAATGTGTTCATCTATTTATTTAAAAGAATAAATTACCTGAATAAGTATAGTAAAATTTAAATACGTACTAATTTGGATATAAGCTATATACTATTAAATAATTATGTATTGAATATTATCTAACTATACTTATACTTGCACAATTATTTAGTATAAGATTAAAGGTTCATTGCAATGAATAAAGGGTTAATTGATTTTACCCCTCTTAGATTAGGTATACTGATATTACCTCCTGTTAGATCAAAAGTTAAGAATACCTGCTGAAAGTGTCGTTAAAAACTCATTAACGACACTTTCAAAACTTTTAACGACACTTTCAAAAATTTTAACGACACTTTCAGGAGGATATTTTCAACTTTTGATCTAACATGGAGATAATATCAATATACCTAATCTAACATGAGTAAAATCAAATAGTCCATGAATATAAATCTATGGAGGTTTAAAGTGACAACTTAATATATAAAACAAGTCTCACACGTGAAACTTTTAGCTTTTAGTTATTAGGGGGTTTGAGTTAAAATTAGTACTTTAAGAGTATTTAAAGGAAAAATTATCTATTCTCGGAGGAGAGCAACCAATCTCATCATGGGACCCACCTTCTTGTTTCTTCTTCTTCATAACTTTCTTTCTTTCTTTTGCTACATGACCATGCAAGCATGGTACTATATTCTACTTAAAAAATGATTGGTGGCTCGCACAGTACTTGTGCAGTACTCGCGAGCCACCGCCCGCCGTTGCATCCCTCTTCCAGTCTCCCCCTCCTGCTCCTCGTCCGGCAGGCCAGCCGTCGCGTCCACCAGCGTGCCGGCTCCATCCGTTCCCCCCGTCCCTTCCCTCCCTTCTGCTCCTCGTCTGGCGGTTGCACCGCCGGCCGGACCACCGTGTGCGAGCACTGCGCGTGCAACAGCGCGAGCAGTGCAGCACGGTTGATTCTACTTTTTATGCTCCACTCTAAATTTTTATTCTTCTTATGTGAATGTGGCACAAAGAGAGAACGAGAGAATGGGAAAAAGGCTCAGCTAGAGTTGGTCGCCGAGAAGCTTTCGGGGCGCACGGGAGGAATAGGGTGCTCACACCGGAGCTCGTGGAATCGGCTCGGCATTGGCATCGACACGAAGTCGAGAACAAAGTTTATGTCGAAGCAGAGCAGCGGGTTGGCAGTGGTGCGGCTCCGTCGAGCACGGGAAGGGGACGAAGCACACGATGGGGCGGGTCGTATGGACCATCCGGTGCGCGGGGGTCGGTTGCTCCAGACGGGATATACAAGGATTGGAATATATAGGAGGCTATGTCGTATTTGTAGGTTCTTAAGGACGGAGGAGAGGTGGCTTTAGTTTATAGTATATATAGGTTAGTTTGCATCGTCGGAGAGAGAGACACACACACAGAGAGAGAGAGAGAGAGAGAGAGAGAGAGAGAGAGATGTTTAGTCGGTTTAGGATTTAGTTGGTTTAATAGGATTTAAGACTACTTAGATAGGATTTATAGTTGGATTAGAAGAAATTAATTTGTATTGGATTTGCTAACAACGAAATTTTAAATAGAAAAGAAAGATAGGTGTCCATTAATAATATTAGACTACTCTTAAAGATACTAGTAAATGCACGTGCGTTGCACTTAAATTTTTTGGAATACTTCCGAGAAAGATGATTATTAAATAATCTGAACCTTTTTGCCATCTAAACTTTATTGGGTAAGGAACCATCTTAACTTTGTTGGGTAAGGAACAAAAAATTCAAGCTGAAGGTGTTCTACAAAATAACAGAACAAGTCTTCATGATAGTTGTGAATTAGTTATGCTAAAATTAACCCTGTATAAGAAGACTAAAGAGTGGAAAAAGAAATCCTCTCGCACGGACACGGACATAACTCGCAAGAAATGAAAGCTACAATCTCAGACAAAAAAAAACAGAATGATAATGATATACTGGGTAGTCGAAGCTTGCCGAAACTAGAATCCATTCACTTTGTTGTTAAGAGAACTATCAACATGTTGAGCTTCCTCTCATCTCCTATGCAACACTCTGCTTCAAAGATTCAAAATGTGCCTGAAATTTCAAAAGTCAAAATCTTCCTCCCTACATCCTAGGGTAAATTCTGCAAACTAAGGCACATGACCAAAATCAAGAGGTTGGGCTCTACCCTTCTTCCCTTCAAGCACAGATTAAGAATTTGTTTTCTACTTGCAGGATAATTTTTATTTTTTTTAAGATGGTAGGTAGTATCTACAAATGATCCTACACTTTACATGTGGCATCCATAAGTGGATGTCCTTCCCAGTAGAACTGGATATTCGCTATTTGTTAAGGTTAATTGGTGGTATTTTGGGTGTCCAGCATATAGTCTGATACTGGTATACTTCTAAGCATTTATGTTGATACCTGCTTCTTCTAATCCATCACTAACGACTTATCAGGTTCATCTTTGTTGAGGAACTAAGGATTATGGGTGAATTTGGTCAGCGTATATCCCATACATCTTTGTCTAGGAAGTACAGATTATTGTAGTTAAGCACGGAAAGTAGTTAGATTTAGATTACAAAAAAAACTGGGATGTTAGGATTGCGAACATAGATTATTAGTTCATGACCACATATAGGAATCCAATGTAATTCACCAGTCTACAATCTATATTATCTACATCCTCAAATTCCAAAATAATTTTTTGTGATGAGAAACCATGAGTTGAAAGATTGAATGATGTTTTGGAGAATATGCTGACACACATTGTACACGCAGAATGTAAGAACTATTTTTCCTTAATGTCACCTAGAGATAAATGCAATTCCCTATAGAAAATTATATCATCTTATCTCATTGGCTAGACTCTTTTATAGTCTAGAGAACTGTTAGGATTTGGCTCATATTTGGTAATCCTAGTAATAATAGGATTGGAGAAAAGTCATACTCAAAACCTTACTCATATTGGGTTTCCAAATAAGGAAACCAATGTCACGTCTATTTACACTTGAATTTCTATGTATGGAGACATGAAATGCTACATAATGGGACCTAGGTTTCCTTGTAAATTATTGTGATCAAAAGAGATCTTGACTAGCCACCATTAGGTTGAGACAAAGAAAGAGAAGAAATAGAGAAGTCGAAGAAGAGGAAGATTTAGGTTTCTCAGGTCTTCTTGGGTGTAACATGTTGGAATTTCTTGGGTCTTTTTTGTGTACTTTTTCTTTCATTTGAGATTGTAAACTTGTAGCAAGTTTGAAGCCTTGTAACCTTAATTTAATAGTGATCTTGTTCTTTTGTTGGTTTTTACTGCTGTGGATTTTCCACATATAATCCTTGCATTTTTGGGATCATTTACTTTCTGCGTCGGTCATCAGGTTCATCATTGGTGGTTAGTTTGTTGCAGGCGCGTATCATGGGAAATAAATTCCACTGTTATTCCTAATAGGAACTTGGAGAGTGCTCCTGTTCTCCTTAGTTGCATAAGCCTAAATGATATATCAAAAAAGTAGGTCTACCTACATGCTAACTAATCGTTGCCTAGGTTTTTATGACATGAACCTCTCATGCTCATAGGTACATTGACCATGAATATGGCATTAAAGTCGACTTGTCATAAAAAAAATGTTAAACCATTTATGGAGCTTTCTTATGCTCTTTAGCCGACCCAATTATAATATAAGGCTTGGATGAAGATGGAGATCGAGAATGTAAGAATTATTATATATCCAAATTCAACATACTATATGCATCTGAATATTTAATTGTTAGATGGATGTGTGGCAATACATAAATGAGTGTATTTATAAGTAAGTAAGAGGTGATGCCAGCTAAGGACAAGATGAAATAAAATCGATTTAGGTGGTTTAGCTTTGGATATATGCATGATAGACCAGTAAATGCTCCGGTAATAAGGAGTGTTAAGATAGTTAAAAGAATCACTATTGACTAGCAAAAGAATCACTATAATTGTACTGCATACATACTCTAAATCTAAAATACTTGACATTTCCCATTGGTTTATATTGTATCGTATCTTATCAATAATTGTACCTGCATACGTACTCTAAATCTAAAATACTTGACATTTCCCATTAGTTTATGTTGTATTGTATCTTATCACATCTAATATATGTATCGCGTATCCTTAGATACTAACAACATAGTTGACTAGTTACTGCATTCTTCTCATTCATTCATATTTGGTTATGCTAGTCTAGTAAGTGTATTGCTACTTTATGAACGTCTTTGTGATCAAGAGTTCCATGGTTTCAGATGGGATAGTGGTGACGCCGGCCTAGTTGTTTCACATGATGTAGTAATTTATTTTATGTCCTGGTCTTATAAGATTTGATTTATAGTTGCATATGCAAATATCCAACCTAACTAGAAATGGAGATGAGCCTGAACCTGGCTAAGTTCTTTTCAGAATTTAATTTTGTTGAATTGTTGTGATTAAGTATTCATGTATGAATTATACGTTTTTACAATATGCAGGGATAGCTCAGTTGGGAGAGCGTCAGACTGAGGTCACGTGTTCGATCCATGTTCATCGCAATTTTTTTTTTCTTTTTTACTTTGTTGTGGAATAATTTTAGGCCCACATCGGCCAGTCATTGGTTTCTTTCAGCTTAATATACTAGCCTTCTTGCATCAGCCGATAAAATTGAAACAACTCTATTGTCTTGTAATGTGGTCCAAGTTTTTTTGGCCCAAAACCTTGGTCAGTTTTTCTCCCCAAAACCCTACTTTTCGTTTTGCCCTAATTTTCATTACTAGGAGCTTTCTGATGATATTTGGGCTTACTATTTTGATTCCATTTCCATCAAGTTTGTGATTAGGGTTTTCATTTCATGCCTATGGTCCCAATTGTCATGCATGCGTATAATTACGCCTATATTTTACTGATTTTGTTGTGGATGCTTAATTCATGTTGGAAAAAAATAGAATACGTAAATTGTGCCACATGGAATTGATGGAAGCCTTGTACTGCACTGCACTTGACAAATTCTTGTTGTTTTTTATTTTTCCTTTTTTGTGTACTGATCTTTTGCGAAAACAATTTATGGAATTGATGGCAAGTTTAGTTTCGTAGTGTTTTTTATTGCATTGATACTTTTTGGTATTGACCGGACACCACCATACTCGGCTCGTGTTTGTTAAGGAAATGTCGAGATCGAGTTCCAGCTTGGATTAATATTCACAAGCTCGGATCATGAGCCGCTCGTTTAAACAACAAAGCTTGATGAACTTGAAATATATATGAGCTTTTTAGACTTTGGATTTCGAAAAAGTAAATTTTGTATTTGGATCTGTATAATCGACATAATTAGTATTTGGATCTCCGACCAACAGTTAACTCGATTGACTTATCTACCTCATGGTAGGTTTCCATACCTACTATAATTTTATTTCTTCTGTACTAGTTACTCTTTCATCATGTGTATATATGAATGACTGAGTCAACCGTTGGTCCAAGATCCAAATATTAATTAGATCTATTATGGAGAACCGGATGCAAATTTTACAACTTTTTCAAAACACAAAATCAAAAAAACCCAATATATATATAGACAAACTTAAACACCAAATTGAGCTTGATGAGCTTGTTTAGTAAACGAGCCTTTTCTTAGGCTCGAGCTTGTGCTCGTAAGCTCAACTAGCTCAACTCAAGCTTTTTAGCGAGCCAAGCTAGTGTTTGTAATGTACACGATTTTTGTTTCATCCACCAGCCCTGGATGAAACAAGTACACAACCGGCTTCTGAAATCGTAGTTTCTGCTGTTTATTTATTATTCTGACATTTAACAGAATATAAATATAAGGAAGCTCTCTTGTCAGTGTGGCTACAAAGCACCGAGCCGCCAAGATCATGCCATCTCTGTATTGTTATGTCCATCATATCATATCCGAGTTTAGTAATTGCATCTTTTATTACAATATAACCAGAAGTGATTGGATAATAATACTCTCATTTTACTTTCAAAATTTCAACTTCTATCCCAAACATGTGAATTTAGGTAATAGAACCATGAAAGGGTATTTATGGAAAACTAAATAAATTAAAATTCCTTTTTCATATTTTCAACCTAACCTAACCAAATATGGGTATGGGAATGTTGAATTACTTTTCCATGGGAATGGAATGGAAAATGAATTCCTAGGAATACAAAACCTTCATCCAATCGTCCCCTTAAGGTCTTGGTTCCTGGCTACCGTAATGTGGAAATGATAAACGTAGTGGATTAAAATAACTATTCCTTGCTGTCTGGAATTCATTCAATTGAAAGTTCTTACAAAGCTGTATCAATCATTAGAAAAAAAAAATTCAGTTTGCAATTGATGTTAAATACAGTCATCTTTATAGAGAAAGAATCTTTTGAGAGAATATGATCATGTATAGTCGTGTCCCTGTGTCCTACTATCTACAAATATTTTGTCTCATGTACTTGTGCTCGTCGAGTCTGTGTTGATCCCATGCTTCTTAGGTGAATAGTTATTTTGACAGAAGCATCTTAGAAACTTGATAGTCATGATTGGTGGTATCACACTCTTAGGTTATGTTGGGATACTTTCGAGAAAGATGATTATTAAATCATCTGATCCTTTTTGACATCTAAACTTTATTGTGTAAGGAACAAAAGATTTAAGCTGAAATGCTCTACAAAATAACAGAACAAGTCTTCAAGATAGTTGTGAATTTGTTATGCTAAAATTAACCCTGTATAAGAAGATTAAAGGGTGGAAAAAGAAATTCTCTTGCACGGACATGGACATAACTTTCTAGAAATGAAAGCTACAATCTCAGAAAAAAAAACGGAATGACAATGATATACTGCGAAGTCGAAGCTTGCCGAAACTAGAATCCATTCGCTTTGTGGTTAAGAGAACCATCAACATGTTGAGCTTTCTCTCATCTCCTATGCCACACTCCGCTTCAAAGATTCAAAATGTACCTGAAATTTCAAAAGTCAAATCTCTCTCCCAACACCCTAGGGTCAATTTTGCAAACTAAGGCACGTGACCAAAATCAAGAGGTTGGGCTCTACCCCTCTTCCCCTCGAGCACAAATTAAGAATTTGTTTTCTTACTTGCGGGAGAACAAAATTTATCATGGTGTGTGATGTTGGTTTTTCTTTTCTTCTTCACGTCCTAATAAAAGAATTCTCTTGCTTGCTTTGCGATATCCTTATATTGATGATGTCTCAGTAAAAGTAAAAGATAACAGATGTCATATGTATGATGCTAATATTAATGAATGGGACACAGAAAATGTGAACGGTTAGTGTACTTTCATACTAAGTTTAACTTGAAAAATGATACGGAAATGATTTGATACTAATGAACATGGAATTGTTTGGAATCTATGGGTCACCAAGGAATAGTTGAAAATGTTGGGACCTATGAGTCACCAAGTGATAAATTGGAAATGTTTGGAACCAATTGGTCATCAAGGAATGAAATTTTTTGGGACCAATGGGTCACCAATGAATGATTGAAAATGTTGGGACCAGTAGGTCACCAGTGTTTAATTCGGAATGGAAAGTGAGAATACAAGCATTGACTCGATGAATGTGATGAATAAGTAGAGATATTTGTTTATTATTACTTTCAGTTATTTATTAGCATGCAAATTATGTTTTATAGTTATGTTGCATACGTATTTGCATGGTCGTTGGCAACTTGTGCACAAGATTTGGATTAGTTTCTCAAACGGACCCGGAGCACGGGGGCTGTATCGGCCTAGGAGGAACTATTCGGACGTGCTAATATGCACGAGATATTGTGGAATTTTCGTTGAGGCTAGCTACCTGCTTTGAAAGGACGCGTCACCATACCATGTAAAAGTCCTTCATGGTGCGGATATGAGAGCACCAATGACCGTCATGTAGTTAGGCTACATATTAATGACAACTTCTATGCATGCTTAACAAATCTGATGCAGGGACAATTTTATGTTGCTTAATTTATAAGATATAAATCCTTGTTTGCAAGGATGGACAAGTCGGCTATTGGTAAAAATCAATGTTAAGTTATAATATATATATCTTTCCTGTTTTCAATTCATATTACTGAATACGAGGACATGAATATTGTTATCCTGCTAGCAAACATGAACTGTCAATCGACTCTAGTTCATAATAGAAGGACGACTTAATAAAATTGTATGCTAACATGAATACTGTGTTGGTTTAGGTGAGTTGGGTCGGCTCCGCTCACAAGTACATTTTCTAATGTGTTGATTCCCTCGTCCACATGTGTGGGGAGTCGCTTAGATAGTTCTGAGACAAATCAAAGAAATCAGTTGGCGAGTTGAAGCTTTCTTTATAAAATGTTATTTGTACTATAAATGACATAATATATGGAACAATGTAAATTCTTTGTAATCGTGAGTTGTAAACCAAGTTGGCATATTCACTTGGCTATTGAGAGTCTTTGTATTCTGCTACAAAATATCAATAAAAGAGAATATTTTCATACTTCTGTTGTGATTCAATTTGTCTGCTTATTTTTGCCGCGATAACCTTGCTTTGAGATCAATTATTAACTGAGCACATCTATGTCTTGTACAAGTGTAATACACAACGTACGATATCATACATGTGACGACTTTTTGGTTATGTGGAACCGGGATGTGACATACAACACCTATGGAGAGTATTTATCTCAAAAGAAATGCATAAAGATCAAGTAGGAGAAGAAAAGAATGATGTGATTCTATTCTTTCATTCTACTACTATCTTCAATTGGGGAAAATTCCAACCGGGAAATGGTTGAGCTTGGGTTTTTCATATTTGCTTTGTAAACAAACAAGGATTATTTTACTACTATATTCCTTGGATATCCTAGGAATCAAGTACATTACCTAGTTTTCTGGACCTACTGGTTTCAGTTGCTTCTTCATGATAATCTCCAATGCCTTCACATTTATGCAGGGCATGCAGCAATGGTTGGGTTCCTGGCTTAATTTGTGGATATTACTGGAGACATTGAAACAGTGAAAAAGCTTTTGGATGAAACAACCTTCTATGACAAACAGTGGCAAGCGACATGGCAGGAATATGTTTCTAGTGATCCCAAGAGAAAATAGAGGATTATGATCCATGGCGGTATTGCTTATCCGTTCTCTCTTTTTGTCATGTTGCACCTTTTTCAATTTGTTATTTGCTAGTAGTATTTTCTTTTCAGAGATTTGCACTGGGAGCATAGAAGTTTGATGATATTGCTCCCACAGCACACAGTTTTGTGAAATTATGATAAGAGGATGGAAGGGCGTTTTCTGCCCAAAGAAACTGTTAATGACTTTTAACTATCTATTAAATATATCGTAAACTTGTCCGACCTAATTATTAATGTAATGAAAACACCCTACATAAGGGCTTTTCTGTGCAAATATGTTAGAAAAACGGCCTTCTAAAGAGCGTTTTTTCTGACAAATATCTTTTTTTAAATTATGCTCGATGATTCATCAGCTATCCAACGGCTATATGTTTTTACAATGTAATATATATACATGTATGTCTTTATAACATCAGGATATATAGGAATTTCTGGTTAGCTATTGAAGTAATATCATCAGTATGTGGAGGTTTTGGGTTTGAATCTTTCCATACGTAGTTTTTATTTTTATTTTAGCATTTTAATGCTAAAAAAAAAACTGCAAATAGAAAGATCCGAACCCACAACTGTCATATACTAATCTTATAACTTCACAAGCTAACCAGAAATCCTCATATATCTTGATGTTACAAACATATATGTATATGTATAAAAAACATAACAATACTCGTACTATCGAAAATTCAAAATCTGGCCAAATTGCACAAAAAAGCTCATCGGAAGGGCGTTTTTTGTGCAAAAAAGCCCCTTCCATAGGGCGTTTTTAGTGATTGCATTTTTTTTTTTGGTGCAGAATCAGCTATTACGTCCATCCAAAGGACGTTTTGGGTCTCAAAATACAATTTAGCAAAACTTTGTGTTGTGGGAGCAATATCATCAAACTTCTATGCTCTCAGTGCAAATTTCTGTTTTCATTTTTGAGCATAGTTACATCTTCAAAACTTCAAATTTATGTGACCTATTGCGGTATCATGTAGTGTTGTGGTTTCTGATGTTATTCAAGCAATTTTTATGACTATTTTCAGTATTGGCATCTGCATGCATGCATATTCAGTGGATACATAGAAGTTGAGCATGTCTTTTCTAGTTTCCCTTTAGATTGAACAAAATTCATCTTTATAAGTACTTCTCCATGGCAAACTTCAAATCAATTAGAATTTTATAGAGAACTGGTAACTTCTGATGGAATGAGATAATGACACGGTCATGTCCTTAGTTTTAACTTCCTCAAAAGAAGTCCTTGTGTTTAAAGTCTGAACTTCTATGTTTCATCAACTTATCTTATGAAATGACACAATCTCTTACTCTAGTTTCATACTCTCCAAGAGGCTCCTGCCATCAAGTTTTGCTGCCATATATGCCTTCGAATAGTTCTCGCAGGTTAGGCTCTTGTACTTCTCCTTGCCCCCTTTCACAAGTTCTGGAAAAGGACCAACTGTGCAACTACCCTGCGGCGCACTGAATGTTGCAACTGAGAAACGTTCTCTCTCGGTGTTGACAACTGCCCTATGCTGGACACTTTTGTACTTCCCATTGCTCCATATCTATACATATATAGAAGAAAAGATCGATTGTGAAAATATAATTCCAAGCCATCTACTAATCTTATGTTGCACACAACACCGGAGTGCAATATTATCTCATATGTATACGAAGCATCCCCAAAAGGTTCAAGAATTTTTGTTGATGTATTAAGAAACTTAAAGTCGACTTACTTCAAGTACGTCACCAATGTTAACGACGAAAGCGCTAGGTAAGATCTCAACGGGGCACCATTTGCCATTTTTCTCTATTTGTAGGCCTGGCACGTCAGACAGTTGGAGAAGCAATGTCAAGGCACCGCCATCTGTGTGTGGAGAAAGGCCTAATGCTTTGCTAGCCTTCGGACACGGTGGATAGTAATTGATTCTTACTGCTTGCCGCTGATCTTTAAATTTGTTCTGGATGGTTTCTGGGTCTAACTCCAAGTGCCTTCCCATCAACCCTAGTAAACAAATTGTCACTTCTTGTAGTTGGAACGAGTATTTGTCAAGTGTATCCCTGATGAAAACTAGTATAAATATATGAGCAATTAAAATACACATTAAGAAATTAAAGAGTCAAAAGAATGGAAAAGTAAATTTAACCTATTCTTAGGAAACTTGGAACATCCTAATGTTAAGAATAATACCTGAGAAAATTATGACATGAGATTATATGAATTAGAAAGCCTTCTAGAATCCTAGCTCAGATTTAATTCGGAGATATTAGAATTGTTCTTAATTACCCGAGAATATTTCAATTCAAAGGCTGTGGAAACTAATTTATTTCTAATATCCTTTGAAAATGTTTAATCCTTTTTCAGTAGAAGCTGAGTTCAACATTTAAAAAATCTCAACTAAGAGATGTTATCCTCCTCTTTATAGTTGTTCTTGTCATTCACGTTCTCTCGACCTCTGTATCTATTTATTATATGTGGTTTATGTTATGACTTTGTACTGCCGAATAATTGCTTTACTGTGAATGAAATTTGGTCGGATCTTCCTTCTGTAATAATAGTAAAAAATCATCTTAATTCAGACCTGAATGCTGGAGGATAGACAGGCCAGAATGCCATGTTCCTGGATGCAGGTGGCTGGGTCACGATGAACATCAAGTCTGCCCAGTCTAGCCTTTGCTCCTCCGACGCTACAAAATGTTGGCCGTAGCCTTCGAGACCGTCTGCTCCTGTTGCATATGCTTGCTTTTGTTCCAAAGGGAGTTTGAAAAATTCAGAAACATTTACCTTCATCTTGTCGATCAGTTCTTCCGAAACTCCATGATTTATTAACTGGACGTGCCAAACACACACATACCTCATGAAAATTCTAACTTTCCTGAATGTTGCAGTTAAACAAGAAAGCTGGGTAAGAAATTAACCTGGAAGAATCCCCACTCCTGACAGGCATTGTTAAGCTTGACAGACTCTTCTTGGCATAGCTGGGGATCCAGTAAGCGGCTCAAATCTATAACTGGAAGATTGATATTTTCCTTGCTACAGACCAAAGCAGCCTCAGCTTCAGGCCTGATGTATCTCTCAGGGATATTGCTCGATTCGTCCCATCTGGCAGCAAGCGCCTGGACATTCGCAACAGGGATGGGAAGGCCCCTCTTTCCAACCATTTCCTTCTTACTGAAAGTTCTACGATGAAGAGAGAATAGTAGCATCATGTGTTTATATATACTGAATCTGCCAACCTTGGGGTTGTATGTATGAATAAAGTCTAATAAATCAAATGAAATATGTACATGTACATATCTGTCAGTTGGATCATAGCCACAATCTGTATTTAATTGCCAACCTTGGGGTTGTATGTCTGTCAGTTGGATCATATAGTTTGTCAGTCGAGACACTTTATGGTTGTTTTGTTTGGTGATTATTTTGGTCCATTAGGCAGTTGAGACACCTTATGGTGGTTTTGTTTGGTGATTAAGATCCATGAGGCAGTCGAGACACCTTATGATTGTTTTATTTGGTGATTAAGATCCATGAGGTAGTCTTGACACCTTATGGTTGTTTTGTTTGGTGATTCTTTTGATCCATTGGGCGGTCGAATCACCTTATGCTTGTTTTGTTTGGTGATTCTTTTGATCCATTTGGCAGTCGAGACACCTTATGGTTGTTTTGTTTGGTGATTCTTTTGATCCAACTGCTGGACATGGAACATACGGATTCCTGGATTACTCCTTTGGGCAAATAACTAACTATCCGGTCTACTTATGCCATACTGTATTTTCGTAAGATAACACGCACTAGCTAACTATCCGCCTGGTGCTAGCTACATCATAGACACACTTGGAGCGTAAATAATTATAACCATATATACATATGAAAAGGACAACAATCAACCCCAATCTTCGGTAACTAATCATCCTTGAGAGGCCCTTTACATTTGTGTGTGAGGTTGTAGGTACCCATCATCAATATGCAATAGCTATTTTCGTACCTCTGGAGATTCATAAGGAATCCCAGTTATGTCCTGACAATTTTGTGGTTCAATAATATAGGAGAGTGCTGTGAGCTGAAAAAAAATCAGTTGTGTATCCTTTTATTTTTTATTTTCCTAAATTGTTACTGTAATTGTACAAAGTTCAGACTGCCTTGTGGGTTGAATACAATATTTTGCATAATCATTCGACCCTCGAAATCTCGCTTTACTCTGGTGTATGACGAATTGAATTTGTAGGCTGAACAATTGTACATTTGTAAATTTCCATGTTCTCAGGTGCATGACAAAGTTTTCAAGTTGAACAAATGTACATAAAAAAAAATATTCCCTAGCTTTACTCTGCTGAAGTAAACACTGTTATGTACTCAGAAAGTATCATATGAACAATATAATTTTATTAATGAATACCAAACGACACTTTACAATCCCGTCAGTCTCAAAAAACTCAACTAAGTCAAATTGGAGTGAGAATGGTAACGGCCAAGTCATTCTCAATGTTATCTTGTATACCTTGTTATTCTTGCGGTTACAAAGATGGTACAAGTTACGTAGAAAAAACAAAATTACAACTTGATACAACGACTCTTACAATGACGGAAATAAGAAATAACAACTTAATAAGCTAATAAACTTGCAACGCAGTTGCTAATAGAAATTTTTGTTACAACCACAAACAGAATATGAAAGACTTGGAAAAAGAGAGCTCGCTAGGCTGATAACGATTACCGTTTTTGCTAAAAATGGTGGCTGCTCTCGCTACTCATGTACTCTACTTCACACATGCAAAAGAAAAGAACCCTTGAATATATAGGGGAACCAACCCCCTTAGCAGTCCACTATCCATAATGGACAATAAATTCGGATAATAACTCCCCATTAAGTGGGCGATTACAGATGACACTTGAGTATTCCACTTGCCTAACAATTTTTTCCAGATTTGGGTTCAGCTTCTTGTCACGTCTATAAAGAGTATCGATACCAGGAAGATCCTGATATCCATAGTGTGTGAGAATTTTCTCTATGTAGTGAGTTTGTGATAGAGTAAGCTCAGTTTTCGTACGAATGATTTTTATCTTCCGGATAACATTAGCATCTCTGATGTCCTTCATACTGAACTTGGACGAGAGAAATTCCTGTCTCTGTGGCGCATTCTAGATCCATACATAGGATTAACATGTCGTCTACATAGAGACACAATAACTCTTATACCATCAGCAAACTTTGTTTATACACCCTTATCTGTCTCACAGATACAAAGATGGTACAAACCAAAATTACAACTTGATCAACGACTCGTACAATAACGAAAACGAGAAATAACAACTTAATAAATGTAAAAGCTTGCTAATACAATTTTTCGTTACAACTACAAACAAAATATGAAAGACTTGGAAATAGAAAGCTCACTGGGGTTATGATGATCATCGTTGCTTAAAGCAAGATTCGACCTTATTCTGTCGATCTGCTCCAGGAACCAGCAAGTTCTTAAGCACGAACTTCTGAAATGCTCACTTGTAACTTCAATATGGATATAACTTGGACTCCTCGAACTGACATTACATTTTTGCTAAGAACGGTTGCTGCTTTCACTACTTACGTAGAATATATTCTTAGTTCACACATGCAAAAGAGAAAAACTCCTGAATAAATAGGGGAACCAACCCCACTTAGTAGCCCACTACCTATAATGGACAATAGATCTTAAGAATAACTCCTCATTATGTGGGTGAGGTGGAGGCACGAAGTAATAGCACAAGTTGGAGATTCATGGTGCTAGTCCATAGGAAGTCTAAGAGAAAGTCGCACTTTGCTCTAAGGACTTGTCATCTAAGATAGAAGAAGGAGGAGATCTGATCGAGGAGTCGTCACATTCGATCAGAAAAATTGTTACGGAGTTTGGTGAGTGTGGTGAGGGGGTTGAACCTCAAAGGGTTTAACATTGGTTCTTGTCAATCTTGTAATTTATCTGAGTTACATAGATTGCGATTTGTGCAGGTGACGTAGTCACCGGCATGTACGTTATCTTTATCTGTGCTTGGTGTTTGTTAGATTTGTTGGTTATCTCATGTGGGTTGGCAACGCTTTCGCGTGTCCAACAAGTGGTATTAGAGCATGGTATTGACGCTTCTGATTCCAACAATTTTGTGGGATCAGTTCATATTAGTTCTCATCGTTGCTTAAGGTGTAGTTGTTAGAGCTTGGTTGACACGATACGGATACGAGATACATGTACGGACATGATACATATACGGTTACGTTTTCCCGTGTCTGTGCAACATAGGGTATTATATCATTTTGTGATAAAACCTCCAGTAAATTGATTGTCTAAGATGTTCAATATGTTTAATATCTAAAGAACTCTTTTTGGTTGGTTTAAGAACATAATCTTTTATTGCTTTCTAAGAAGATATGATGCTATTAAGTACCTGAGTTAGTATCCATGTTGGAAAATATTTATATAGTCACCAAATATGAAAATATAATTTTACAGAAAATATAATTCATTGGAATTTGATTTATGGGAATATAGAATTTTCGACTGCATAGTATTCCACATACCAAACGTCCTCTAAATCTAAAATACTCGACATTTCCCATCAATATCGTATCACATCCTAAGATACGTATTGCGTATCCTTGGATACTAACAACATAGTTGACTAGTTACTGCATTCTTCTCATTCATTCCTTCATATTTGATTATGCGGGTCTAGTAAAGCGTATTACTAGTTTATGAACGTCTTTGAGATCAAGAGTTAATTTCATTGTTTGCTGCTTATGATGGTGGGAAATCGGTTAAAAGGTTGTTCTAGATGGGATAGTGGTGACGTCGGTCGGTCTAGTTGTTTCGCATGATGCAGTGATTTATTTGGGTCTAGTCTTATAAGATTTGAATTCTAGTTGCATATGCATATGCAAATATCCAACCTAACTAGAAATCGAGATGAGCCTCAGCCTCCTTTCAGATTTTAATTTTGTCAAATTATTGTCCAATTAAGCTTTGATATAGGAATTACAAACATTGACACATGGCGGGGATAGCTCAGTTGGGAGAGCGTCAGACTGAAGATCTGAAGGTCACGTGTTCGATCCACGTTCACCGCATATTTTTTTTACGCAGCTAAAAACCGAAATTTAGTCCCACATTTTCTTTCAGCTTTATAGACTAGACATCCGACGTAATGTACTGTGCAGTTAGGGAATCTCCAATCCGATCGTCTTGCAATGTTATTCATACTTTCTTTTTCTTACTGCACTAGACAAATTATTGTTGTTTTCGTTAAGGAAATGTCGAGATCGAGTTCCAGTTTGGAATAATATTCACGAGGTCGGATCATAAGCCGCTGGTTTAAACTACAAAGCTTGATGAACTTAGACATATATATATAGTTTTTTTAAATAGATTTTGGGTCTCAAAAAATTGTAAATTTTGGATTTGGGTTTTCATAGTAATTAGTATTT
This sequence comes from Iris macrosiphon, assembly GCA_036927795.1. Taxonomy (NCBI): domain Eukaryota; kingdom Viridiplantae; phylum Streptophyta; class Magnoliopsida; order Asparagales; family Iridaceae; genus Iris; species Iris macrosiphon. Next base: position 12,967,070 of record JAYESA010000007.1, read on the forward strand.
GGATCTTTGACCATTGTGTTGTGTTGTTGTGAGTCCATAACTACTATAATTTTATTTCTTCTGTGTACTCATAACTCTTTCACCATCGAGTTAGTCGTTGGTTCGAGATCCAAATTAAAATTTCATAATTTTTTTGAAATCCAAAGTCTAAAACTCCCAATATATACGTAGACAAACTTAAACACCAGATTGAGCATGATGAGCTTGTTTAGTAAACGAGCATTTTCTTAGACTCGAGCTTGTGCTCCTAAGCTCAACTAGCTTAACTCATAAGCATTTTAGCGAGAGCCAAACTAGTGTTGTAATGTACTTGTTTTTGTTTCATCGATGAAATAAGTACACAATCGGCTTCTGAAATTGCAGTTTTTGTTGTTTACTTATTATTCTGGCATTTAACAGAATTAGTGTTCTAAAAATTGGTCTATTCAGCCGTCTAGGTGGTGCCTAGGCACTTGGCGCCCCTATGCCAAAGCGAAAACCACCTATTCAGCGGTATAATGCAGTTGTGTGTTTGTGCGGCCTTCTTCGACGTCTTGTTCGACTTGTGCGTCATGTTCTACCTTGTAGAAGTTGTCTTATTGTTCATACAAAATTATAATTTGATCCAATATTTTTATTGTTACAACCTTGTAGAAGTGTTTGAACCCGGTAATAGATAACAATAGACGTTTAGAGATGAGAGAAATAGTAAATAGAATCCAAATTAGTTAAAAATAAATACTATATAACTGTTATAAGGGAGTAGGAGAAGAGAGAGAAAAAAATGCCTCATACGTGTTAGGCGTCTAGGCGCTAGGTGTCCCTCCTCCATACCGAACCCACATAACGAATTTTAGAACTTTCAGTGAGGCTACAAAGCACCGAGCCTCCAAGATCATGCCATCTCGGTATTGTTATGTCCATCATATCATATCCATGTTCTTTAAGCAAGGAAGCAAGCACAACATTTCTTTCTTCACAAGTTTTCAGTAATCGCATCTTTTGTTACAATAGAATCAGAAGTGATGTGCTTCAATTCGCATTATACACGCCTTGTGGTATTATAAAATACAAGCACTTCAGACAATGTAATCTTTCCTCTTTCGGCTACTTATTGGTTGCCAATGAAACTTGAGGTCCTCAAAGTGTCTATTCTTCCCATTTTGCAGTAACAACCGATATCGATCCGATACAACCGATATCGATACAGTTTGGCATATTCCGATTCGATGCCGACCGATGTCCGATATTGACCGATATCGACATCGGGGGTATCTTTTTCGACCAATTTGACAAAGAAAATTGAACGAAAAAGATCAATCAACAAATATGTAAAGCATAATAAGGATATAAAAATATGTAAAAGAAGAAAACTTATCTATCGCATGTAAACCAATCGACAAGAGTGACTACTATTTCATCCAGTTTCAAAACTGCTAAGAAATAACACTGAAAATACTTAAAATTATGCCTAAATGTATAAAATATATTTTCTAAAATTTTAATAATTATTTGTTTTTCGATACCAACAAATCCGATACTCCGATCCGAAAACGCCGATACCGATACTAATAGGAATAGTCCGATACCGATTCCGATACCGTTACACTTAGCTATTTTTACGGAGCATACCATTGATTACATATGGATGGTAGGCTATCCCTGCTTACAAATTTTGATCTATAAGAGGCACAAAATTCATGTACAATGGATCCCTTGGGAAAAAAATGATTTTGCAGGAAGAGCGTGATGAGAAGATCATAGTACCAGAGTTCTGGCAAATGTCCAGGTATGCTTCCAATATATACAGCTGCGGAAACGAAGGTATTTCTCAGGGAATCTAGGAAAACCTTACAAATAGTGTACTACTACTGTAACTCACTGCATTTTCCATTTGCAGTCTGAGTGAGTTTCTAAGATGTTTATGAAAGTCTGCAGTTTGTGTTTTTGGGGAATAAATACTTTGTTGTTGTTGTTTAAGAGCAGAATAAACAATTGGTTTGTAACTGCTCCTAACCATGGTTTGCAGTATCGGCTGATAGCGATCCGATACAGCAGATACCGATACAGTTTGGCATGTGCCGATATGATACCAACCGATGCCGATAATAATCGATACTGACATTGATAGGTCTCTTTTCCAGTCGATTCGGAAAAGAAATTTGAATGAAAAAGACCAATCAATCAACAATGATGTAAAAGCTAAGGCTGTAAAAGCATGTAAAAGAATTTTTTTTTATCTATTGCAGATAATCCAATCGATAAAGTTGATTATTATTTCATTCAATTCCAAAATTACTAAAAAAATAATACATGAAATACTTAAAATTATGCTTAAAAGTATTAAAAAAATTTCTAAAAGTTTAATAATTTATAAAAAATTATTTGTTTTCCAATACAAAAAAAATCTGATATTCCAATCTGAGTGGGCAGCCCTAAGCAACTTTTTTGAGTGGTAACTTATAAATAAAAAAAACGGACAGCTCTGAGTAAGTTTTGTAGTGTCTTTATAAATTATCATTTTTTTTGACCGAAGCATCTTAGATACTTGATAGTCATGATTGGTGATATCATGCGTGATATCACGCTATTAGGTTGTTATGTTGGGATACTTTCGAGAAAGATGATTATTAAATCATTTGAAACTTTTTGCCATCTAAACATTATTGGGTAAGGAATTGTTGGGTAAGGAACAAAAAATTTAAGCTGAAGGTGCTCTACAAAATAACATAACAAGTCTTCATGATAGTTGTGAATTTGTTATACTAAAATTAACCCTGTATAAGAAGACTATGTTAGTAAAAATAATTCTGTATTAGAAATTGAGAATAGAAAGTAAATAATGTAAACAAATAATCTGATAGATACCGAGGCTTGAACTTGGTTCAATATCCTTAAGACAATATTCGTCCCGTACAAGTGTTTACGGTTTAATGGCGTTAGTCTCCCAGGATACAACGGTACTTCTCCTTCGGTAGCAGCACTTCACACCGCAGTAACTGACGAAGCAATGTAGGTAGTCTCTCTCTCTCTCTCTCTTGAATGTAGGAATGTGTGAATGAATGAATGAATGAATGAATAAATGTTTTGGATCCATATCTCTTTTATAAAAATAAATAGACAAATGTTAAGGACACAATGTTTGGAAGGGACACACATCTTCCAATATACACACAACCATTGGAAATATTCATTCAATAATTCCAACAATTCCCACATGAATGAATATTTGATAATGCATAATGCAAACAAAATGCAGACTCAATGCTGACAAAGAGAGAGATTATTTGAAACGTTATTGTATCAGGATAGGTAGCTTTTGACCTTGAACCTTCCCTTGTGAATATTTATCGAGTTTACTAGCCATCCAGTGAACATGATGTCTTGAACTGTTCAGCTATTATTGTAAACTTGAATCAATAAATATCACACAACTCATTTTCAACCAAAATTGCTTATATTTATTTGTTCATTTTGGCCCTGAACATATGTCTGGTTTCATGAGTGTTTTTAGAGAATTCAGCCTTCTAATTCTCATAGAAGCGGCCCCACTTCAACAATCACATAGGTTTCCAAATAAGAATATCCTGCGATACTCCACTTGAATTTCAAGTCATAGGAATCAATAAAAGCAAAGTGTATCCTAGTATTATTTGCAGGCGACACCGTTATTTGTCATCCTAGAGAATGGTAGGAGTAATTAAATACTCTTCAGTGTCATTTTAGAATTTTACATAATTTGGTTGTCCCTTTGAACCTAGATCTTGGGATCTTCGGTCAACTAGGTTGGGTTTTCCTTTATGGATTTTTTTCATAGACATCAAGCCCATTCCCCTTGATGACTTATAAACTTGCTCTCTTGTCAAACTTTTAGTTAGTGGATCCGCAAGGTTTTCTTTGATTTTATATAATCAATCGTGATTATGCCATTAGAGAGAAGTTTCCTAACGATATTGTGATGTCTCCTGATATGTCTTGATTTACCGTTATAAATATGACTGTGCCCTACCGATAGCAGATTGACTATCACAATGTTACAAATTGCTGGTACAAATTTGGCCATATTGGAATGTCCTCAAAGAAGTTTTGAAGCCACTCTGCTTCTTCACTTACTTAGAGCAATTCAGATTCCATAGTTGATCTAGCTATACACGTTTGTTTTGAGGACTTCCACGATATTGTTGCCCCTCCAAGTGTAAAGACATCCACTTGTGGATTTTGAGTCTTTAGTATCAAATATCCAATTTGCATCACTGTACCCTTCGAGTACAGTTGGATATATAGTATAGTGCAATCCATAATCTTTGGTATATCTTAGATATCTAAGTACTCTAATTATTCTCTTCCAATGATTTTCTTCTGGATTACTTGTATATCTACTCAGTTTGTTAACTGATTGTACGTTTGGTCGCGTGTTTCGATTGGAAAACTCTTCGAGAAGGCTCCCGCTCGAGCCAGCCAAGCGATATATCTTGTACATAGTGCCAATGCGGAGCGAGACACTACAGACTTATTCACCGAGAAAAAGTTTCATCCTCGAAACTCAAGAAGAAACTTACAATATCTAGAGCAGCGATAGTCCTCATCCCTCACCATGCTTAATCGAAAACTCTAGCAATCAAAACTCAATAAAACTCTAGCAATCAGAAATCATAAATCATATCTCTCAAGCAATAAAATAATCTAGAAATTTTTTGCGCGCATCTTTGAGAATATCTATGTATTTATTGTATGGAATGCACATTGCAGGAACAATATCTGGGACATCTCTGAGTCGAAGCAAAGCAACAGAATGGCTAAATGATCGAGTTCCTCTAATACCATTATGTCACTCCCCAATTCCAACAAGGAGTTGATCGTCCTCGCTTAGCGCCTTGCAGAACCGATCGTACTCGCATGGACGTGATGTCGTACAAGCCTAAGTTGCGCTTGTACAAGGCCAAAGCTTTGAACAAGGGAAAGTAAGCTATTCAAGACGGAAGTAGCGGCACAATATTGCAGAAAAGTAAAGAACACAATGGCATAAGGAAACAATCTCTTTATTGATATTCAAGATGTGTTACAAGCGGTGCTTAACCGAGATTATAATTCGCTTAAGCTATCTCTCTCGATTACAATGACATCGTTCAATACAATACATCCCTTTATACAAAGTAGCTCAAAATATCTCGATACGGATCAAGGCATCGACTCCAGATTTTTTGGTCCTGAGGATGAGAATATGCTATCGCTTCTTCGGACGATCCAGTACCTGCGAACAAGCAAACTGGTGGGGGCAGCACTTTGGAAAAAGTACTGGTGAGTATAAAATCAACGAACAGAAGCAACACTCTCTAAAACCAACACTAAGTAAGCATGTGACAAAACGTTACATTACTAGTGATCTTGCTACTTTTTACCTAGGTTCATTTTATGCAACACAAGATTAGAGTCATATTTCTTCTTTGAAAACATATCTTTGAAAACAGTTTGCATATTCAATAAATTCAAGCATACATTAGGGACAATATTCTATCGTGCAGTGCGCAGTATGTATCGTGAGGCATATTCATTAACTCTTAGGAACATAAGGTATCTCTAGTGGACTATTCAATTCAGTTTAAGGCAGCAGTACATATATATGCAAAACAGACAAGTTTATGAGCAGTTCGATAAGAACATAAACAATAATTAGTGATCACTTATACAGTAATTCTTACCCTTCACCGAACGGTTATCCCTGCAACAGACATACAAGTTAGCAACAATTTACATATACAAATGAGGTTCTATTTCCTCTTCATCCATGCATCAAACAGTTAGGCTTGTGTAAACACCCAAATTTTTCTAAAATTAAAATATGAATTTTTGGGATTTTTTTATGATTTTCAAATATATAAAATAAATGTTCTTCAGGAATTAAATATTTTTTGAGTATTAAATTAAATATTAAAATATTATAAAAATTATATTTTTGAGTGTAAAATAAATAAGTTGGACATAGTGTAATTTTTTTTAAAATTTATTGGGACCAAAAACTATTTTTTAAATAGCTAAAAATAATATTTTTAAATAAACCGGATTAAACCAACCTAAACCAACCTGAACCGAACCAAACCAACCCTAAATAAACTAAACCTAATTGAACCAACCCAACCCCTAACGGGTCGGATCTAGACCCGACCCGCTAACCCGAACCCGTCAACCCGACCCGATTACCCAATTCTACAGTAACTGTAGGATTAAACACCTGACTGTTCGTCTCCGACCGTTAATTCTCCGACGACCCAGCCGCCTCGTCGACTCCCGTTAACGCCGTCCCTACCCTTTCACCTCCCCGTCGCGGACGTCGACACCTCCGGTCCCCCTCCCTGTAACGGCCGGCCGACCCTACCCTATTTAAACTCCTCTCCACCACCACCACTTCACAATCACAGCCAACGCCACCTCTTCGACTTTGCCTCTCCGGCCACCCGACCTCCTCCATCCCCGACGCCGACCGCGATGACAACTTCTCCGCCACCGCCGCCACTACCAGCACCCCGAAGATCGAGGAGCACCGCCACCCCGCAGTCGCCGCGCCGCACCTTGTTCGCAAAGTTCAGTCGATACCGATCCTTTGTTCCGGTGAGTCTTTCTCTCTCCTTGTCGCATCAATTTTTGATCGGACTGTTGCGACACGGTTGCTGTGTAACCCTCTTGAACCCCATGCAATTAGACTGGGTATCGTGTCCTGTGTCGATCGTAAACAGCGACACAAAAATAAGAAAAAATAGCCCAATTTTGGACTTTAGAAACTGTCCCGAACTCACAAGTTCACGGCCGTTTTACGTACAACTTGTTTAATGTTTTCAAAATTCACCTAAACAGTAAATTAGATAATATAATTGAGTTTTAAACCCTGTAATTAGTTTATTTTGTTGTGTTGTGATTTGTGTTTTATTTGCGAGTGAAGTTGACCAAAATCTTTGTTTTCAAAACCCAAATTCTCCCAAAATTGGGTGCATCCTGCTAAACGAGACGACTTTGTCATGTGCAAATTTCACCAAAAGGTGCGCAACGTCAATGCGGACGTGTGAGATTTTGTGGAAGTTAATTTGGATGTGCGAGTACACCGGAATCAACGTGTATCCGTCGAAATTGCCCCATATCGGCCATGTTCTAAAACTCGTTGTAACTTCGTGTGTGCTTGTCATTTCGTAATGAAACTTACGTCATCAGATTCGTAGCATTATGTTGGTCCTGTGACCCGAGTTTGGTTCGATTCTGAGAACGTTGATGAAACCCCATATCGTGGGCACCACGGCTCCACTTGACAGACGATTTTGTGATCGACCCATCGGAATTCAATTCTGGATATTTTGTTGGGTTCGTATCATCGTTCTGGACTTGTAGACACTAAATTTAATGAATTTGGAGAACTTTATCTCTGGCACATTTTTGGTGCGAAGTGGGCCACATGTGGACCCCGCTTTAACCAGAAACTGTCAATTTGGTCCCTGTGTCTAAATTGGACTTATGGGTAGGCAATCCTAGCTATTTCATATCTTCTGAGAATGATGGTAATATTTATTTCAGCATCCGGAGGAGTACCTGAAGATTTTGCTGTTACTGAAGCAATTGAAGGAGTTCAAATCCCAGGCAAGTGTACCTTGCTAAACTTGTAGTACTTGCTTCATATTATTCTCTTGATTTATTTCTGTGTTATATCTGCTCAACCTAGGACTGTGAAATATTGCTTAACGTTACACGACTCCGCTGAATACGGTAAGGGGGATAGGATCTCATGACGGGATCCACTAGTACCAGCTCGTGTAACAATGTGTCAAAATCAAGTATTACAGTTCTAGAATAGGTGATATAAACGCTATTATGAAATGGAAACGATCAGAGGTAGGTACTCGCCTGACGTCCTGAGCAACTGATGAGGATCGAGATCCGAACTGGCGTCGAAAGAACCTATTACGAAAAGCAAGATTAAACAGGGTTCTAAAGAGTTAAACTGATATAAAATAACTAGAAATAAGGTTCTAGGGTTATTCTAGGTCAAACAGGTCAAACCGGTAAATTTGGGTCAAAAAATCAATCTGGGGTCCAAAAAGTCAACTCTGGGTCAAAACTAGGTTAAATGTTGACTTTTACGGTCAAAGAGGACAATTATGGTCAACACTAGGTCAAACTAGGGTGCCCCTAAAATTCTAGGTCAAAACTAGCTCATTAAGCTAGTAAACCCTCAAACTCGCCTCATTGAGATACCGGGATACCCTCGGTGTCACGCCCCAGTCCCAAAATACATAGGACTAGGACACGTAAGCATGCCAGCCGCATGGATATGGCAACTCCAATATAGGGAAACCAAATCCACACGTACGCTGTATTATGAACATCAAATCCACAAGTGGTATAACATATGTCACAAGTCACCGGGTAAAATCTAAATCTCATCCACCAAAATCAAATATAATATATAACCAATATCTATGAAACTAGATCTCAATAAGAAGTATCTAAGGAGGATAGTTGGATGGAAACAAATCCACTACCAACTCAAATGGAAAAGTAAATACAATATGAGTACAACACAATCAAGCCCAATATAAGTATACCAGCTATCGATCACGGCTCGAAGAGAAGACATCCACGAAGCATCTATAACCATCCAACTCTGCTCTCCTGCAAATACACAAGAACAGGTACACCTGGCAGCGGACCAGGTCCTCAGAGGGACATAACAAGATACTTAAACACATGCCAATAAAGTACTGAAATAAATATCCAATGGGTCGCCTCACCATCTATGTGAATGCAGTTTGAGAACAACTTTCTAACAAGTGAGCTATCTGGCTGAGAACTGGGATTGGCATGACTCTCTCGGAGAACCAGGGGCCTCAAAGGCATGTCGTCTTTTGAACGGCAGAGGCCCGCCAAGTAGTAAGGGGGTCATCACCGCCCGTATCTCCAGCGGAGCTTCCGGGTTACAGAAGGAAAAGTGTAAAGGAGCTCAAATGCGGTACTTGTTGTTCTTCCCACCCCATGCTCTAAGCATGTCACATCCATGACACGATTTGGTCCATAGCCTATTCTTAGTACCCTAGCCCAATCCTGCAACCAAACAAGGACAAGGATGGGACCACCGTACTACAATAGGCTATGTCCCTAGACCTCTAATAACTGCTAAGTCTACTAGCATGCAAAGTTTCTAACAACAGTTATTCCTATCGCACGGCCCACACGTACAGGAGGCCAACCCTGCACGCCAGTCCGTGATCTATATGAGACTCACAACTCGTATAACAACGGTGTCACGGCCGATGAACCTAAAGATGCTACATGATAATGGGGTAGTCTCATAAACAAGGTCAATGCAATACATAAATAAAAATATACCGCGACGACACCATCGCGTGCATTTTATATAACAGTAAAAATATATGAACTAAAGACAGAAAATAAAGATGCATGCAACATATGGAATATAAATAACAGTACAATGGCAAGGTATACTTGCCTGGCAAGAAATCTGTAAAGTGTACGCGCCCAAAAGTCAAACGCACGGAATCAAAAGCTATGGCCGCAGAACAGATGTATCCGGATGCTGAAATAGATATCACCAACATTTCCAAAATAAGCAAAATAGCTAAAAAGCACATCCCTTTCGTCCAATTTGGACACAGGGGCAAAACGGTAATTTCGGGTAAAAGTGGGGTCCACGTGTGGCCTACTTTGCACCGAAAAGCGTGCCGAGGGTAACAGTCTCTAAATGGGACAAACTATAGGTCAAACAACTCTAGATGTCAATACGAACCCAACGGTATGTCCAAATGTGAATTTCGATGGGCCGAACAGAATTTTGTCCAAAAAGTCAACTGTGGGGCCCGCCAATTGGCGATCTGGTCAACCGTCTCAGAAATGCGTAAAAATTGGGTCACAGGACCAGCGCGTTACCACGAGTCTAGTAGCGCAAGTTTCGTTGCAATCTGACAAGCGTGCACAAAATACGCGCGAGTTCCACAAAAGTTGCGACACGAATGTGTCCGCGGATACGGCCTGATTCCGGCGCGCACACGCGTCCGAATCATTCCCCACGAAATTTCACGTGTCTGGTTACGCTGTGTGCACCATGGGGTACACTTGGTACACGGCGGGGCGGTCCCGTTTGGCGGGGCGCGCTCCGTTTTTCAACTTTTGGAAAACTAGAAAAAGTGGGTGCGCACAGTTTTGTGACGAATATAACTATGTCCACAGCAACTATTAGCATAGGGTTATTTAACAGAAATTAAACTAGGTCAGGTATTCTACAGGTATCAAAAAGAATCACCGAATTCGGATCTCTGTGGTGGGAGATACGAACTCGATAATATGGGTGGTCATTCTGGAATTCTGCGATTCCAGAATTGGGTCTGTCCGTCCACTTTGGACGCTGTTTTTCACCTAGGGGCACACGTTTTCCGAGGTTGGCTATAAAACAAATATTGGAGAGGGTTAAAGGATGATCATACCTATAAAGACAGAACAGCATTTGGTTGAGCGAGTCGACGGAAAATCACTCCGAAGCGAAGGTGCTTCGAGTGGAATTCTGCAGGATGCGAGGTCGGCGTCGTCGGGATGGTTGGATGGCTTAGTGGGGCTCTCTG